>VZQC01014031.1:1484864-1556454 GCA_009823505.1 Rhizomys pruinosus | reverse complement strand
GTCAAAAAAGAAAAACCAAAAAACCACCAACAAAACAAAACACATATACACAGAAAGAAAACGCAAGAAAAAACAAGAAATATGATAAAAATCAAAGAAATTTAAAAAAACCCAAACCCACAGCAATAGTAAAAAAGAGCAAAAGAAGAAGAAAGTGAACGGAGAAACGTGAAAGAAAGAGAAACAGAAGCACGCGAAAAAGCACCATCAAAAGTGAAAACCAAGACCTAACCGAGTCAAAGTCACTCTCCCCCATCCCTCACTCTCCCCCTTCCCTCACTCTCCCCCTTCCCTCACTCTCCCCCTCTCTCCCCCTCTCCCCCTCTTCTAACTTCTCACCTCTCTGTCTCCCTCCTTCACCCCCCCATCCCTTTCCCCAACTACTCCTCTCCCCTCTTTGCCTTTCATGCTTGAAAAAATATTCTACCAGGGATCTATACCGCTAGCCCAAAGCTAGCTTTTTAATGGTCTTATTTGAAACTTTCTGTGGTAAGCTATCATTGGTATCTTATATTAATAGACCAAGTTACCTTATTTCAAGGATAATTCTCACAGGCAGATGTTTCCTCTCAGAAAAACATATATTCCAAAATTGACAGCTACTTTCCCAGGTATCCCTGGACCATGTCCCAGGCTTTTTGTCAAATATCGTGAAGTACTATGTGGATTCTATTTAGGTGAATCTGCCCTGATTATCTGAGGTGGCCCCACAGTCTTTCCACAGACAAGGCAAGATAATCTGAACCTTTGTTTTTCTGCTGCTCTTGCTCCCCATCTGTTAAAGATGAAAGGAAAGAGGCACGCATGAAAATGAAGCTTGAACTCCAACATCCCTAAAGCACGTCAAATCTAGAAGAAAGAGGACCCATGTATGTGCTCATAAGAGAATGGAGTGCATTTCAGTCTGTTCACTATCAGTTCTTCTGTTTAGTCTTTAGTATTTGGAGCTGGTTTGGAAAGCAGTTTTTAAAAATTAACTTTTAAAAGTTAGTATATAAAGTAATGGATTTCACTGTGGTATTTCTGTGCAGGTGTGTCATACAAGGCAGTTATGTCACTGCCTGCTCAGGTATGGACAGCTGAGCCTGGGACAGGCTATGCAGACAGATACCATTTATCTTCTAACTGTATTTGAGTCCCCATTCCCTAATGGCAAAACTGAGAGTTGGGCAATCTCTTTTTCCCCTCTTGGGTTGTTTTATATGCTTGGACTGTATACATAATAACAGAGTAGTATTTCATAATAACAGAGTAGTATTTCAATTGGTTTATTGAGATACAATTCACCTACTGTACAATGACCCATTTAAAATGTACACTAATACTGCTCCAATATATGGATATACCACTTCTTAGCCATTCATCCATTTATGGACATTTGGGTTTGGGCTGTTATGAGTAATGCTATTGGGAACACTTGTTTCAAGCTTGGTGGTTTTTGTTGGGCATGTTTTCATTTCTTTTGGATGTATACCTATAAGTGGAATCATGTGACGGTTCTGTCTTTAACCTTTTGAAGGATTACCAAATAGCTTTCCAAGGATATATCAGCGTTTCATACTTTACTACTAGTTTGAGGCTTCACTCTTGCCTTATCCTCAATAATACTTGTTATTGTCTTTATTTTAATTTCCTCCTTAACTGTAAAGTCATTTTTTCTTGTGGTTTATAATTACATTTTCCTGATGGTTAGTGATGTTGAACATTTTTTTTTCATGTGCATATATGTTCTCTATGAAACATTTGGTTTATTTTTTTAATCTTGTTTCCTTAATTTTATTTTACATATATTTGTTTATGACCTGTGTGGCTGTGGCCTTGTCCCACAGTGCAGGGTGGTCATCTCCTTCCACTGCATGGGTTCCAGGGATTGAACTCAGATTGCCAGGCCTGACAGCATGTGCCTTTACCCTCTGTGTCATCTCACTGTCCCTGGACTGTCTATAGTAGTTGAGTTTAAGAGCTCTTACGGGCTGGAGAGATGGTTCAGTGGTTAAGAGCAGTGGCTGCTTCTGTAGAGGACTGGATTCCATTCTCAGCACCCATGTAGCAGCTAACAACATTTCTGTAATTCCAGTTCCAGGGGATCTGACACCTTTTCTTACTTCCAAGGGCATTGTATGACACAGGTGCACTGACACACATGCAGGCGATACACTCATAGACATAAAATTTTAAGTTAAAAAATACCCTCTTAATATAGTCTGGATACAAATCTTCTTTTTATGTTAGATTTGCAAATTCTTCCTCCTATTAAGTAGGCTGAGAGAGAAGTATTTTCCTTTTTGATGTCATTTGAAACAACAGAAGTTTTAAATTTTGATGAAATTCAACTTACATAATTTTTCCCTTTTTCTTACAATGTTGTCAAAGGAATTATTGTGTACCCTAAAGTCATGAAGATTTACACCTATATTTTCTTGATTCTTTCAATTGTTTTGGAAGAACATTCAGAAGTGGAATTGCTGGATCACTTCATATGATAGTCTACCTTATGAAAGTCTGAGAAATCACCATACTTTTTTTTCCTATAGCAGTTGTACTGTTTTACATTCTTGTCAGCAGTGCCCATAGGTTCTAGTTTCTCTATGTTGTCACCAATACCTGTTAGTATTTTTGATAGTAGCAATCATAGCAACTCTGAGGTGACACACTACTGTGTGGCATTGTTGCTTAGGCTGGCCTCGAATTAAGGGCTGGAGTAACTCTCTTTAATTTTTCTTTCCCCTGATACTGAGGATTCACTCTAACCCATGTTAGATGAGTGCTCTACCACTGAGCTGTATCTCCAGCTCTCTTTTTGTTTTTAGAGACAGGTTTTACTAAGTTTCTTATACTATCCTTGAACTTGGGCTGTAGTCCAGGCAGGCCTTGGGTTTGTGATCCTCCTGCCTCAGCCTCTCTAGCAGCTGTGATTAAAATCTCGAGTCACTATGCCTGGCTTTCATCCATCCTCTGGCCTCAGCCTCTTTTCTTGCTGGTGTGATTGCAATACACTACCACTTTTGTCTTTTTGTACATTTTAAAACTTGATTATTTGTGTTTTGCTGTTTTGAGTTAAAGGAGTTTCTTATATACTTGTGATATTACCGTCTTATCAGAAATGTAGTTTACAGGTATTCCTTCCCATTCTGTGGGAAGCTTACTGCTTCTTTGCCTTGGCTGTGCAGGAGTTTTTAAGTTTGATGTAGCTCCATGTGTCTGTTCTTGCTTTCATTGCCTTTAGCGGTTTACATTTAAAGCTCAGATTTATCTGATTCTTAAAAGAGTAAAGGCTACATTAAGAAAGTACATTCTATTGTTTAGCTTAAAAAAAAAAAAACAATTCTTGGTGATACTCCAGCGACAAGAAATGTGTCATTCAGTAGCCAAAAGATGATAGCTCTTAGTTCCCTGTGAAACAACCTGCTTTTACTTTGATGTTTCTTAATTATCATTGAATTTAAAAGCATTCTAGGTGTTTTGTATGATAACAGACACACTTTATGCCCTGGAGGGTGGAATTAAGTACCTAGAAATAATTGTTTTTGGTTTTATAAATACCTCAAAAGGAGAGGGGAAAAACCATTATTGAGGAAAATTGTCTTCCTAGACATTTCATCAAAAGCAGAAAAACACCAACAGAGATAAAACTAAAAATTGTTGTATGATATCCAAACCAAAAATAAGTGGCTCAGTTAAGTTTTAAATAAATACTATGTTCAAATCTGGCATAATGTGTTTGGAAACAGATTGTTTTCCAGCATACCAATGTTATTTAAAAAATAATCCTATCTTTGAGTTAAAGAAACTTGAGAGCAAGTGAAAGGTAACTTAATTCGTAGGGAGCTATGTTGTATTATTGTTGAATTAAAAGGAATATTTGTTCCAGTAAAGTTCTACTTTTCTTTTTATTCATGCTCATAAATATCTATATTTAGTCCCATTTAAGTAATTGCCTTTTTAGTATTCTAAGGGGCCAGTCTTCCCTTAACTGCTTTGTCTGTTTTTGGGTTTGTGCCAGTTATTTTAGACAAAATTTTATTATTATTTGACATCAGCTATTAATTAGATGGCCAACTGGTCACATTTATATTTGGATAGAAAGTGGGTTCTTTTTTCCTTACAAGTGTTTACAGTAATTAGCCAATTTAAAATGATACCTCATGACATAATTTGAGGATTAACTTTCCTCCCTTTGGATCTTCTGTAAAGGCTTTAAAATAATTTACAAAGTTGATACAGCATGAAATCTCATATTTATCAGATACATGATTTTTGTGTTTTATATATTTTTTCTTTTTTTCCTGTGGTACTGGGTATTGAACTGAGGGCTCCTTGTATGTATGCTAGGCAAGTATTCTACCACTGATCCACATCTCCAAATTATATAATTTGTTAATATTGAACAGTGTTTCTTTTCTGTTCTTTATATGGATTAAGAAACTCATGTGTAATTGTTGATTGATATCTTACATGCTTTTGGAACATAAAGAATGTAATTAAGTAATATGACACAGCTATGCAAAGGAAGGCACTCAGTATTGGGCCCTATGGTTCCTAATTTCTTTGTAATACACTTCCATAATTTAGCAGATTGGAGAAATTCATTCTGTCAACACCTAACAAGTATATATCCATAAATGCAAAATCATAGTTTAGGTTTTTCTCTCAGTCAAAATTGTGATTAGAAACAAAACATCACATTTTTTGATAGACCAAAACATTTTTGTTCCAGAGTTCATTAACTCTAAATAATATTAAAACATTTTTTAAAACTCAGAAGTTCTTCCAGATCTCAAGCCAAAGTTTTGTACAATAAGTGTCCTTTATAGGAAAAATGCAGGGCGTGGTGGCGCACGCCTTTAACTTTAATCCTAGCACTTGGGAGGCAGAGGCAGGCAGATCTTTGTGAGTTCAAGACCAGCCTGGTCTACAGAGTGAGTTCCAGGACAGCTGGAGCTACAGGGAAACCCTGTCTCCAGAAGACCAAAAAAAAAAAAAAAAAAAAAAAGAAAAAAGAAAGAAAAAGTTGTCACTGTGTGTTGGTCATTGCAGGTTCACTTGTGTTCATAAAGAACAACTAATAACTGACATAACCCTTTTGTGTACTAAGATAAGATAAGGACAGTTTGTATGTGTCAATGTGTATGTGTGTGAATGTGTGTGGCAAAGAGTGTCCAAGAGGAGCTGGGAACAGAGCTGTGCCTGAAGTTCCAGCTACTTGGAAGGTAGTGGCAGGAAGATGACTTGAGTATGTAAATTGAGAGATTGATTAATTTATGTGTGTTCATGCATGATGTAAATCAGTAAGGTTATTACCAAATGTTATTTTAGTATTATTATCAAATTATATTTCTGAAGTGCTGATAAGCCAGTATTATAAATAAATTTTCCATGTTTATTATCAAACTTAGGGCATGTGAGACAAGTGGGCTACACATCTACCCCAGCATTATATCTTAAGAGCCAGCAGATGTATGTTTGCTTATTATATGTAAAATAACTTCCTGGAGTTTTGTTTGAGAATTACATTGTCATGTACTGCTCAGTCAAAATAAGAAATGCTTTAAAACATTTAAGTTTTTATGTTCAAGTTGGCATTAGTATGTGAGTTGTAGTTGCTTGTTTTGCAAAGTATAATGCAAGTTTTAGGGTTTTTAGCCTTTTGTGTTTTGTTCTTTTTAATATTTTATTATTTGTATTTTATGAGTATGAGTGTATTGCCTGCGCATATATAATAAGTGCAGCAGTGTCCTGCAATGCCCATGGAGGTCCGAAGAGGGTGTCAGATCCCCTAGAACTGGAGTTACAGATGGTTGTTAGCCACCATTTGGATGTTGGAATTCAAACTCAGGTCCTTTATAAGAGCAGCCACTGCTCTTGACTGGTGAGCCATCTTTCCAGCCCATTGTTTTGTTCTCTGTGACAGAGTCTTCCCAGTAAGTTGCTGTGTAGCCCAAACTGGCTCTGAGCTTCTGATCCTTTGGGTTCTTCCTCTAGGAAGATCTAGGAATGCAATGTGTGCAGGACCTCACTGGGCTATATTTTAGTAATTTTAGAATGTAACAGTTTAACAAACTTCTGAGTTTTTATGTTATATATCATAGTATTAAGTGCTGTATATATTACATGTAAAATAGATGCTATAGCCCTTATATTAAGGAATACAACACCCATTAGAAAATAATTGATACCTTAAAAGAATAACCATTATCTGGGACTGGAGAGATGCTCAGCAGTTAAGACCACTGGTTGCTGTTGCAGAAGACCTGGGTTCAAATCCCAGCACCAGATGGTGGCTAACAACCATCTGTAACTCCAATTCCAGGGGATCTGATGCCCTCTTCTGAACTCCATGGGCACTGCAGAACACTGGCACACTTACATACATGCAGCAATACACTCATATAACTAAAAATAATAAAGAATAACTATAATCTGAGACCATAACCTTATCAGCATTCTTTTGAAAATGACTTGACCTTTAGTGGCTCATTCATGTTGTTTACTGACTGAGAGATGGGAGGAATAGGCACCCAAATACACACCTTTGCGTGTGTGCCATGGAAATGTGTATATGTATATATCATATGGGGGAACAACCATGTACTCATATAGGCATAATCAGCTTGTTCATCTGCTTCCAGACTTAAGTAGGAAGTCAAATTGTAACCCAAATATTGCTCACTACTTTGTTAGTTTTGAATTTGGTCAGAGAACAGTAAGGGTGGTCATGGGGGTCTTCAGTTCTTCTTGTTGAATAGGGATAACTTTCACGCTGGCTCCACTCCTAGGCTGAGCTCCTTATCTTATTTTTACTGCTCTAGCATTTTTTTTTCTGCTTCCTGTTCCTCTCACCAATCAACAAATACCTTTATCTTTAGATATATTAATATTCTCAAGCAGATATTAATTGTCCTGGGAGCTGCTTATTGTGGTTTTGTGTCTGTTTGGGTTTTTATGGTGTAGTGCACATGGCAGCTTTTGTTTTACTCATTTAAATTTCTTGGAAGATATTTCCTGCTACTATCTTATAGGCAGCATGGTGCTTGTGTGTGATTATGTGAAAATGATAGCAGGCAGTGGGAGAAGACTGTAGTTTTCTGGGGGAGAAAAGGTTATACACTATTTTTTAACAGAGTTTTAAGTACAGCTATTGAATACCTGAAGAAAGCTTTTATGTTTTAGTACTTTGTAGGGAAATGCCCTGATCTGACATTGCCTTATATTCAGATAGAATAAACTGCTTTGGTGTTGCTGTGTGCTGCTTCTGCTTCCTCCTTCTCTTTTCCACTATAAAGTTAGGGTCAAGATACTAAAGATTCTTAATGCAATGTTTGACTTCGATTGTATTGTTTATGACTAACAAAAAGTAGTATACATTGACCTTGGGTTCAGTCCTCATCACTAAATAAAATAATGATGAGAATAAGAACAAGGGTAAGAATAATAAGAGGAAATACATTGGAAAAGTGATAGCAAGTTGAAAGAAATGAATTGCACATATTTTTATGCCTCTCCAATTTTTTCTGACTTCTTCCTCCTCCTCCTCCTGTGTCTTCTGATTATCTCCTGAGCAAGTCTTATCAGATAGAACAGAGAGATCTTGTGACCAATCATACTACTGCTGCTGTCACACCCCGCCTCCATCCATATCACCTGCTCTTGCCTCTCCTCCCCTCCCCTCCCCTCTCCTCTCCTCTCCTCTCCTCTCCCACAGTCCTCTCCAGAGACTGACCACTCTCTTACCTCAACACCTTCCAGTGACTTTCACCACATTTGGAATGAAACTGGAACTCCTTACCATAACTGAAAAAGGTGTGTAATTTGCAATTCCCAGCAATTTCTCCAATACTTTCCTAGTACTGCTTTCTCTACTCCAGCCATACTGACCATAGTCCTTTGCACATGGTTTTCCTCTGGCCATCATGGTGTTCTTCCATCATTTTTCATGGCTTCGTTCTTCTTTTCGTTAGGGGAGTCTCTCCAGTGGGACCTCTTCAAAGAGACTTTACTTACATTTTCCTCCACTGTTTCTCCCATTCAAATGAAAAATATGTTTCTGTGTTCGCTTATCTTGATTTCTTTCTTGTTGCCTTCATCCATACTTAAAATACATTTACTTTTCATTTATGTGTAGTTTTTATTTGTGGTTCCACTTCCATTCCTGTCTTGTTAATTTCTGACTTTTCATTATTTGTAGCAGTGCCTAGTGTGGAGTTTTTACTTAACAAAAATTTTGTTAAATGAATGTGATGGCCTTGGTGATCTTGAACTGATTCCTTATCAATGTTTTATCAAGTTTTAGTTATCTACAAGTATTTATTCATGATATCTATTGTTGCACTCTTCTGAACTGCTTGTGTTAACATCAGTTAGAATAGATAGTGGTTTCCAAGCTAATATAAACTCTCCTAGGAGTGAGGAAAAAAATCCCAGGTAATGTGGGGAAATATTAGAAATTCGATTGTTCTTATTTTGTATGTGTGCACGATATGTATTCTAGCATACATGCAAAAGAAGCATTATGGGGAAAAATGGAGTCTGTGGACTGACTTGAGCATAATCTGTTATTTTTATTTAAAACAGAAAATATCTCTATAGTCAGGCTATTTTAAAGATTATTGTGTATGGGGCTGTAGAGATGGCTCAGTGGTTAAGAGCTCCAACTGCTTTGCAAAGGACCTGGGTTCGATCCCCAGCACCGACATGCCGGCTAAGAACCATCTTTAACTCCAGTTCCAGGGGAATCTGACACCCTCGACATGGGTGCACTAACCTACATGCAGACAGTACACTCATACACATAAGAAATAATAAATAAATTAAAAAATAAAGATTATTGTGTTTTTGAGTAATAGGATGACAGGCTGGTGAGAGTAAATAATCTGTTACCACTTTTCAGAAAATCACATGTCTCATATCTGCTTGAGTGAGACAATATATAAGAAATTTAGCACGAATGATGTATCACCATATTCCTTAATATTCAACCTCAGGTAAATTTCCAAGTCTCTTCAGTTAAAGTATTCCTCTGTGAGACTTTGATAAGATGCTAATATGTACATGAAATCATGTGAGCCATTTCAATGGCTGATAATGTTACCTGGTTGGTGTGCTTTTGGATGATCTGTGCTTTTAGTTAGTCTTTTAATAATTTCCCTCATCGTTTTGAATAGTGTAGACTTTTTAATGGAGCTAAACAGTTTTATTGGGGATTCTATGGCATAAATTTTTAGAAACAGCTTTATAATTTGAGATATAATTCACACACCATACAGTTTACTGCTGTGGCTTTTCCATTACTGCTTTGTAGTTACAATTTTGAAGATGCATATAGGAAAATAGAGTGATTATATATGTAGAATTTGGAAGGGTATGGAGTTGTGTACCATTGATTGATTGACAGACAGATAGTATCTCCCTAGCTGGCTTTGAACTCACTATGCAGACCAGGCTGGCCTAGAGCTCACAAAGATGACCCTGTGATTAAAGGTGTATACTCCCACTCCCAACTAATTTTCTTTATGCTCTGCCTCTCTAGTATGGGGTTAAAGGCATGTGCCACCACATCTAGCCTGTTCACTAATTTTAACTATCATCTTTTTTTCAGTTTAGCAAACATCCTTTATTCTTTATATTTTTTAATATTTTATTGATGTTTTGTGTATTTCATATATCATCTTTCAGTCTAATTCTGATACATTCCCCTCTCCTTACCCCCCACCTCACCCCAGTTCATGCACTTTGCCATAGATGTCTTGCATCTTTCTCTCAGTCTTTCCAAAGGTTTTTTTTTTTTCTGCAGAGGCTTGTTGTTTTGGGCAAAATTTAACTGTATCAGTTAGTTCTTTGACTCAGTCCTTATTTTGTTGTTGTTCCCTTCCCTATGTGTTGCTCAAAAAAATGCCTATATAAACATCACATATGTATCAAAATTATGACCTCGGAGAATAAACTGTATGTTAGTTCCATAATATGTTTTGGCATTCACATTTTCCCCTTACTTTTATATTACTCTAAAATATGAATACATATCTTCCACCCATATCCGGTAGTTACAGTGTCTGAAAACAAGTGGTAGGTCAATTCTAGGGCCCATTAAGTGATTGACATTATAACAGCACAGTTGCTTTCAGATTAAAAGAAGTATAACAATAACATTACAGCTTGCATTTCAACTGGGGATTTGGTGTTAGCATCCACAAATGAGGGAAATCATTTGCCTTTTTTTTTCTGGTTCACTTCACTTAGTATAATATCTTCTGGTTCATCTCAAATAAACAATTTTCATAACATGGGCTGGGGATATAGCTCAGTTAGCGTGCATTAAGACCTGGGTTTGATTCCTAGTACTACCTAAAACACTCTCAATAGTTCACAATTATAATTGCATCACTTGGGAGGTGAAGTTAGGAGTATCAGGAGTTCAAGATCATTCTTGGCTGCAATGTGAGCTCAAGATCAGTCTGTGTTTCATGAAACCTTGTCTCAAATAGAACAAAATTACAACATAAGAACTTTTAATATGATGTTTGATAAGATTCATAAACCTGAATGAAGCATAGAAGTAATGAATATGCTAACAACTATATTAAGAAAATTTGAAAAATAAAAAATTAGATATACATATCATTCTTAATAATGTCAACAATTGACAATGGGATCTTATTAAACTCAAGACCTTCCGTACAGCAAATGAAACAATCAAAGAAGTGAAGAGAAAACCCACAGAGTGGGAGGAAACCTTCACCAGTGATACATCTGATAGAGCATTAACATCCAGAGTATAACTACTCAAAAAACAAAGGAGGAAGAAAACAAATGACCTATTCAAAAGATGGGGTCAAGAGCTGAACAGAGACTTCACAAATGAAGAAGTAAAGATGGCTGAGAAAGATCTTAAAAAGTGTTCAACATTGCTAATAATTAAGGAAATGTAAATTGAAAACATCTTAAGATTTCATCTTACTCCTGTAAGATTAGCTATGACCAAGAAAACAAAGGATACCAAATGCTGGAGAGGATGTGGGGAAAGGGGAACACTCATCCACTGCTGGTGGGAATGCAAACTTGTGCAACCCCTATGGAAAGCAGTGTGGAGAACTCTCAAGAAACTGAAAATCAGCCTACCACTTGACCCAGTTATACCACTCCTGGGCACATACCCACAAGACTCATCCTGTCGCAGAGATACATGCACATCAATGTTTATTGCAGCTCTCTTCACAATAGTGAAGAGCTGGAAGCAACCCGTGTCCCTCAACCGATGTGTGGATAAAGAAAATGTAGTATATCTACACAATGAAGTTCTATACAGCAGTAAAGAAAGATGACATCATGAGCTTTTTTAGGTAAATGGATGGAACTAGAAGCCATTATGCTAAATGAAGTAACACAGTCCCCCCAAAACAAATGACAAATGGTATCCCTCATTTGTGGATGCTAGCATCAAATACCTAGTTATAAGGCAAACTGAGCAAAGTTAATGTTATATTTTTCTATTTCTTTTTTTTTTTTTTTTTTTGGTCTTTCTGAGACAGGGTCTCCCTGTAGCTCAGGCTGTCTTGGAACTTACTACGTAGACCAGGCTGGCCTCGAGCTCACAGAGATCTACCTGCCTCCGCCTTGTTATATTTCTTTTTATCTGAAAGCAACTGTGCTGTTATAATCCCTTAACAGGCTCTAGAATTAACCTACCATTTATTTTCAGAATTTGTAATTTTGGTATATGGGTGGAGGGTATGTATGCATATTTCAGAGTACTATAAAATTAAAGGTAAAATATGAATTCCTAAACATGTATTGGAATTAATATACAATTTATTTTCATATGTCATAATTTTGGTGTATGTGTGACATGTGTGTGTGTATATATATATATGTATATATATATGCATATTTTAGAGCAATACAAATTGGAGGGAACAACAACAAAAAGACTAGGTCAAAGAACTGACTGAAACAGTAAACTTCTGCCCAAAACAATAAACACTTGCATAGAAAAACTTTAAAAAAGACTTGAGAAAAAGATACAAATCATGTATGGTAGAATGTATAAACTCAGGTGGGGTGGGGGCATGGAAAGGGGAATGAATCTAAATTGGACTGAGAAATGTTGTTTGAAATGCACAAAACTTCAATAAAAATATTTTTAAAAAGATTTATAAGCCTGAATGAAGCATAGAAGTAATGAATATGCTAACAACTATATTAAGAAAATTTGAAAATAACAAATAAGATACACATTATTCTTAAGAAAGTAGTCTTCCTAGATACTACAATGATAGTGCCATAGCTTTAAATGCTTGCCTTTGCAGCTGTTCATTTGAGATTGGTTTTAGAGAGCCCATGTCTAATTCTTTTCAGTCTCTTCATGCTAACAGGATTTCCCTGATGTAAGTTTTGGTTTTCTGAATCATTAAAAATCTTGATGAATTTGCTTGATGATGAAGCCAGAAAATTCCATTTTTGATAGGAAAAAGAAAAATTGATTTCTCAAATGTAGTTTATAAATTAGCTTTAAAAAGTAGTAATACCAGCCCTCAAGAGGCAGAGGCAGGTGGATCTCTGAGTTCAAGGCCAATTTGGTCTGCATAATGAATTCCAGGACAGGTGGGGCTACAGGGAGACCCTGAGACCCTGCCTCAAAAAGACAAAACAAAGTAGTTACACAAATGCTGAATCATAAATTTTTTGAGTAATGGTAATATCGGGAGAATTGTAGTGTCCTGAGGTGACAACTTAGACATTGATTCTTTTTCCCTACCCCTTTTAGAACTTTAAATCCATAAAATGTCACTTAGCTATGTACGAATTGATGTAAGATTTTTATGCACACATACAGATTCACATGCATATATGTGCATGTTTATACATCTTTTCATTGAGAAAATTGTCATCTTATAGTCTTATGTAACAACTCCATATGGTAAGTAGCTGGTAGTTCTACTTTACAGGAGAGTGTGAATTCTGAGTAAAACTATCACCTGCCATAGCCTGAGAAGGTTTACGAAGACAGTATAAAAAGTTTAGGTGCTTATGTATTTATTTGTTTTGAGACACGGTCTTGCTAACTATTTAAGGCTGGATTCAAACTTGCAGTCCTCTTGGATCACTTTCCTGGTTGTTGGAATTATAGGTATGTGCTGCCACAGCTGGCTAAGAAAAGTTTAAGTAAAGTTTAAGTAAAATATAAGGCTACAGAGGTGCCCTGTGACATTAAACAGTTTTATATAGAGTTTTCAGGTTAGATAAGAAACCAGCGCATAAACCTATATTGTATATTGTTTTCTTAGTTGAACAAATCTGTGTGTTGGACATAAAATACTAGTGACATTAGAAAAGTAACAACTAACAATGTACAAATTTGTTCAGATAAACTACTTCTAAAGCAGACCAGTTAATTCATATTGTTACTTGATCAAAGTCAAAAGAAAGCAGTTGTTGAGGGAGGAATTATTATTTGTGGTTTGATTCATGGTGTACATAAGCACTTCACTGTGTATGTAGGTGGGCATGCATGTGCATGTGGAGGCCAGAGGTCATCATCCAGTATCTTCTTCAATTGGTGATATCCCTCCCTCCCTCCCTCCCCCCTTCTCCCCTCTTCTTCTCCCCTCCTCCCCTTCTCTCCTTTTCTCCCTTCCTCCCCTTCTCCCCTTTTCTCCCCTTCTCCCCTTTTCTCCCCTCCTCCCCTTCTCCCCTTTTCTCCCCTTCTCCCCTTCCCCCCTTTTCTCCTTTTCTCCCCCTCTCCCCTTTCCCCTCTCCCCTATCCTCCTTTCCTCCCCCATCTCTTTCTCTTTCTGATCTTTTTGATGGGGTCTCCCTGCTAGCCTCAATCTCTATAAGATCACTGGTGATTAAAGGCATACTGCTCCATGCCCAGCTAATTGGTTTTCTCTTTGGTGTAGGGTCTCTTACTGAACTTGACACTCACCCATTGACAAGACAAGCTGGCCAGCAAACTTCAGGGATCCTTTTTCTCCACTTTGCAGCACAGGGGTTACAGTGTGCTTTTTATTTGAATGCCCAGGAATTCCTTAATATTTGCATAGCAAGCACTCTACACACTGAGCAATTGCTCCTGTAAGTTGTGGTTGAAAGTTATACTTAGACATCCTTTTTCTTCCTGGACATCAATTAAGAAAAACATTATTGATGGGCATGATGATTCATACTTTATATCAGCATTCTGGAAGCTGGGGCAGTAGGATCACCAATATTTTGAGACTAGCATGGGCTATATAGTGAGCTCAAGGCCAGGATGGACTATAGTGTGAGATTTTTCTCACAAAAAAATTGTTAGAATATTATCATTATTAGTTACGGCCATTTACTCTGTTAGACTTTCTTCCTATTCATCTTACTACCTCTTTGTAATGTGTAAAGTACTAATTTTGCATATAATCTTCAGATCTTGGAATCATTTTATTGTTTAAAAATAGGAAAAAAAATTCAAAATTCAGTCGATTGGGGGGAGACTAGAATAGATTAAAAAAGGAATGAAGTAAATTCTTGCTAGGAAACTTAATTTTACATATATATATATATATATATATATATATATATATTCTCTAGGTTTGTCTCTGAAATTTGGGTACTTTTTGATTTGAAAAAAATGTTAAAGACATTCATATTGGAAGTAAACGTTCAGGTTTTTTTGTTGTTAACTGGAGTCTCTCTCTCTCTCTCTCTCTCTCTCTCTCTGTGTGTGTGTGTGTGTGTGTGTGTGTGTGTGTGTGTGTCTGTGTGTGTTAGCAAAATCTCAAAGTCTTTTGTAGAACTTGTATACTAGGCTTCTTACATAGTTCTGTGATGGAGGAGAGGGCACTCTGCAGGCCCTGTTTTAGGCTCTGCTGGACCAAAACCCGAGGGGATAATTAACAATGTCTCTGGAGGGACCATGTGTGCTGACTTCATGCACCATTTGGCCTATGAGATGGGATTTGGTTCATAATTCACTGTCATGTACTATAACTCCTGTGGGAGTATAAGGTCTAGCTGCTTTATGTGGAGTAGGTTCTGAATGTTTTATCTTGTTCCAGGGTGGATTATTATACTGGAGAATGCACTTAATTACAAGCTTTATGTTTCTTACACCATTCACTGTACCTCCTCTTCACAGCACTTGACTTCATCTATGGAATTTCATTTTGCAGATTGAGGACAGTATAATTTTGAGGAGTCAGAAGCTGTCAAATTTGAAATCTACTTCTTGTGTTTTAGTGTGCTTTTTTCCCCTTTAGCTTGTTACTTTTGGATCTTTCTACTTAAAATTTATTATCAATTTCTTCAGCAAAACAATTTTACTTTTTATAAAAAGACACCATTTATTAGTAGTGGGTATGAGAGAGAGAGAGAGAGAGAGAGAGAGAGAGAGAGAGAGACAGAGACAGAGTTGTATTTGTGTATGAAGGCACCTGTGTGTACATGTGAAAGCTAGCGGCTGATGGTAATACACTACTCTTTTGCTTTCCACTTTATATTGTTGGAGGCATGGTTTCTCACTGGACCTGGCCAGCTACCCAGGCAGCCAGCCATCTATCTAGCCCTGGGATATGCCTATCTTTACATTATCAGTAATAAGGTTAGAGATGTGATCCACCATGCCCTGCTCTCCCTTTCACACAGGTAAAACTCAGGTCTTCATGCTTTCATAGCAAGTACTTTATCCACTGAGACATCTCCCCAGCCCGTTTTTGCTTCTATAAGCCCTTATATTGTGGGCTTTATTTTAATAAAGTTTTTGAATCAAGACCCTTATGGGTGCTTTGGAATATTTTGAATTTTGAAGCAGGATCCCACTGTGTAGTCCTGCCTACCCTATACTTGCTTTGTAGACCAGGCTGGCCTTGAACTTGCAGTGATCCTTCTGTCTTTGCCTTCTGAGTGCTGGGATTATACTCTTGGCTCAGATATATTTGATCTTTGAGTTTTTATTAGTTGATCAAGGGATAAATAATCTAACAGAACATAGCAGATATCAGAGGATAACCTGTGGGAGTTGGTTCTCTGGTTTAACCATGTGGGACTGGAGGATCAACCTCAGGATTAGCGGCAGGTCCTGCTATCCACTAAACAATCTCAATGTCCTGGTTCTTTTTTATCAAATATATTTTAGCAAGTAAATTCTTTAATTTTTTAGGCTCAGTGAAAGTAGAAGGGTGGTAGTTTTTTATTTTTTTTTTCATTCCTCAGAAATCTTTAAAAAAGATGTCTATACAAATAAAAAGGAATAATTTGATGTGGCAAGTTTATAATAATAAAAAAAGACACGTACACACACTCTATAACCTTTCTTTGTGTCTTTGGTTTAAGTCCTCTGTCATATAATGCCAAAAACTTTGTTCTAAGTTGCATGTGTGTTGAAACATGCATGCCTATCCTGGTGTCATAACTAATTATATCTCTTATATGCTCACTTCTAGTAATTGGAAAGTAGACCTACCACAGCATGGATTTTAACATTTAATTTTATCTAAAGGAACTGCTACAGAATTAAGTTTCCTACTGGGTAAGAACTTAACACTTAAAATGTATCATATATTTTATGTTTTGCAGAAATAGTACACTTCCAGGAGGGAAAATGTTTTAGTTGAACTGAAAAGTGCACCTGCCTTTACTAGTAATTTTATAGTTTACTGACTGACTTTGCTGTTCTCATCTGAATTAGAAATTGATAGTAGTGTTTGTGATAGCAAAATTTTAGAGAACTTTTTTTCCTCCAAGTTTTTCAAAAGATTGCCTGGTAGAAGACTTGGTGGTGTGTTCACTTAATCTTCATGGCTTGATCTAAAACAATTTGGGGCTTACTCTATGAAAAACCGAGGAGAATTTTCACATACTGATTTAGAAATTCTGTCTTGGGCATGCCTGTGACTAGGGCAGCAAATGTTTTGTTATATGCACCAGCATGTATGAAAATATGTGGTCCCTGCCCATGCCTGCTAAAGGAGAACTTTACCAGGTTTTAGTCTGTGAGCTTGCAGTCTTGTGAAAATTAAAGTCTTAGGACTGAGAGCAGTTAATTCTGGTGATAGTCTGTGGTGGTTAGCATTGTACTGCGCTGTGTGGTGATTTTACTCTATGGATTTAAAAAGATTCTAGTCAGAATTTGGAACAGAATATACCATAGAATTTGTGGCAATTAAATATTTTAAAGTGAAATATACAATGACTTTTCTCATTAATAAGTTTGCCATTGGGCATAGAATAAAAGATTTTGCAATTCTCTTACTGATAATTGCTTAAAATTTAAATTTAATTAATTTTATCTTATTTGTATAACTATTTTTGCCTACATATATGTTAAGAGTACCACGTGCATACAGTGTGCACAGAAGCCAGGAGAGGTGTTGGATCTCCTGGAACTGGAGTCATGAATAGCTGTTAGCTATCGTGTGGGTGTTGGGAACTGAACCTGGGTCCTCTGCAAGAACAGCCAGTGCCTTTAACTGATGAGCCCTTCCCTCTAGCCCTAGATGTTTAAAATTTAATCCTGTTTTCACCTATGAAGTTTATTTTTCTTCACTTACTTGTCTTCTAAAATATTTTACATTTATCTTATTCTAAAATAAGGTTTTTTGTTTGTTTTGTTTTGTTTTGTGTGTGTGTGTGTGTGTGTGTGTGTGTGTGTGTGTACATGCACATGTGTGGAGACTGGAGTACAACCTTGAGCTTGACCTTCTTTGAGTCTCATTGACTGGTTGACTGGGAACTCACCAGTTAGGCTAGACTGGCTAGCTAATGAGGTCCAGGTATTGTCATGTCTCTGCCTCCCCAGGATTGGGAATACCAGCATATCCTATCATATCTGGCATTTTAGATCCTCATGCTTGGAAGGCAAGTGCTTTTCCAGCTGACCCGTCCCCCCAATGAAGCCTTTAATTATTATTTTTTTAATTTAACTATTTCTTAAATTTTATACCACATTAAAATAATACAAAGGCATTGAACTTGAATGTTTTGTTTCTTGAAGTCTGGGGTTTGGACTCCTAATACAGCTTATCTGTTTTGAAAACTAAACTCCCAGAGGTTTCTTTTTAATAGTGTATAGTAATCTGTGCATTGAAAAAGGTAGATGGGGGGGACTGGAGAGATAGCTCAGTGGTTAAGAGCACTGGTTGTTCTTGCAGAGGACCTGGATTTGATGTTTAGCACCCCACTGGTGGCTAACAACTGCCCACAACTCTAGTTCTATGACAATATAACAACAACTTCTGACCTCTGTGGGTATTGCACAACACGAATGCACTTACATACATGCAGACAATATGGTCATACACTTAAAATTAAATAATTAAGATTTTAAGAAGAAAAAGTTAGCCATCTTGTCAAAGTTAAATATTGGAAAAGGTCTTAACATTTTAAAAATTTCTGTTTGAGGTTTTTGTTTTTTATATGTTTGTTTTTAAAATCTAATGGTAGAAATTAGAATTTACAGCCGCTAGACTATGTAGGAAGAAAGGTCATTTTAAATTTGGGGTACCCTGGCAGCCCTGTAGAGGGCTGGATCTCAGACTCGCTTATAATGGCAGCTTCCAACTCATCAATGGACTGTGAAATTCCAAGGTGCTAGAAATTTTAAGTCTTGTTTAGGTCTGAAGTCAGGATTCTATCTTCTCTATGGAGAATTTGGAAATCTTAGGAGGTATTTTGTTTATCACAGATAACTATTTAGTAGGCAAGTGACACTCCCTTGTCCAGATTACAAAAGCATTTATGCACAATGATGAGTGGCTCTGCTCAGGACACCAAGAAGCCCTACTAACCACTGGACAGTTGCTGATAACAGAAAAAATAAAAATTACTGGTAAAAATAGGACTTTAACTCAGTATTCTACCTAACAACCTCCTGTTTTAGAAATGTTTTTGTGTTTTGATGCAAATACTTGATTACAACTTAACAAGTGGAACTCCAAGTTCCATTTCTTAAAGTTCCCCAGTAAATCTAATTTGTAAAGGTGCATGGATATTTTATACACTTGGCACACTCAAAATATTTAGTTATAAGCCACCAAATCAAACACAGATATACTGATTTATGCAAATGCCTATCATGTTATATGTCATTGCTTGGTAAATTAGCACATTAAGTGTACTAAAACTCATGTACTCAATTGAAATTTAAAATACTGTGAGAAGTTTCTAACTTGTTAATAAGTCAATTTTTTAAAATGCCCCCCACCCTTGCTCTCCCATTTTATTTATTTATTTATTTATTTATTTATTTATTTATTTATTTTTATTTTTTACATGTATGAATGTACTGTCTGCATGTAGGTTGGTGCACCCGTGTAGTGCAGTGCTGCGGAAGTCAGAAGAGGGTGTCAGATTCCCCCGGAACTGGAGTTAAAGATGGTTCTTAGCCGCCATGTGGGTGCTGGGAATCGAACCCAGGTCCTCTGCAAGAACAGTTGGCGCTCTTAACCGCTGAGCCATCTCTCCAGCCCCATAAGTCAATTTTTAACTATTAACTTCTGAGTGAAAAAAAAATCATCACTGCCACTACTTCAGAATTTTTACATGTTCCTTACTACTTCTTGATACATCAATTCTTCAGTTGTGACTGGGAAGAGAAATTCTAAGACAAGACCACTTTTAAAATCATAACCATTCAGAAAAAACTATCTGGTAGACAACTCTATATCTAAACCTTCTCTCCATACACAGTTGTAGATAGATGTGGTAAACTTGAAATAGCACAAGAATGCTTAGTAAAACTCATTCAATTGATAATTGAGTTTGTATTATGAAAAAGGAACTTAAATGTGTGTATTAGTGCATAGCTTTAGAATGAACCTAAGTAGCATGCCATTTATTAAAGGACAAATAGAAACCTTGCCCTTTTGGTTGTATAATAAAGGAAATTTAGCGAAAATCTAAATTTAAGCATTGAGTCTACTACTGAGAAAGGTAGAATCTTGAAGATATTCTTTTATCTGTTTTTCCATGTGGTTAAAAACTATATAATATAGCCGGGCGTGGTGGCGCACGCCTTTAATCCTAGCACTTGGGAGGCAGAGGCAGGCGGATCTTTGTGAGTTCAAGGCCAGCCTGGTCTACAGAGTGAGTTCCAGGACAGCTGGGACTACAGGGAGACCCTGTCTCGAAAAGAAAAAAAAAAAAAAAAAAAACTATATAATATAGAATTAACCTAAAACTTTAAAGTAGACAGTTCACTAGTTTTAATTATATCCATGTTTTGTGCCTTAAAAAAACTTTAATTTTGAAATAAGTGTAGGCTCATAGGAAGATTAGGAAACTGGAGTAATGAGTTTCTATAATGTAAGAAATGAGGATCCGTTAATTTCTTGTCCTTATCATAGGTACAAAATGATATTTCTATGTGAGTTACTTTGGCAGATGTAATACTAATTTCTTTGCTCAGTGAGAACTCTCTTACTGGTTTAGCATACCACAATGTGCAAGATACTAAAAAGCACAGTGTAGGTTCATAATTAATGTAAAGTAAAACAACTTGCAAATTTTCAAAAAATATACATAAAATAATGTTTTCCAGATGTAAACTTGGGAAATATGTATTTTGCAGTGAATACCCATCATGCATGCAGCTCTCTTCTTGGATCTTTTATTTTGAAGTATTTGATCTTTCTTGAAACATTTCATATACTAATTGTTTAAAATTTTTAAAGTTTCATATTTCTGAATTTAAAATATTTATTATTTGTGTTTTATGTATATGAATGTTTTACCTGTGTGTATGTTAAGTGCACCCATGACCTACAGTGCCTGCAGATGCCAGTAGGGGGCATAGGATTCCTTGGAACTGGAGTTACAGATGGTTGTTAGCTGCCATGTGGGTTCTGGGAATGGAGTTTGGGTACTCTGTAAGAGTAGCCAGTACTCTTAACTGCTGAGCCATCTCTGCAGCCCTGTATTTCTGAATTTAAAAGAAGATATATGACTCTCCATGCCCAGCAACCCAGGTTGGTCTGTGCCGTGCAGGCCATCGGTGGGTAGCCCACCTCAGCATACGCCACCCAATGCTAGGACCATAGAGAGGAACTGCGTGCATGGCTAGAAGGTCAGCCAGGGGCGCACACTCTTTGTGCCCAGCTGCCCAGGTGGGGACTGGTGCGCTGGCCAAAGGATTCAACCCCCCCACCCCCCGCAAAGCTACCGATACTGAGGTGGAAAGTATAAACTGCTGGTGCTGTGGTTTAATGCTGTTGGGGGTATCCAGCAGTGTCAGTGATTGAAAACTGAGGAAGAAACCAACAGGAAGCAAACTGAGTGACCAACCAGTCCTCCGTATTAACATTTGAGATTAGCAACAGAAGGCAAACAAATAAAGGGGGATAAATAACAACAACAAAAATATACATGCCAAAACGCAACAGAAAAACAACAATATGGGAAAAGCTCAAAATAAATCCCCACCAAACTCAACCAATTCTGTAGAAGATCCCAACAGTGAAATCTTGCTGGAAGGGAACCAAGATACTGACCTTAGAACAACTGTAGACATATTCAAAGATAAGAACAAATCAGAGAACTAAAGGGAGAGAACCAAAAACTCATGAAGGAACTAGAAGGAAAGAATGATAAACTCCAGAAAGAACTAAAAAAGGAGAGATTGATAAACTCAGAAAAGAACTAGAGGAAGAGAAATACAAACTCCAAAAAGAACTAGAGGGAGAGAATGACAAATTCCAGAAGGAACTGGAAACATTGAAAAGATCTCAGGCTGAAAGGAAAAAAGAAACTGACCAGCAAAGCAAGGAACTACAAGAAAAGAATGAAAAGCTCCAAAAGGAAGTGGAAATACTGAAGAAATCACAGGATGAAATAAAAAAGGAAATAGATCATTCATCCAATCAGCAGGAAAGGATGGGAAAAAGCCTCAGAAGCAGAATGGAAGAAACAGAAAAAAGAATATCAGACCTACAGGATAACACAGTGCAGCTAGAAACCTCAAGTAAAGATTATAAAAAATTAAAAAAAACAAGAGTGGAACAACCAGGAAATGTGGGACACCATGAAAAGACCAAACCTCTGCATCATAGGGATAGAGGAAGGAGAAGAATCCCAAGAGAATGGTATTAAACAGATCTTCAATAGAATAATAGAAGAAAATTTCCCAAAACTTAAAAAAGACAAACCCATAGAAATACAAGAAGCACATAGAACACCAAATAGACAAGACCAGAAAAGAAATTCCCCACGTCATATCATAGTTAAAACACTAGGTGCTCAAAACAAGGACAAAATACTGAAAGCCACAAAAGAAAAACAAGTTACATACAAGGGGAAACCCACCAGAATCACACCTGACTTCTCAGTGCAAACCATGAAAGCGAGAAGAACATGGACCAAAGTATTCCCAGTACCAAATGACTTTAGATGCCAACCCAGATTATTATACCCAGCAAAAATGTCAATCATAGTTAAAGGAGAAAGAAAAATCTTTCAGGACATAAACAAAATGAAAGAATACATGTCAGAAAAACCAACACTTCAGAAAATACTCAAAGCAATTCAAAGAACACAGGAAAGGAGCAACTATCCTTAAGCAACCCAAGAGAAAAATTACCAAAAGCATAACAGAGTAAATAAATAACTAGACCAAGAATGCAAACAAAAAATAAGTTGAAAGGAAACAACACACATCTCTCAATAATAACCTTAAATATTAATGGTCTAAACTCTCCAATCAAAAGACACAGACTGGGAGAATGGATTAGGAAACAGGATCCATCTATATGCTGCCTCCAAGAAACCCATCTCACCCTCAAGGACAGACAGCACCTTAGAGTGAAAGGATGGAAAAAATATTCCAAGCAAATGGTACAAAAAAGCAAGCAGGAGTGGCTATTCTAATATCAGACAAAATAGACCTCAGAGTAAAATTAATCAGAAAAGACAAAGAGGGCTATTATATCCTTAACAATGGAACAATTAACCAAGAAGATCTCACAATTTTAAATATTTATGCACCAAACTCTAGTGCACCAAACTTTATAAACACAATCCTTCAGGACCTCAAGACACAGATTAACCCCAGTATGCTAATAGTGGGGGACTTCAGTACCCCACTGAGCCACCTGGATAGGACAACTGGACAAAAAATAAACAGAGAGACATCAGAACTGAACAACACAACACACCAAATGGACCTCACAGATATCTACAGAATATTCTATCCAAACACCAGAGAATATACTTCTACTCAGCACCCGATGGAACATTCTCCAAAATTGACCACATACTGGGACACAAAAGAAACCTCAACAAATACAAAAGTATTGAAATTATTCCATGCATTCTATCAGACCACAGTGCAGTGAAGCTCAATATTAACACCAGAGTAAGCCCTACTAACTATAAAAACACATGGAGACTTAACAACACAATACTGAACAATGAGGGTGTCAGAGAAGAAATAAAGAATGAAATAGCTGGGTGTGGTGGTGCATGCCTTTAATCTTAACTCTTGGGAGGCAGAGGCAGGCAGATCTTTGTGAGTTCAAGGCCAGCCTGGTCTACAGAGTGAGTTCCAGGACAGCTGGGGCTACAGGGAGACCCTGTCCTCAAAAAGAACAAAAAAAATAAATAAATAAATAAAAAATAAAAAATAAAAAAAGCATTCCCTGGAAGACTTGGAAGAACTTGCCACCGTGACCCCAGCCATACCAATCTTGGCTATACACCCACAAGACTCAAGAATCAGCCCCACTGAAGAGATACAGGCAACGGCCAGTTTTTCATTTCAGCCTTTCTTCAGATACAAGGAGCTGGAAAAACCAACCCAAATTGCCCCTCAACTGACGAGTGATAGAGAATGTGGTACACTAACACAATGGGTTCTATGCAGCATAAAGAAAGATGAATCATGAGCTTTGCAGGAAAATGCTGGAGCTAGAAGACTCAAAAAATGCTGAGTGAAGTAACACAGTCCCAGAAAAACAAACGAAGA
This sequence comes from Rhizomys pruinosus, assembly GCA_009823505.1. Taxonomy (NCBI): domain Eukaryota; kingdom Metazoa; phylum Chordata; class Mammalia; order Rodentia; family Spalacidae; genus Rhizomys; species Rhizomys pruinosus. The sequence goes on along the minus strand of VZQC01014031.1, from coordinate 1,532,531 downwards.
ATGGTATCCCTCTCTGTGGATGCTAGTGGCCAGTTACCTATTGTAAGTATTTCTTGTGCAAAGCCCCTTGAAGCTTTTTGTCCAAGCAGTTGGGAGCAATGCATATTGGAAACAACAACAACAACAACACACAACAGAAAGGATTCATCAAAGAACTGACTGAACAGTGAACTTCTGCGTCAAAATATCACTTCCACATGGAGAATATTGAGAAGACCGAGAAAGAAGATTAAAAGCATGTTTGGAAGAATACAATTAGCTCTGGTGGGGGGGGGCATAGGGTGGGGAACAGGGGTCTAGATTTTGACAAGCTTGTACAAAAACTTAATAAAATACATTAAAAAGACAATAAAAAACATTCCTGGAACTAAACGAAAATGACAATACAGCACCACAAAACCTATGGGATAAATTACAAGTCAGTCCTAAGAGGGAAATTTAATGTAGGCCCTAAGTGCCCCACACTAAAAAAAAAAAAAAAAAAAAAAAAAAAAAGAAAAAAAAAAAAAAAAAAAAAAAAAAAAAAAAAAAAAAAAAAAAAAAAAAAAAAAAAAAAAAAAAAAAAAAAAAAGAAGAAGAACAGTAAAAGACTACACTGCAGGCTAAAATACGGAAAGACATAACAAATGGAATCCTAAACCCAAACAGACAGGAAGAAATACAAAAATCAAGCAGAAAGCAAGGAAATAGAAACAAAGGAAAACATACAAAAAAATCATGAATAAAAGCTGGTTGTTCTTTGAAAGATAAACAAATAGACAGACCTCTAGCCCCAGGTAACCAAAAGAAAGAAGAGCAACTCTAAATCAATAGATTTGCAATGAAAGGGTAAACATCACAACAGATGAGAAAGATCCAGACAATCATACGAGAATACTTCAAAAACTTACACTCTACTAAAATGTGAAAACCTAAGAGAAATGGATTAGTATCTGAAATTCTGGGATTTTCCAAAGCTTAACCAAGAAGATAGTGAAAGCCTTAAACAGACCCATAAACTTGAGGAAATCGAAGATGTAATAAAAAGCTCCAACTAAAAAAGCTCAGGCCCAGATGGGCTTCACAGCAAAATTCTATAAAACATTTAAAGAGGTTTTCCTTACGACCAAGTGCTCCCAAAACTTTTCAGAAGGAGACAGACAGAAAGGAATACCCAAATACTTCCTATGAAGCCAGTTGGACCCTAATGACCAAACCAGGCAAAGACACAAACAGGAAAGAAAACTATAAACCCATAACATTGAATGAACATAGATGGCAAAAATTCTCAACAAAATCTTGCAAATCGCATACAGACCCACATCAAAAGATCATCCTCATGACCAGGTTGGATTCCTACCAGAGATACAGGGATGGTTCACAACATACATAAATCAATAACATAAAACACAAAATGGACTTAAATACAAAAACACACAATCAGCTCAATTGATGCAGAAAATGTCTTTGACAATCCAGCATCCCTTCACAGCTTAAAGTCCCTTAGAGGGAATTGGACTGGAGGGCAATCAGTCCTCAATGTAATCAAAGCCAAATAAAACAAACCCAACAGCCAACATCAATCCTAAATGGAGAAAAGTTGGAAGCATTAACCCTGTAAAGGCAGGAACACGGCAAGGCCGTCCACTGTCGCCACTGCCTCTTCAATATAGTGCTTGAAATGGCTCGCGAGTGCAATAAGGCAAGAAGTGAAATTAAAGGAGTACTCATTTGGAAAATATGAAGTAAACCTATCCCTTTTTGCAGAGATATGATAATTTACCTAAAAACTCAACCAGAAAAATAGAAACCATCAACAGGTTCAATAAAGTGATGGGATAAAATATTAACCTAGAAAAAATCAGAAGCCTTTCTTTATGCCAACAATAAGCAGCTGGATAAGGAATATAAGGAGACCTTCCCAATCAAATAGCCTTAAAAAATACCTAGGAATAAACCTAACCAAAGACACCATAGACCTCTACAACAAAAAATTTAAAGACCCTGAAAAAGGAGATTGAAAATTATATCAAAAGATGGAAAGACCCTCCCATGCTCAAATGAATAAGAAAAAACTAATATTGTAAAAATGTCCATTTTACCAAATTAATATACAGATTCAATGCAATCCAAATCAAAAGTCCCCATGAGCTTTTTTTTATCATAGAATTAGAAAAAAATCCTTAAATTCATATGGGATAAAACAAAAGACCCCCCAAATAGCTTAAGCAACCCCCTGAGCGAACGTGCAATACTGGGGGGATGACATTACCAGACTTCAAGTTATTTACAGGGCTATAGTCATAAAGACAACCCTGGGTAAACTGGCAAAAAAAAAAAAAAAAAAAAAAAAAAAAAAAAAAAAAAACAGAACCATTGACCAAGGGAACAAGAAATGGAAGATCCAAACTTGAGCTCATATAACTTCAACCACCTCATATTTGACAAAGGGGCCAAAAAAGCTCAATGGAGGAAAGATAGCATCTTCAGCAAATGGTGTTGGCAAAACTTGATCACCATTTGTAGAAGAACAAAATTAAACCCCTACCTCTCACCCTGTACAAAAATAAACTCCAAGTGGATCAAAGATCTCAACTGAAAACCTGAAACTCTGAAGGTGATGGAAGAAAAATTCAGTAGCAACCTACAAGACATAGGTGTAGGAAAAGAGTTTCTAAATCAAACAGCAGCTGCTCAGGAAATAAGGACAACAGCTGACAAGTGGGACCTTATCAAACTCAAAAGCTTTTGTACAGTTAAAGAAACAATCAAGGAAGTGAAGAGAAAACCCACAGAGTGGGAGGAAACCTTCACCACTGATACATCAGAGAAAGCATTGACATCCAGAATATATAAGCTAGTTAAAAACAAAGAAGAAAACAAATGACCTACTCAAAAGATGGAGTAAAGAGCTGAACAGAGACTTCACCAGTAAGGAAGCAAAGATGGCTGAGAAACATCTTAAAAAGTGTTCAGTATCATTAATAATTAGGGAAATGCAAATTAAAACCACACTAAAGTATCATTTCACTCTAATAAAACTAACCAAGATCAAGAAAGCAAAAGACACCAAATGCTGGAGAGGTTGTGGGGAAAGGGGAACACTCATCCATTGCTGGTAGGAATGTAAACTGGTACAACTACTATAGAAAGAAGTGTGGAGAATCTTTAAAAAACTCAAAATGAGCCTCCCACCTGACCCAGCCATACCAATCCTGAGTATATACCCACAAGATGCATCCTACCACAAAGATACATGCACAACTATGTTTATTGCAGCTCTCTTCACAATAGCAAAGACCTGGAACCAACCCAAATGCCCCTCAACTGATTACTGGATTACAAAAATGTGGTACATCTACACAATGGAGTTCTATGGAGCAGTTAAGAAAAAGGACATCATGATCTTTGCTGGTAAATGGATGGAACTCGAAGTAATTATACTAAGCGAAGTAACACAATCCCAGAAAAAAAAAAAGGCGAATGGTTTCCCTCATTTGTGGAATGTTAACACCAAACAACATCAGTTTGGCAGGCAAACTGATCAACTTTATTATTAAATTTCATTGTATCTGAAAGCAACTGTGCTATTACATTGTGAATATATAAATGGCCTCTAGAATTGTCCTACCACTTATACTCACATTGTAATTACCATATATAGATGGAGGATATGTAGTCATACTCTAAATAAAGAGTGTGACTACAAATCCTCCATTAGCATGCAGGTATAAAGACATGTAACTTTACATGACTTTATACCTGCATGCTAATTTACTGTTAAAATGTGAATCTTTAAATGTGTTTAGGAATCAACCTATAATTTATTTTCAGAATTTTTAATTTTGACTTATATGTGGAATGTATATATGCATATTTTTGAATAATATAAAATAAAAAATAAAAATAAAAAAGAAGATATATATTGAAGCAATACAAGTCAGAACAACAACAACAAAAGAACTGAAAAAAAAAACTCTGGAAAGACTCAGAAAAAGATGGAAGACATGTATAGTAGAGTGCAGGGACTCAGGTGGGGTGGGGGTGTGTGGAAAGGGAAGTGACTCTAAATTTGATTGAAAAATGATTTATGATTTATGGAAAAAGCTTAATAATAAAAAATAAATTTTAAAAAGATATGGTAAGTACCTCTCCTTTCAAGTAAGTGGAGTTTGTCTTAAAATGTGTCAGTTTGGAAAGATGGCCATTGTGAAATTTAAGATAACATTAAAGAAGCATCCATCTTTTGTTGAGACAGGACCTATGAATCCCAGGTTAGTCAAGAATTCGTTATCATCCTGCCTCAGTCTTTTGAATGTAAGAAACTCATTTTCTGATTTTATTTTAGAAGTTGGGTGAGTAGTAGGACTTAGCCAATGGCTGAATGATAGCCAACAGTTTGTGTGGCAAATGCTAGGATAATTGGGGAATCCTTTGCCGCATGAATAGGACATGACAGTAAGTTATCTTCTTATGCTAGGGACATGGCCATTCTCTAACAGCAAAAGAAGAGGAGCATATGAGGCTGCCAAATGAGATTGGTAATAAGTTAAATGATGACTGAGGAGTGCTAAGGGTTAGGACGAATAAGAGAAGCATTCCATGTAGATACTGTGGTATGGACCGGAAGGCTCAGGTCTGGGTTTTTTTCTAACCCAGACTGTCACCAAATTGCTGTTTGATCTTTGCAACTTCTTTGGCATTTCTTTAGGGCTCCTTATCTTTGAAGTAGACTAAATTAAAGATGAAGAACAGGTTTTAAATGTTAATATTGATGGATTTTGAGACAACAGTTATGAGACTCTGCCTTGAGACACTGGGAAGGAGGTCCAGGAAAAATTGCAGTATTTGATGCCTATTATAGGACTGGTGGAAGGAGTATGTTTGCAGGTATGTATGTAGGTATATGTTGACCAATCAATTTACAAATGTTTTTTCTTTTTTTTGTATTTTTGAGATAGGGTCTCCCTTTAGTCCAGCTGGCCTGGAGCTCACTATGTAGACTAAGCAGGCCTTGAACTCACAGATCCGCCTGCCTCTGCCTCCCAAGTGCTAGGATTAAAGGCGTGCACCACCATGACTGGCTACAAATGTTTTTCAACTCAAATTGCATACTAGATTATTTTTTTCTTGGCTGTCAGGTAGGGTGGACCTTCTAATCATACTTATTATTTCCTTAATGGAAGAGAATTATAGGATAGATGCCAGGAGGCAGGCATATAGTAATGGGATGAAAGAAGGGATGAAATGCCAGAACCAAAGGATACATAGCATGCTTAAAATAGACTCATGTGGGATCCCCTTTTGAAATACAGATACGTGTTAATCAAACCAGAACAATCTCTTCAGAAAGATAGCCATTTAATGAAACAGTTTAATTAAACATCATTGCTTAATATTTGGTATAGGGAATTTATTTCTAAATCAAGTGTACTATTCAAATCAAGTCATATTTTGGGTAGTGTTTTAGTATAACACAGGAAGAAGATAAATAAGAAAAGGGTAGATGGACTGTGGCTTTTACTTTGTTGATAATTAGCATAATCCAAACTTGCCACTGAAAGATGCAGAGTCCTTACAAATAGTACGAGTTCTGGTTGGCTCAGTAATATTGAAAATAAGTCTGCCTTCACATACATATAAATATAAATATGAAAACTGTTAGAGAATTATTACTTGACTTTAAGGAAAAGGATCTTTGTTTTTAGTATCTTTTATATAAGAACAATAACTATACTTAATCCAGTGTGTTAGAAACTATATTTTAATGACTTTTATGTATCAGTCCTTTGTACAAGGTGGGGCTTTTGTAAGAGCTAACTTATGTTAGCTCATCTCCACTGACTTGCAAAATTACTAGTTTTCCTTTATGTATGTTTCTTAAAAAATGATTTGTGACAACCACATTTGTGGTACTCATAAGCCAAGTCCAATAGCCTTTTTGTATTTCTTTGTGTCTGCTTCAGCCATCATTAAGATTGTCCCTTCGGGTAAGAGTCATATGTTTTATTTATATTTGAATTACCAAACTTAGCATAAGCCTGGCATATGACAAGTATTCTAGAAGTGTTTAATAGTGAAAATAAACACTTTTACCTAAAAGCAGCCACGAGCTATCTGCTGGTGAAGATCACATCCATTTTTGAGTGTAAATTGCAGAATGTGGAACAATGCTGGTTTTTCCATCCTGTATTTGATGTATATAATCGTGCTATAGTCTGTGATATGTATTTATACATATACCCTTTTTCTCTCTCTCTCTCTCTCTCTCTCTCTCTCTCTCTCTCTCTCTCTCTCTCTTTTTTGGTCTTTTTATCCCAGCTGGCCTGGAGCTTGCTATGTAGACCAGGCTGGCCTGGAGATCCGCCTGCCTCTGCCTCCCAAGTGCTGGGATTAAAGGCATGTGCCACCAGGCTGGGCCTAAGATGGTTCTTAGCCACCATGTGGATGCTGGGATTTGAACCCAGGACCTCTGCAAGAGCAGTCAGTGCTCTTAACCGCTGAGACATCTCTCCAGCCCCAACCCTTTTTCATGTTTTTGAGTTAGACTCTTACTCTGTAAGAGTCTAGCTTGGAACTCACTGTGTAGAATAGTTTGACCTTGAACCTGGAGCTATCCTGCCTCTGCCTTAGCATTCTGAGGCTACAGCTTTGTACCACCATGCCCTGCTGATAAGTGGCATTTGTTTGCTTTGTTTTCCTATTAAAGAATATCTAGACAAAACTTACCAGTAGAGATCTGGACATGAAAAAGTTCCAAAGAAATAGTTATGGTTAAAAATAAGTGGTAGGTTGAAATTTGTGTATAGTATAAATCTAGTATTATGTGGGCCTCACTTAAGTAGACTCAAACATTGGGTAGCCTGAGCCATCATAGTTATTTAGTCACAGAGGACAGTAGTAGAGCTTCTTAGGGTTTGTCATCTGCATAATCTTGTTGCCTTCTACAGTTAGTATTTTTCTAATATGGATTATAAAGTACAATAATCAGAACAAAAGTGAAAAAACAGAAACCTCACACTTACCACTACAGAGATGATACACAGAAGGCAGGGTCATAGGAGCCCTATGATCAGGTTGGCGGAGGCACTGATATTCTGGTTGCTTGCCTTTGAAGTGGCAGGACAGAGCCTGTAGACACTGTAGCTCAAGGACATGTAGTACGCTACCTCCTTGGAGGATCAGTTTGCTAATGTGTTTGAAAGTACATCACATACTGCAATCCTGAGGTTTTGTGTATCTCATCTGCACCTATCATTTTAGGACACCTTTACCAGGCCTTGCCTTTGGTGCTGTGGACAGGAAGAACTTAGTGGTGTCCCAAGGATTGTCCAGTTTGTAGAATTAGGACATTCTAATATTTTATTTCATGTTTCAGCTTTATATTATGGAGATCTTTTCTTGTGGGTTATATTTTAGCACTAAGAGCATGAAAAGAAAGAAAAAAAATGGAAACATTTTGTTAATTATTCAAGCTTATAAAATCTTTAGAATTTATCCCTGGTATCTTCTCCATGTGCTTGAACAGTTGGGGTGGCAAATTATGGAGTGATGAAAATTTGGAGGTAGAGCCAAAATATTCTAAACGTGTTGAAGCAGGTATATGCAAGCTGAGTGTGGTTCTTGGTTATACATGGACAGCCCCATAGCCTTTTCTGGAAAGCAGAGAAATTTCATTTGCATACATTTTTTTTTCCTTTTTTCTTTACCTCTGAGGTTGGCTTTTTTCTACTGAAAACTGGAAAGACAATTATTTTTATGTGATTCGTTAGTCTCAATTTTAATAGTTGTTTCACTCTAATATTTGATTAACAAAATCAATGCCTCCCCATTCTTTGAGACCATCTTACTATGTATTCCAGATTGGCCTCCATCTTGTAGCAATTCTGAATCAGCCTTCCCAGTGCTGGGATTTCAGGTGTGAGCTACCATACATGGCTGTATTTGATTTTCTTTCCTGATGATCTTGATGAGAGTTCATTTAAAACCTGGGAGAAATTAAGATTGACTGAACAGAGTTGAATTTAATAAGAAATGAAAATTTAAATTAAATTCTTGAATTTATTCTTCTAGAATTTTTTTCTGGAAGGAAAAAATCTTAGATTTTTTTTGAAAAATAAAGGTTAGAGTTTCACATTCATGAGCATATTGTTGCTTGGGACTCATTTGAAACGGTTATCTACACTTTTATGTTCTCAAGAATGTTACTGATGGTCTACTTCATATATGTATTCATCTCTAACAGATAATAATTACTGAATATAACTTTAAATATCACCTATATTCCTTTGTCCAAATCAGAATAAATTGATTTTGAAAGCAGGGTCATAAGGATACTATGACTGACCACACACTCAGCCAACAAAGGAAAAGAAATTATGGGAAGGAGGGATCTGTGCCTTTGGTCCTCCCAAACCCTAATCTGGGAACCATTAGGAGGGCCATGTTGCTGTGAGGTACATTCATAGTGTGAAAGGCAATTTTTAAAACTGCTAAAATCAATCCCTGTAGAGTTTTAGAGATTAAACTGGCCACCTCATGATATAACCAGATGAAAATAATTATATACTGCCTCCTGCTTAGTGGGGAAATAGAATTCTAGTGCCAAGATTCTTAAGTAGGTGGAATGGGTGCTGTGTTTTACTGAAGACTCAATGCAGTTGAAAGTTTTATCCTATTATAGTAAGCCTCAAAACTGGTAAGGTTGAAGAAAAAATAATACAATTTCAGACATCAATTTTTCTAAAAACCCTTTCTAACTTAAATTTGTGTTTCTTGGCAAGAGTTGTAAGCCTCATAGTTAAAATGTGAGACCAGAGCTGTGCTTTGCACATACTTGTTTTTTGCTAAGTAGATGTTAAGTAAAAGAATTAGTGTAAGTATAGATAACAGTTCAGGCTTTTTCTTCCTCTGTGGATTAAAGATGATAATAGTACCTAATTAATATATTTATGGACTGCAGGTTAATGGTTATGAGTTACTACACATAAACCATTCACAACCACAGTTAACAGAAAAGTTAAAGTATCAAACTGAATCAAATCAAAGTATCAAGCAGTTTTGATTGACCACATAGAAAAAAGCAAACAGTGTTATTTTATGGGGCTGCTCTCAACTGACATCTATATGGTTTCTCCATTTGTGCAAGACAGTGTTGATTATTACACATGCTCAGCTCTTTCGATGTCAAGAAATTTGTAATAGTAGTTGTATAAAGCCAGTGTAACTGAAGTGTGTTGATGAATGTTAAAGTCTTTGCAGGAACAGTAACCAAATACAAATAAGACTGCCAAAGATGTACTATCCTTTGTTGAAAATATTTAAAAAACAAAACTGGTGATGGAAGTATAGTAATCTATTCCATATTCCACTCTCTCAAAAAGTCTTTGTGTGTATATGTGTGTGATATGTTTGAATGAATGGTTTTTTGGGGTTTTTTTGGTCTTTTTGAGACAGGGTCTCCCTATAGCTCTGACTGTCCTGGAACTTCCTCTGTAGACCAGGCTGGACTTGAGATCTGCCTGCCTCTGCCTCCCAAGTGCTAGGATTAAAGGTGTGTACCACCACACCTGGCTTGAATGAATGTTTTGTGTGTGCATGTGTGTATGCAAGTACCATTTATCCATGGAAGCCAAAGGTCAAGGTCAGATGTCTTTTATCTTTTGCTTTCCAACCTAGTTATCTGTGGTGGTTTGCATGAGTGTGCCCCATAGGCTGTAAGTATTCAGACATTTGTCTCCAGTTGGTGGCGCTGTTTTTGGAAGTCTTAGAAGTGTGGCCATGCTGGGGGAAGTGTGTCACTGGGGGCAGGCTTAGTGAGTTTTAACAAGCCTCGTGGTCTACAGTTGCCCTCTCTGTTTCCTGTGCTCCTTGTGAGATGTGACCCTCGGTTTGCTGCTCCAGATCCAGCTGCCACGCCTCCCGCCACAATGGACTCTAATTCCCTGGAACCGCCAATTGTAAGCTCAAATAAATTCTTCCTTTTGTAAGTTCCTTTGGTCATGGTGCTTTATCACAGCAACAGAAAACTGACTAATATAGTTATTGGTACCAGAGAGTGGGCTGTTGGCTGTGAAGAACCTGACCATGTGTATGTTTGGAGAAGTGTGGAAGACTTTGGAACTTTGGGCTGGAAAGGCTGTTGACTATTGTAAGCAGAGCTTAAAGGGCCATTCTAGTGGAGGCCTGGAAGAAAGCATGGCTGCAAAAGATGTGGTTCCAGGGGAAAATAAAGTCTTAGGCAGCAACCGGGATATTTTGATAAAGAGTCTGGCAGCAGTTTGCCCACAGCCCAGTTGCTTGCCTGATGCTAAGTTGAAAAGAGGTGGACTGATGTCTTTGGCGGAGGATATTTCAAGACAGCCTAATGTAGAAATGGTGGCGTGGCTTTTAATGGTGAATATTATACAGATCTACAGTGAAAAAGAGCAGATGGGGCAGAAAGAAATGCAAAATGTACAGTTTGGATCTGATAACTGCACTAGGAAGATTAAAGGTGGGGCCAAGGCATGTAAAGGAGAGGTTGGATCTGAAAACTGCACTAGGAAGATTAAAGGTGGGGCCAAGGCTTGTGAAGGAGAGTTTCCTTTTGATAAGGAGATTAAAGTGATTAAGGAAGGGCCTCGAGATTTACAAGTAAACAAAAGAATCAGTACCTTCAGGGCAAGACCACACCCAGCTAATCCTCCAGCAAGCCCAGGGCAAAGAAAAGTTACAAATGTGGTTGAAATGGGCCAGGGTCCGTCCCGAACTTGCAGCCAGATTCGGCAATTTCATTCACGTGGTGCTGGCTTTAGAGACATGAAGTTTGCAAGAGTGAAGGGGTCATCAGTTCTTCCTCCACGGTTTCAGAGAGCCAAAGAGGCCAGGCAGAGTGCAGCAGGGGTGTCCCTGAATAAAGAAGGCCCTGATAGGCCATTGCGTGAAGCTGTGAATGTGAAGCCTGGTTGGCAGCGGAGACCCCAAGAAGACTTTCGAGATGCCAGACCTGTGAGATATTTGCCAAGGAGAGCTGCATACAGGGAGTGGTACCAGCCTAAGAAAGAGATGTATGTTGCAAGCAAAGCTGGAAGAGCTGAGCCATCTAAGCCCTTTGGAAGTCAAGTCCCAGAAGTTGCATGTGGAGCTACTGGACTTGGTTTTTGCCCTGCTGGTTTTCGGTCTTGTTTTGGTCCAGTATTTCCTCACTATGCCTCTATTCCTCCTTTTTGGAATGAGAATGTGTATTTGGTTCCACTCTACATTGGGAGTTTGTAATTTGTGTTTTGATTTTACAGGAGCTTACAGTTTGGGAGATTGGCCTGAGTCTCAGAGGAGACTTTGGACTGTGGACTTTTGAATGGCATTGAGACTGGTACAGACTGTGGGGACTTTTACGGTTGGACTAAATGCATTTTGCATTTTATATGGTCAGGAGCCTACAGGGACCAGGGAGTGGAATGTGGTGGTTCACACGAGTGTCCCCCATAGGCTGTAAGTATTCAGACATTTGTCTCCAGTTGGTGGCGCTGTTTTTGGAGGTCTTAGAAGGTGTGGCCATGCTGGGGGAAGTGTGTCACTGGGGGCAGGCTTAGTGAGTTTTAACAAGCCTTGTGGTCTACAGTTGCCCTCTCTGTTTCCTGTGCTCTTTGCGAGATGTGACCCTCGGTTTGCTGCTCCAGATCCAGCTGCCACGCCTCCTGCCACAATGGACTCTAATTCCCTGGATTGTAAGCTCAAATAAACTCTTCCTTTTATAAGTTCCTTTGGTCGTGGTGCTTTATCACAGCAACAGAAAACTGACTAATACATTATCCAAGACCAGAGCTCACTGATTGGCTAGACCAGCCTGAAATCCTGTGTACCCCCTGCTCCATATGCCGTGGTTACTGACATGCACACCACCACACCTAGCTTTTTTGTTTTTTTTTTTTTTTCGGGCTTTTTTGTGTGTGCATTTTTGTGGGGGACAGGGTCTCCATAAAGCCCCAGCTGGCCTAAATTCACTCTGTAGACCAGGATGGCCTTGAACTCACAGAGATCCACCTGCCTCTGCCGCATTAAAGGTGTATGCCACCATGTGGGTGCTGGGAATTGAACCTGGATCTTCTGCAAGAGCAGTCAGTGCTCTTAACCACTGAGCCATCTCTCCAGCCCCACATCTAGCTTTTTACATAGAGGCTGGGAATCGGAACTCCTATGTCTTGCTTGCACAGCAGGCAGTTTATCAGCTGAGCCATCTCCCCAGTCTCTGTGCTCTTTTTATATCCATTTATTTAAAAACTCTCTTGAATGCATGTTTTATATAGGATGATTCTGTGCTAATAAGTGGGGTTTAATGAAATGGAAATACCCTTATGGAGTTTGCTTAGTGATGCCAAGATTGGTATCATTAGATAGTAGACAGAATTGTAAAGTGGCATTTGTGGTATGTAGGAATGCACACATTGGTTTCCAGGTTAGTCTTCTGAATTCTCTAAAGAGAACATCAATGTTTTCCCACAAAGGAGTGAGTGAACCTGAGCAGTTACTAGAATTGCCTGAGGTTAGGCAACTGATATGTTATGGGGTGTGGCTTAGTTTGACTAGAGCCTTGCATATTGTTTTTCTCTTCACTGTCACACATTGGAGCTAGGGATGCTGCTTGTCCCACATACAGTAATAATGATTCCCTATGGCAAGAAGTCAAGCATCCACCAATTTCTCGCATGTGAGAGGCCTGCAAGGACAGTGGCATTAAAAACTAGCAGAAAAAGAGTTCCTCTGTCCTTAGCAAACCAAGGTTAAAGGAACGGTAAAGGAATATAGTCAACGTTACTGCTCTGAGGCTAATGATTCCAGACCAATCAACTTCTTAGTCTAGCTTTTTTTTCTCCTTTCTTTTTAGCATTCAGTATTTTAAAACAACTGTCCTAGAAATGCAGAGTGTGCATGTTTGGGGGCGGAGTTTCAAACTCAAAGTGAATAATTGCTTTCATTTTAAACAAACTTAGTAATTGCTTATAGGGACAGAAAAAAGTCTCTAGATTCTCTTATTAATCTTGACCATCTCCTTTAGGTAGTGAGCATCACATGGGGAATAGGCCAGTTGTCAGTTGGATGTCAATCAGGAGTGAAGTTGGTGGTGAGAAGAGAAGGCTAGAGTTGTAAGAAGTATTCACTGACTTGAGTGAGGGTTTGGCTTCCAGTTCTCCAGATACACAGTGAGGTAACACTGGGCAAATGAATGACCCTTCTACAAGACTCAGCCCTTGTTTGAATGGAGAAGTATTTTGAACTAAGAATTTTTCTCGTTTTGTTCATCTTTTCTGACTTTTTTCTTCTTCCTTGTAAATACTATCTGGAAATTATTTCAAATTTAGGAATGGATAGATTTTTTAAGATAGATAGATAGATAGATAGATAGATAGATAGATAGATAGATGTGCTATTTTTGAGAATGTCATAGTCCCCTTGAGGGAATACTTTGATTATTGAAAAGTTTGGTATAGAATTCATTGACTCACTTGGTTTGTAGTCAGGGCATGAATGGACTGGAGGGTTTCAGGGAATTCTTTACATAAATTGATGATGTATTCATAGTAAGCAGATCAGATGTTAAAGGTATTTATTTATTTATTTATTTATTTATTTATTTATTTATGTGCTAGAGATCGACCTTAAGAGTCTCATTCATGCTGAGCAAGATTTACCACTGAATTATATCATGTCTGAGCCCAATGCTATATCCTTAATAAGAGAATTTTTAAGTTTCTGAAACTGGACTGAGAATATGACATTCTCTGTGCTCTGTTTCACGTATTGCCTGATTTTCTCTGGTGTTCTTTGTTTCTTCATGGCTTCTTTTCCCTTGGGATCATGACACATGATGGTGACCTCAAAGAACCTTCTGGGTTTTCTTTTATTCTAGTGACATTTAAGTACATGTAATAGCTTTATATTTTTTCTTTGAAGACTTCCTTGTACTTTTAATAAGGCTCAGGAGTTCATGTTCACATCTTTTGTAATGCTTTTCTCAAGAATCTGTGTTATATTCTTTAAAAGAATCAGAAAACCATGTTTTAAGTCTAGATTTTGGTTTCATTGATCGCTGTGAACTTCTTTTTATTTTTTTCCCCATGAAATGGTGCTATATGGACAAAGCTTACTAATACAGATACTTAAAACCCTTTGCAACTAAGAAACAGCACTGCAGCATTTATTCATAGCCACTCACATTCAGATGGATTGGTTTGGTGATTGATCCCTTATTTTTTGTTCCATTTTACTTAAATATTAAACTTTTCTAGCTTCCCTTAGTTATTTGTTGGTCTGTAATGCTATAGAGAATGGTAAAAGAATTACTCGTACATTATTTTAAAGATTCTTAGATTAAAAAAATTTGAAAGGCAAGCTGAACATTATTGTTACATTTCTTTTTATATGAAGGCAACTATATTGTTATAATGTAAATCTCTTAACAGGTTTTAGAATTGACCCACCAATTATTTTCATACTCTGATATTACTGTATATGGGTAGAAGGTATGTATCCATATTTTAGAGTAATATAAAGTTAAAGGAGGAAAATGTGAATTCCTAAACATTAAAAAAAAAACACTGAGAGAAAGATGCAGGACATTTATGGCAGAATGCATGATCTGGGGTGAGGTGGGGGGAAGGGAAAGGGGAATATGTCTAAATTGAAGTGAAAAATGATGTCTGAAATACACAAAACATCCATAAAAGTATTAAAATATTTTGTTAAAATATATGGAGGAATGTGCATGCATCTGTGTTATAGATAGAAGAGGGCATAGGTTCCTCTACGTTTGTTACTTTTGTCATTATTGTGTCATCAGACTATTTTAGCTCTGTTTCATTGGTGCATCATGGCAGAGAAGGCATGGTGGCAGAGTAGCTGGACCCTTGACTAGAATAGCTCATGACAGGCTGTGTTTACATGGTGGTATACAAGAAAACAGAGCAGGATCAGAAGCTTGGTTAGGCTCTTATCTTCAAAGACTGCCCCTAGTGACCCACTTCTTGCTGTAGGCCCCACCTCCTGAAGATTCTATAACTTCACTCAACAGTACCACAGCTAGGGACATTTCACAATCAAATCTTACCACTATTTTTTTTTTAAGAAAAGTTATACATTTAATGTAAGAAATTTGAGGATGAAAAAATACTGCAGAAATGAATACAAATACATTCTAGTTCTCTGAATATGCACAAGCTTTTTGCTTACTGGTTAAATACTAAGGCCAAGGGGAATAAAAACAATCATTGATGCTCATCAATATTTTAGACATTTGACACTTCATTGTGCAAATACACACATTTATAATTTTTGTTTAGGAGGTTTTTAAAATATTTGAAAATTCTGTCAGCCCTTTATAAAGTCTTTGGATTTGGTGGTGGCTGGTGGCTAGATTAGACTATAATAAAAATAGTGTGCTCTCCAAATAATTGCAAATATCCAGATTATTTCTGATTTCTAGAGGTTGCCAACAAATATTTACAAATTGGACTTTGGCAGTGATTATTTTAGGTTGTCTACTGTCAAGAAGTTCAGTTTCTGTTACAAGGAAATAGTGGCACTTTTCTTTAGAGGATGAAACATTTTCCACAGCCATCAATCTGTTATTTGCTTCATTCACCCGCCAGTAGAATCCAATTTCTAGAAGGCAGAAGCAATGCCATTCAGTCTTGCTGTTCTTTCACCTACTTCTTCAAATTTTAAGTTTTTCAGCCTCCAAACATCCTTAGGGTCTTCCTCTGCCAGATTAAGTGTGTGAGTTAGAGAGTAAAGAGTGAGTTGAAGATTTGTTCCATTTCCTGCTATCAACTAATAATTTCTCTTGGTTTTCTTTTTTTTTTTTTCCTTTTTCCCTTTGGTGATTTACTTTCAGAATCTGAGTCACTAAATTAGTTTTATCAGCAGTGGAAAATGTTCTTAGTTGCTTAGAAATTGAAAGAATTGTAAGTTGACTGTCACCTTGAATGAAAGTACCAGGTGAATGCTGTTCCCTTTCTTTGGCTGAGGTGTTAGTCCTAGTGACTGTTAAGCTTAAGCAATTTAAGTAACTTTAAACATAAAACAATTTTGGGCTGGAAAGATGGCCTAGCGGTTAAGAGTGCCGACTGCTCTTGCAGAGGACCCGGGTTCGATCCCCAGCACCCACATGGTGACTGAGAACCGTCTTTAACTCCAGTTCCAGAGGAATCCGTAACCCTCTTCTGACCTCCATGGCATTGCATGACATGGGTGCACAAACCTACATGCAGACAGTACATCCATACACATACAAAATAAATAAAATTTTAAAAAATATATAAAAAAATTTTTACATCATAGCTGCATATCTTATAGATATAAATATATTCCACTGCAGGTTTATTGTTTATCTAAACCATGTTAGAAAAGCACTGCAATTTTTATTGAAATAAAATTGTGTAGCATGTGGAAGAAAATCAGGAACATGTTGCTTGAAAATCTTTGGACATAGAATCTGAATTTCTACATGAACTTTTATAGTCTTTTCACAGATTGAAGACTATAGTGATACTTTATTTTTTTTGGTCTTTTCAAGACAGCGTCTCCCTGTAGCCCCAGCTGTGCTGGAACTCACTCTGTAGACCAGGCTGGCCTTGAACTCACAAAGATCCACCGGCCTCTGCCTCCGGAGTGCTAGGATTAAAGGCGTGTGCCACCACGCCCAGCTATAGTGAATACTTTTATGCGTCTTATCTAAAACTTGTCTCATTCTCTAAACTATTGAATTAAAATAAAGTAGATTCAGGCACAGGCTTGTGTACTATAGTGAGGATATAGTGTTTCTAGTTTTCTTTAGTGAGGCATGTTTTGTTCCTTTTGGAAAATAAGCTACCTATTTATTTTTATTCACTTTGTTTAAATTTGGATACTTATTTTAAAAATAATCCTGATACTGTTTATATATAGAACCTAAATGCTATTTTGTTGAATCTTGTACACTAAAAATTAATATGATTCAGTGAATATTCATTGCAAGTACCTACTGTGTGCTACATGTCTGTAGAATTTCTGTTTAGCTTGGAACATTAACAGTGGGTGCAGGTCTAAACTGTTCTCTTAACAAATACTCCAGAGAATAAGAACTAAGGTGAAAATGTGTTTTGGCCTATGTTGTTTTATAGTCATTTCTCTATATGTCATTAGATAAAAACATTTTTTAAGTGTTTTGAGTTAGGGAATCAATCTGCCTGTCCAAGTTGTGAAAATCTATAGAACCACACACCATCATCAAAAACACAACATTTGAGAGTGGGAATGTGATCACTCAGGCACCTAATAAAAAGGGGGCTTAACATACATACACTTGCAGAGCAAAGAAGCATTCACTTGGTAGAGGGAGGTAGTAGCCAGGAGAAATCCTCCCACCCCCAAGATAGAATGCTTCAAAAACACATTGCCATCAATATTTAGGACAGAAAACGTCCTGAGCCGGCTCCTCTCCTTCCCCCTTCCTCTGAGCATTCATGTTTTAGTTTGCTCCCAAATGCTCACAAGTCCATGCCAGACAGAAATTCACTGAGGCCACTCAGGGGAGGGATGCTGGAGAAAGAGTCCACAAGGCCCTTGGGTCCTGGGTCCTCTGCATCTGGGGACTCACTGCCTCTGCTGGTGCCTCTGCTCCTGCTCCCTCCCCTTTCCTCCCCCAGCCTCTGGAGTCTCTTCTAGGCCATCTAGTCATACGCTGTCCATCAGATGTGTTTACTTTTTTCCTGACAGCCGACACATCTGGAGCACATATTCAGGTTATTCCAGTGCCACTAGACACATTCCACAAGATCATTTCAGCGGTTGTTATGGCGATCTTCCTCCCTCCAGTGATTTTCAAGTTGCATGACAGAAATAGCTGGAGCTAACCAGGGGGACAAAAGTCAACGGGATCAGGAAGGGCTTCTTTCACAGAATGAACTAATTAGTGACCCTGCTTTCTTCACAGGGCAATGAGCATATGGTTTAATAAAGTGAGTCTATGACACTTTTTTTTCTCTCTGTAGGCAAAGCTGTCACTGGCTGAAAACTTTCCTGTTTTTACTGGTGGGATGTAGTCTGCTGTCTTTCAACAGAGTTTATTTCACAAGTAGAAAATGTTTGCTCCTGAGAGTTAAACTTCAGAACTTTTTTTTGGCTTCATACTAATATTGCAGGTCCTTCAACTTAAAGAGACAGTATACTTTTTATATGCATGTCATTGAAAGGATTTATGCTTGCTTAAGGCTAAGCCTTTTTTTCACTTAGATTTTTCTGACCAATATAATTGGTTCCTAGAAGTTCAGATAAATAGAATTTTTTATTTTGGGTTTCCTATAAAATGTGATCAGTATTTCTCACTGGATTAATTACATATTTGTTTCAGCCATTTTTATTGAACATAATGATAGAAACTTTTAGATTTGCTTAAATAACTCCAATTTTATTACATTTAAGCAGTATGCAGGTTTCTGGTTGTAATTAATATTTTTCCCTGTAAGGCTTAACTCTTTATACTTTTCATAGATTTCTGAAAACTCTACAGCATGAAAACATCATTGTAGACATGAAAATTTTAAATTGAGGTTACTTCATATTATGAAGTAGAAAAACTTCTTGAATGCTATAAAGCACAGGTATCTTTGATTATTAGATTAAGAATACAGACATGCCTTAATAAAAGTTATTTGATGAATATCTATAGAATATGTATTCAGAGATGGGTGAGATGGCTGAGTGGGTAGGTACTTATTGTGCATACACGAGGACCTGCATTTGAATTTCCAGCACTCTGATGAATACTGGGTGTAGTGACATGCTTATAACCAGCTAGCGTGAGGAGGCTGACAGATCCTGGGGGCTTCCTAACCAGCCAGTCTAGTCAAAACAGACTTCTGAAGCTCCAGGTTCAGTAAGAGAGACCCTGTCTCAAAATAGGAAAATACTCATGTCCACTTTTGGCTGCTGCTAATGCATGTACAGATGTGCCCACATCCAAATGCCAAGTAATGCACACAGACACAACAGGCGGAAAAAGAATACGGATTCAGACTAAATTTTTAAATTCATGTTGCTGTTAATTATAACTGATTTAATAAAAAGTTTTCTTCTATTTTGTTCATTATTCCTGTAATTCAATATTTTGAAATGTAGCCAGTTATATATATTTTAGTTTTCCATACAGGTACTGCAAAATATTCTTCTGTACATTTGTGCTCACAGTTATCTCTTCACTTGTTTTCCTTCACAAACATCATGACTTTTTTTTTTTTTTTTAATTTATTTTTTTTGTCTTTTTTTTTTTTTTTGTCGTTTTGAGACAGGGTCTCCCTGTAGCTCCAGCTGTCCTGGAGCTTGCTATGTAGACCAGGCTGGCCTTGAACTCACAACGATCCTCCTGCCTCTGCCTCCCAAGCACTAGGATTAAAGGTGTGCACCACCATGCCCAGCCATGACTTTCTTGTACAAATTCCCCAGCATTAGAGTCACCATTAATGTCGGTGCTCATATTTTCTTTATTGATTGTATTGCTCATATGGTGAGTTATCTAGCTCCTGTAAGTGTGACACTGGTGACAAGTAAAGAAAATCAAGTATCTCTCAGCACATTGACATACTTCTTCATAATTCAGTAGTTCATGTTCCCCTCTCTCCTAACCCATCCTGTTCCTGTTTCATGGGCCCTGCTGATGCTGGTCCCTAACTAGCTCTCAGGAAGGGTAGGAGGACACTGAAATGTCACATAATTAGATGTGAATTGAGTTCACAGAGACCTGCTTATGTTTCTGCTAGTTGCACATTATTAACTGTGGTGTCTTTCACTATCTCAATTACGTGGATGTGTATGTATCATGCAGGACCGAGCTCAAGTACGAATGCTGAGAGTGGATGTAAAATAATGTTTTTTTTTTCTCCAGGTGCAACTTTGCTGTATTTAAACCCAGTACAATTTAAGTATTGTAGTAATTGTTGTGGTAGCTATTCCTAAGTCTAATTGGTAACACTATTTAAATTTTATATTGCCAGTTATCTGGGAATGAGACTAAAGCAAAAGAAGTCACATAGATCAACCCTTGGCTTCTCTATATCAGGCGAGCAGGCTAACTTGTTCCTTTATCACAGTGACATCTATATTGTATGGTATATTGATTCCAGTTGAGATAATTTTCTTCATAATTTTAGGTAACTGAGTATATCCATCTAACTATCCTTCATACTGTGTTTTCCCATAATTTGCTGTCCTGTTTTGTTTTTAATTTTAATTTTTTTTAATGTGTATGGATGTACTGTCTGCATGTAGGTTTGTGCACCCGTGTCGTGCAATGCCTCGGAGGTCAGAAGAGGGCGTCGGATTCCCCTGGAACTGGAGTTAAAGACGGTTCTCAGCTGCCATGTGGGTACTGAGGATTGAACCTGAGTCCTCTGCAAGAGCAGTCAGTGCTGTCAACCGCTAGGCCATCTCTCCAGCCCCTGTCCTGTTTTTTTTTTGTTTTTTTTTTTTTTAAAGAATTCATTCAGCACAGAGATATTCTTCCCATGAATTACTCAGTTTCCCATTGTAAGTGGATGCTCAAAACCCATAGTGAAAACATAAATGCCTAACAATTCCCATTCCAGTCATTTCTGCCAAAATTAAAAAGTGAGGAGGTCCAAATATTTATATATATATATATATATATATATATATATAATGCATATCCTCAAGTTTTAAATTTTCTTTTGCATTAATTCTTGAATATGGCAACCAGCTTAATTTAATCAGAGAGTATGGCAGAACAAGAACAGTTTGCCTACATGTGATAGCTAAATAAATAGTGAATTCAGTATGGCAGTGATAATCTCAACTTACAGAGTTTCTCAGTTGTGAAATGTTTCTGTTAAGGATGACATTTTTGTTGTTTTTGTTACAGTCTGACAGCTGAAGATGCTTTTAAAACCTTCTAGTCACTTAGAGCAGAGCTATACTGCACAATCTTGGTGGTTCTAAAAGGCAGGTCCTATCCATCACAGAAACAGCAATCTCTGGGTTATGAGAGAAGATTGAGGGGTGAGGGAGTGAGACAGGGAGAAGGGGGAACTGCTCTGTCCAGTTTACATTTGTCACCAGTGACTAGCTTTTAAAAAATGTATTAGCTGTGCATGGTGGTAAGTAAGATCCAGCTGCAGGGGATTACTGCTTTGAGTGGGTCGGAGAGCTTGGAATGCATTCAGTTCCATCAGGGGATTTGTGTCCCTCGTCATCTGCCTTAACATTGCTACAGCAGTACAGATTAAGAACAGACCAGTGTCACCTGCCCTGAACTTTGAAAAACCCTGGAGCCACTGCATAAATAGGGGTGGTGGTTTAGAAAGTGTCCCTTATCTCTGTCTCAAAGTGTTTTTCAAATAACATAAGTGAAATAAAAGGAAAAACACATGTATGCTCAGGTGAAAGGTTTTGTGGTTGACTTATTTACACAACTTAACTAAATATGTCACAGTCATGATTTACAGTGAAAAAAACATTCACAAATAACTTTCTGCTAATGAACGTTTTTATAAGATAGATTACAAATCAAGATGAACAGTAGGTATTAGGAAGAAATGTGTCTGAAAGATTTAGTCTCACTGTATGGGTAATGAAGCTTTTGCTTGATTTTGCGACCCTCCCAGTGAAAGAAAGTTAAAAGAATACCACAAAGGTTCACTTTTTCAGGGATTTTGAAATTCAACATCTATGCCAGCATGCAGTTTAGAGGCAGGAAGTCTTTTCTAGTAGTGCAGTCATGAACTGGTAAACTAGAAGCATCTGTAAAAATTTAGAGGGAATATCAGCTTTCTCAAAGCTCTAGCCCAGTGTAATGAGGTGCAAATGATAGCACTGCAGAGCCCTTCTCCACCCCAATTGTGGAATGAGACACAGAGACAAACACACAGAGGAGGACAGGGATTTCAGAGCTCTCTTTCACTGCAACACATTTCAGTTTCAGATGAAAAGGCTTTCAGATGACCAAGGATAACCTCAACTTTTAGGGTTGATGAAGAGGAAACAAATGATTTTCTGCTTAGTATCTCTAGATACCACTTTGTTAAATGGTTGTTTGAGGGTATCAGTGTGTGAAATGACACACTTATCTGACTGAGTAAATTAACAAGAGTTTTTAGTTTAAAGTAAACTTTAGTTGATTTGTATCTTTGGCAGGCATTTCTCTCTTTATAGAAAAAAAAAACAGGGGTAAGAAAAAAGATGTGATTTGTTTGAAGAAACACATCTGGGGTGTGATCTGCTATATCTTAACACCAGATGGCAAGTTTAGGCTGACAACTGAGCCCACGTTAGCCTGGTCAGACTGTATCTTAATATGTCACAGCCCCCTTCCCCCACTCTGCCTGAACACAGGAAGTAGACAGCTCTTTGCACCCAGGGCTCATAGTCATCTCCCATCTGTGGCTTTGGGTACTCTTTCACAGTATCTGTGATGTTTATATACAAAGCTGGCTTCCCTTGGCAACTCCTAAAACAGATTCCCTCTGCTCATACCTTTCGAAAAGTATGTTTTGTTGAGGCAAAGGTGTGGTGCCTTAAGGTGGCTAATGCTTGTCATGACAGGCATGGCATTAGCTGGGCTGAGTGGTGACTAGAAGTGACAGCATGGGTTTGAGGTGCCTGAGGGCCTCTCAGTCAGTACTCCCTGAGTATTGAGAATATGAAGAATGCCTCAGAACACCTTTGCTCATCATGGAGATAACAGTTAAGGAGGATGGGGCTGGTATGTGACTGAAAATAAGTAAGTGCATTTGTACCCGTTTATTTTCTTGTAATAGAGCTTACTAGAAGGCCCCATATGTGGCCTTCAGAATGATAGAATACAAGTAAGCAGGCAAGCAGTACCCAAAGCCACAAAGAAAGGACCTTTGATATTACTGGTTTAACTATTTAAGTTTATTAGTAGTTTCTTGGTGTATTTGTGTCATAAATCGACAAATGTTGATAAAAAGCAAAAATAAACAATGAAACAAAACAGAAACTCTGAAAACCATTTAACACTTCAGGGAGAGGAGGTAATAACTAATATAGTCACCTTCACCCTTTTTTTTATATAGTGCCTTTTTTTTTTTTTTGGTCTTTTCAAGACAGGGTCTCCCTGTAGTCCCAGCTGTCCTGGAACTCACTCTGTAGACCATATTGCCTTTTTAATAATAATAGTAGTTAGAGCCTGTATTATGTTATTCATTTTCAAAGAACTATCAGAAGCTTCTTATTGCCCCCAATCATTGAGTTTCACTGAAGTTTTCTAATAATACTTGAATTTTTAATACTGTTTAATGGATATATGCATAATCTAGTCAAAGCAGTATAAAATGTGTTCATTAATCTATTGTATAAAATAAGCTTAATTTGAGTCATCTGTAAGCATTTTATAAAGTCACAGTTCTAATTTAGTTTGCTAGGCATTAGGGATTTGAATGAAATTTTAAAATCACTTTCAGGAGAAGGAAAGATACTTTTATAATTCAGTGGATGTTCTTACTGGGCAAAGCTTGAAGTTATTTCCTGAGTTTTCTCTGCCTTCAAGCACACAATATTTAAATTTTTATTATTTTTATTTTGTGTGTATGAGTACATTGCCTATATGTATGTAAGTGCACTCATAGTGTGCAATGCCCACAGAGGTCAGAAGAGGGTATAGGATCCCCTGGAACTGGAGTTATGGATTGTTATTAGTTGCAATATGGGTTCTGGGAACCCAACCTGGGTCCTCCACAAGAGTAGCTAACTAGTGCTCTTAACCAATGAGCCATCTCTCCAGCCCCAAGAAGCACACAGTTTCTTTTTTTTTTAATTTATATATATATATATTTTTTTAATCAAATTGAGACCCATGTCCCCCCCATCCCCCCACCCCACCAGAGCTCATGCATTCTGCCAATCATGCTTTTCATCTCTTTCTCAGTCTTTCTCAATATTCTCCATGTGGAAGTTGACTGTTTTGAGCAGAAGTGATCAGTTCTTGAATGCAGTCCTTTCTGTTGTTGTTGTTGTTGTTGTGTGTTGTTTCCAATATGCATCACTTCCCATACTGCTACTTGGACAAAAAGCTCAAGGGACCGATGCACAAGAAATACGTTACAATGCGTACATTTGGTGTTAATTGGCACTAGCATCCACAGATGAGGGATACCATTCATCGTTTGTTTTTCTGGGACTGTGTTACTTCACTCAGCATGATGTCCTCTAGCTCCAGCCATTTTCCTGCAAAGCTCATGATGTCATCTTTCTTTACTGCTGCATAGAACTCCATTGTGTAGATGCACCACATTTTCTGTCTCCACTCATCAGGTGAGGGGCATTTGGGTTGGTTCCAGCTCCTTGCTATTGGAAGCACACAGTTTCTATACATCAAATTTTACTGAAGCTTTTGAAACTAAGGAATTTAAAATGTTTCCGGAGTTAAAGTTATTTGCCTGCCATATGTTAAATTTTCATTTGTAATTTTTTGTTTATTTTTGAGACAGGGTCTTGATATGTTGCCCAGGCTAGTCTTGAATACCTAAACTCTGAAGAGTCTCCTGCCTTAGTCTCCCAGATCCTTGAAGTAGGGGAATATGTATGTCACTGTGTCTGGCTTAATATGCAGTTCTTTTTTTTTTCCTAATTTATTTTAATACATAATTCTTATCTGTCACTAGAACATACAATGTTCTTCACACAAACTTCTTACAGTTTTAGAAAAAGATTTCTTGGGGAAATTGCTGAACAGAATTTAGTGAGCACTAGGAATTTGATTCTTTGTAAATTAGTGTGCTTCTTGTAAACAAAACAAAACAACTTAGCTAATTCTAAGGAAACTTTCCTGAGCTTCCTATTAGGAGGAAAATCCGTTTAATAACTGAGTAGAAGGCTTACAAGGAGAGAGACAAGGCAGTGACAAAGCAAAATCATTTTCTAAATTCATTATATGACTTGACTGGTTACAGTAATTAGACATAAGTAATGCTAAGGGAGATTCATAGTATGTGGGGGGGATTGTATTTCAGTTTTTCTTCTTTTGAGACACACACACATATACACACTGAATAGAGTATGTGCTTAACATTTTTTAAAATTTTTTTTTATTTATTCTTGTATATGTATTAATGTACTGTCTGCGTGCAGGTTTGTGCACCTGTGTCGTGCAATGCTGCAAAGGTCAGAAGAGGGTGTCGGATTCCCCTGGAACTGGAGTCAAAGATGGTTCTCAGCTGCCATGTGGGTACTGGGGATCGAACCGGGGTCCTCTGCAAGAGCAGTCAGCGCTCTTAACCGCTAGACCATCTCTCCAGCCCCAACATATTAAGCTCCATATAAGTACGTGTGTGTGTGTGTGTGCGTGTGTGTGTGTGTGTGTGTGTGTGTGTGTGTGTGTGTAGAAGGAAACCACCTAATTCTCTGAATTGCTATACTGGCACCACTTTTATACCATTGGGATTTTAATAAAAGAATGAGTTTTACATTTAGACTCACTTCAGTTTGTATAATTGACTATCACTATAGGAAAGTTTCTTAGTGCTTTCATTTTAGAATAAAAGGCCAATTTATGTTTTTTTATGATAAAATTACTATTAGAATACTATGTATTTATGATAAAATTAGTATTAGAATATATGGAGCCTAGCACATATAGTAAAGGGAAGTATAATACTTAATAATTACTGATGTTATACTTCCAGTAGAAAGTTGCCATGAAATGAAAAAAATTGGACTATGAATATTTGAAGAATGGTCAGATTCTGAGCTCTACATTACTTTATAAAAAAATGTTGAGATTTAGGAATTATATCCATATACCTCTGATGTAAATTCTCAGTATCTTTTTCTTATTTTACTATAGTCACCACAAAGGTTCTTGTGAGAATTGCAAAGGTGGTAGTTGAATGATAATGATTTAAGTTCAATATAATACATTTCAATACTTGCCCCATTTCTGAGTTTATTTTGAGGAGGTGAACATTTCAATTAGTGTCTACTATATAACTTTTTGGATGCTCAAGGACTCATTAGAGCCTAAGTATTTTGTGTCCTTTTTTTGGAATGAAACATTGATAGATAGCACTTGGGAAATCCTATAGATTTTAGGCCTCATATAGTAGTACTGATGTTTAGACAGTTGTTTGTGTTTTATCTACTTTGGCCAAGCAGTTTAACAATATGTAGTTAATTTTGAAAAGTTGCTGAACTTTTCTTTAAATGTAGGGCAGATACCTATATATACATTTGTTTGGTCTTTTTGAGACAGAATTTCCATGTAGTTGGCCTGGAACTCACTATATAGACCAGACTGGCCTTGAACTTTCAGAGATCTGCCTTCCTCTGCCTTCTGAGTGCTGGGATGAAAAGTGTGTGTCACCATACCTGGCTATATATACATTTTTAATGCATTCCTCTTTTTAGCTGAATTCCTAGCAAGGATAGAAATGATTAATAAATGAAATAATTATGTATATATTTAATACTTTTCAAATATGAAATGGTATATATAAATTATACTTTTAGCAGTAGATAAGAGTTCCCTTTCTCCACATCTTCACTAGCATTTGTTTGATTTTTGCCATTTTGACTAGAGTAAGATCAAATCTCAAAGTGGTTTTAATGTAATTTTCCCTAATGACTAAAGATGTTGAACATTTTATAAGTATCAGCCATACTCATTCATCTTTAGAGAATTCCCTGTTCAGGTAATTGCTCCACTTTTTAATTGGGTTGTTTGGGGTTTATTTTGTTATTGTTGTTATTGTTGTTTAGGGTTTTTTTGTTTTGTTTTTGAGCTTTATTAGTTCTTATACATTTTGGAGATTAATTCCTAATCTGGTTAATAATTATCCTGAGGTTTTCTTTTTCCCTTTTGATTGGTTTCTTTCTGTATAGAAACTTTTTAAAATTTATTTATTGCCTCTGGATTGCTTTGAGTTTTGTTGTCTGTAAGTAGCTGTTATGTAAGGTTACCTGTATGCTCTCATTGTTATATTTTCCTAGTCAGTTAATCTTTTATGATTATTAAGGGTCCTTCTTTATCTCTATGGTTGTTCTGACTTAAAATATATTTTATTTGAGCTTAATCACCACTTAGTATCTTTCGATCTATTATTTCATGGATTCCATTTTCTCTCTTTTCACTGTCATACTGTCCATTTTTTTCTTTCCTGTTCATTTAGATACGTGCCATTTGATAGTAGGATTTAATTCAGTTACATTTAGAATAAATACTATTGATCATTTATAATTTATATTTTGATAATGTTTTCTGATATTTTACAATACTTTTGTCTACCTCCAGTTCCCTTGTTGTATTTTGTGTTTTCTTGAATATTTCATATTAATTTCTTAAATTTTTATTGAGCTTTTTGTACATTTCATACAACAGTTCTTAATCAAATTTAGACCCCCTCTTGACTCATGCCCCCCCCCACCAGATCTCTCATGCATTCTTCCACACATGTTAAGTCCCATCTGGTCAAGCATTTGTACCTAGATATCCTTTGGAGCAAGTTCATGCACTGGAATCTGCAGCTTGTCTAGAGATCTTAAGGAAGGTCTATTCTCCCTGACCCAGCAGTAATCTCCAGCAATTCTTGGACTAGGGTTGGCCTGCCACCCATTTCCCTCACGTCCTTCTGGGCCCTTGTCTGATTTAGTTGGCATGGGTCTTGTGCTTAATGTCACCATTGCCATAAATTCACATGAGCAAGCTTCCAGTGGCATGAAAGCCTGTTTTGCTATGTTCATGGACCAATCTTGGCTCTTACAATATTTCTGCTCCCTCTTCTGCAATGATCCCTGAGTATGGAGAGTGAGGTTTTAATATAGGAGTCTTATCCAAGGACACATACTCTGCAGTCTTTCATTCTTTAAAACTTAGCCAGTGTGGCCTTCTGAGTGCATTGCACTCTGTTATATATGGAAGCTTTGCTGGTGAGAGTTGAGGGATACACTAGAATTCTTTCCACACTCTGTTCTGCTATGTTCTGTGAGCCTTAGGTATATAGGTTCCATTGTAGATATGTCACCCAGGACTGGAGATCTTTCAGATGTATAGTCTCTGCGTGACCAGTTGTGGAACTCTGCAGTAGCTTCCATCTGTTGCAAAGAAGCTTCTTTGATGAGTGGTGTACTGTATACTTGTCTGTAAAGTAAGGATCCACATTTAGGATGTGGTAAAACATTTAATTTGTCTAGAGATATGACAGAGATAAGGGTTTCTCTAGGATCTATGACCTCTCCAGCTATGTATATTTGGCTATAATTTACAGTGCCACCCACAAGCTCCCTCCCATTGAGAGGGCTTAAGTCCAATTATATAGCTATTGATGATCACCCAGATAACAGTGCCACTGCTGCACCAATAGAGGTAGTATACTGTGCCAGTCTTTGTGGTTATTTGGCTTTAGGACTGGGTTGGACCATTTATTGATTTTTCTCCCTTAGCAGGTTGCATATGATTGTCTAGAATGTGAGAGCTAGTCTTCCAGGAGAAGGCTTCCAGGTGAGTTCCTGCTCTATTGCTCCAAGTCTTGTTTTCCAATTACATCCTGTCTTCTGCAGTAGGATTTTACCTTCAAGTTCTAGGAGATAATCAAGGGCTCTGGCAATAGTCTGTGTTATTTGGGGAGTCTTTTGGACTACTCTGACCAACTACTGGAAGAGAGGTCTCTCCTGTCTGGCACTGCACTCCTTGCCCTACAACCCCTAGGTATACATACACATGCACTAATGTTCAGATACTGTATTTGTATTTATCAGGGGGGTCCTAAGCCAACACATTTCCCTCTGGCTTCCCATGCTACCCAAGCTCCATTCATCTCCCCTTTCTCTCCCCTCCAGCCCCCATCCAACCTCTGTCCCCAGGTTAAGTGCCCCATTATCTCCAGCCCCTATAACACCTGCCTCCCCTCAGACCCCCACTCTTGAGTTACCTCCTCCCTCACCCCCATGGTCTCTTGCATGCCTGTCCCTCCCCATCCCAGCCAAACACTCCCACTTTCCCCACCTCCCCCCATAACATCTGCTCTCTACTATCCCCTCTTTCAGCTTTTTTCTTTCCCTTTACCTCTGTGTATCCTTTCCATTTTCCTAGCTTCTGTTGTTAGATTAGGATATATACTCACGTATAAGAGATGGGTGCTACAGTATGGAAATGAGGGAGAACATATGTCATTTGCTTTTCCAAGTTTGTGTTACTTCTATTAGTATAGCAGTCTCTAGTTCTATCCATTTACCTGCAAATATCATAATTTAATCCTTTTTTTTTTTTTACCTGCTGAGAATTCCACTGTGTAGATGTACCACATTTTCTTTATCCATTCATCAGTTGTGGGACATTTGGGTTGTTCCCATTTCTCAGCTATCGGGAAAAGATCAGCAGTAAACATGGTTGTACAGGTCTCTCTGTATTAGGATAAATCCTTTGGGTATGTGCCATGGAGTGGTATAATCAGATCATATGATAGATTCATTTTTAGTTTTTTAAGAATTCTGCACACTGCTTTTCCATAGCGACTGCATTAGTTTGCGTTCCCACCAGCAGTGAATGAGTGTTCCACCTTTTTTCTGCGTCCTCCTATTTATTGTCTTTTGTTCTCTTGATCTTAGCCAGTCTGATTGGGGTAAGATGGAATCTTAAAGTAGTTTTTATCTGCATTTCCCTTAATTACTAAGGATGTTGAACATTCTTTAAGTTGTTTGTTAGCCATTTTATTTCTTCATTTGAGACCTCTCTCTTCAGATCCATAGCTCATATTTTATTGGGTTATTTTCTTGTTTCTTTGCTTTTTGAGTTCTTTGTCTATTCTAGATAATAATCTTCTGTCAGATGTGTAGCAGGTGATTTTCACTCAGTGAGTTTCCTCTTCACTTCCCTGGTTGTTTGGTTTGCTATGCAGAAGTTTTGTAGCTTAATGAGGTTCCCCCAGAATTATTTTTTTTTGTTCATGATTTCTTTGGATATCTGGGTCTTTGGTGGTTCCATATGAATTTTAGGATTTTTTTCTAGCTCTGTGAGGAATGTCATGGACATTTTAATTGGCATTCCATTGAATTTATAGGTTTCTTTTGGTAAGATGCTCATTTTCACAATATTAATTCTATCAATCTATGCGGATGGTAGGTCCTTCCTTCTCCTGGTATCTTCCTCTGTCTCTTTAAAGATTCGAAATGGTTTAGTTTTTTTGTGTTCTTTATATATTCTAGATACTAACTCTCTGTCAGAGGTATAGCTGGTAATGGTATTTTCCCATTCTGTAGGTTGACTCTTCACTAGAAAGATGATGTCCTTTGATGTACAGAAGCTTTTTAGCTTCCTGTGCCTGTCAATTTTTGGACCTAATGCTTATGATATAGGAGTTCTGTTCAAAAAGTTTTTCCTGTGCCTATAAATTCCAACTTTCTCCTGTATCTTATTGGGTCAAGGATAAGACTCTTGGTTGGTTAACCAGACTCCGTCGATGGACCCACACTGAAGTATATTGGGGATGCTAATTAAACTTTATGTGCACTTATACATATGTGTATATATATATATATATATATATATATATATACACAAAATAATAGACTACATTAAATTGAGGTGATATGGATAGGGGAGAGGATCTAAATACCATCAAATTATATTGAATATAAATTTATATCTAAAGTATACTTACAAACATGAAAACACTTGTACAGGTTATTTCAGTTATAGGTTTTTTTTTCCGTGAATGTGTTTAGACTGTCGAAACATATTTTATGTGCTGTAGTCATAACACCTAACAATCTGTGTCATGACTGACATTAATTTAAATTACAGTTTTCATTGTAGAGGTATGGAAGCATAGAAGAAGGTAGATTAAAAGGCAGGCTATTTATTCTACAATCCGTTGCAGAGCTAGTAACATTTTGCCTTGGGATTTGTAGGTTCTTCTTAATCTTAGGCAGTTTTCCAAATTTATACAACTTTTGTTTCTAACTTACTCTCCTGTAATCTCTTACAGTTTATGCACTCCACTCTTGGGGAGGTGGCTAAGACATTGACTATCAGAGCATATACCACAGTTCTTCAAAATGTGTACAGAGGAGAGCTAGTGTTTCTTCCAAAACCCGTATCTTGGGCCAGAAAGATGGCTTAGTAGTTAAAGGTAACTGCCACCAAACTTGATGACCTGAGTTTGGTCTCCAGGCTGCATATGGTGGAAAGAAAGAACTTACTTCTCAAATCATCCTCTGACTGCCTCACGTGCACTTGTGCACCCACAGGGACATACAAAATGAAGAAAGGAAGGGAAGGGGAGGGGAGGGAAGGAGAGGGGAAGAGAGGGGAGAAGAGGGGAAGGGAAGGGAAAGAAGGGAAGAAAAAAGTGTTTTCTTTCTCTTTCTCTTTTTCTCTTTCTCTTTTTCTCCTTCTCTTTCTCTTTCTTTCTCCCTCCCTCCCTCCCTCCCCCTTCCTTCCTTCCCTTCCTTTCTTTCTATTCCTTCCTTCCCTTCGTCCTCCTTCTCCTTGCCTTCCCTCCACTCCCTCCCTCCCTCTCTCCCCACCTGCCTCCTCGCCTTCCCTCCCTCCCTCCTCCCTCCCTCCCCTCCCTGCCCTCCCTTCCTCCGCCCTTCCTTCCTTCCTTCCTTCTTCCTTCCTTCTTCCTTCCTTCTTGCGGAAAGGGTCTCCCTTAGTAGCCCAGCTGGCTTGCCTGGAACTTGCTCTGTAGACCAGGATGGCCTTGAACTCACAGAGATCTGCCTGCCTCTCCCTGGGATTAAAGGCATGCACCACCACACCTAGTCTGAACCATTTTCCTGATTTAGAATGGGTTCAGTGAGGTGACATGACAGCAGTAATGACCATTACTTTGTGGGAGCCAGGCACTAGTCTGTATTATTCAGGTTCATGCAGTCCTTAGCAGGTATTCTCTTTAAACTTCACAGAGGATTTTCTTCCTCTCCCTACTTTCTGGATTTAACTTAAAAAAAAAAAAAAAGAGTTACAGGTTTGCCATTTCTGCTGTGATTTCACATTGTACTGATTTTTTTTTTTTACTTTAGCTTCCTCTCCAATTTTCTCTCCTTTGTAACATTTAGGTTGGCATCAGACTAACATCAACAATGAATATGAATCTTGCTTGTATCAAACTAGTGAGGCAAGTAAATTGTCATCAGAATCCTAAAACTGAGTATCATTAACACTGCCTTCTTTTGGGGGGAATTTTCCTTTTGATTCTTCAGCATAAAAATAAAAATAAATCAAATTCTGTGATGGAAGAAATTAAGGACATTATATGCCTGTGTTGGGCATATAGTGA
Source organism: Rhizomys pruinosus (assembly GCA_009823505.1). NCBI lineage: Eukaryota > Metazoa > Chordata > Mammalia > Rodentia > Spalacidae > Rhizomys > Rhizomys pruinosus. The sequence continues at coordinate 1,500,291 of VZQC01014031.1, read as the reverse complement.
GAACTTAAATTCCTACAGAGTAAATATACCCCTGGGTACCATCAAAAGTTATAAATCCAGGGCTATTCTCATTGTTGGCCAGTTCTTACTGGTTTGCTTAGAGCACAGTGAGCTGCTCTTTTGGGAAGGGAATGTAATGAAAACTTGTGGAACACAGTGTGCCCATTTGTTTCCATCTGCATGACTCAATTTATCTTGACATCAGCTTTCTCAGTCTATGCTTTACTCTTCTGAGTGATTAGATGAACAAATGAGGATGCAAAGTTCCAGTGGGTTGTCTTGTGAGTCACTGGGGATCTTTCTCACTTCAAAGTCCTATATTTCTAAATTCTTTACCACCACAAAAGGGAGAGACATTAGGGAGGTAGTTTTTTGGCCATATTCTTTTTTGTCTTTTACGGGGTCTCCTTGTAGCCCCAGATGTCCTGGAACTCACTCTGTAGACCAGGCTGGCCTTGAACTCACAAAGATCCGCCTGCCTCTGCCTCCCAAGTGCTAGGATTAAAGGTGTGCGCCACCATGCCCAGCTTTGGCCATATTTTTAAACTGACATTATCATGTAGATTGTTGCATCTAGATTTTTTGGAACTTATATTGAGATGACTGGAGTCAATTGACTCCAGAGATGGCTGTGCATTACTTTGCATGGAGAGGAGGAGATTAATGGTTCAGATAGTAGAGTTAGTTCTCTTAGTCCTTGCAGAACCAACACACTGCAGTTTACTTGGTGTTTATACAAATGGTTACCTAAGTAGGTGGTGGTGGTGGTGGTGGTGGTGGTGGTGGTTGCAATTTTCAAGTTGGGATCAGAGTGTTCAGCCTATGTATATTTTGTATCTTAGGTGAAATACTGACCTAGAATGAAGTAAAATTTCCCCAAATGGAAAGGTACCTCTATACCCTCTCATTTCCTTGTTAGTGGCAAGTGACACAAGAACACTTCCAAACTTTGGGAGTCCTGGATGGTTAGCAGATGAGATCATTTCCAGTGAAACTTACCAGCTGCCTTGAATTCACTCTTCCAGAGCACTGTACTTTTATAACTAGATTTAATTATAGGATAAGAAAAGTGCTTTGAGCATCTTTAGACCACACATGTGAAACTACATATTGAATCTAAGAGTTTAGAGTTGCTTAAGGAAAAAAGTGGCAGCATAGTCATGTGACCTGTGATTGCATATTGTGTATCTTGTTCTGCGTTTGGCCTTGAAATTCATTTGTTTTATGTTTTAAGTGCCCATTTCCCAGCTTTTCTTAGTTTATTATTATTAGTTGTATTTGGCTGTAATTTTACATATATATATTTGTTTCTCCCACTTTTCTGCATGCTGTTATTATTGTATTTGTATACCTTCTATATGGAAGCATCAGAAAGACTTGAAATATGTCTGGAACAAAAATCAGTTAAATCAAAGGATACACATTTAATGGTGTATGAATAGCACAGCAGTTCTTGCTCTTGACAGAAGACCCTGCACTCCGGAACTCCCCTGAATTGATGTTCATTTCCTTAAATTTTGAGGTGGTAATGTGGAGAATGCTCAGATTTCTTACATAAATCAGGACAGGAGTGTTAATCAGAATCAACATTGGGTAAAGAAGGTCTTAATGGAAGTGCCAAAGTATTGTTCAAACACATGGGATAAATGTGTTCTGCTTTACTTGGCCAGAACAATGTCTCAAGTTAGTGATTAGGCTCTACTCCAGCTTTAACGTCAGGCAAAATTTATGCAGCTCTACTACTGTTAGGGTAATTAAAAGGGGAAAAAAAGGAAAATATTTGCTTGAAGTTGAAGTGTATTTTAATTAAACATGAAAATAATGAATAAAGCCAAGTAAGGAGGCAGTACTAGGGATATTTTAACTTTTCCATTAAGATATTTGAGGCATGCCCATTATTTTTTATAAAGCATCATTCAGCTGTATTAGAAATCTGATCTGAGATTCTGCATCTGTCCTTAGGTTAAAATTACTTGATAGATAAGGTACCTAACAAGTTGATAGGAAAGGAGTTCTTTAAAGAAGAACTAGATACAAAGCTGATTAACACTATAAATCTTGATGTTGGAAGCACAGAGATAGTGGGAAGCTCAAGCTTAAAGAGGGTGTTAAAATCCCATGTACTTACTATGACTAACTTGAATAGTATGTTATATCAACATATACATTATATTATATCTACATACATTAACATTCTGTTAATGATTCTGTCACTACTTAGCACCAAGAATTGAAACTTTTTTCTTTGAGGTAGCTATAAATTTCATACCTAGAGGATTTTGTATGTTCATAACCTGGATTCTTGCATTAATTTCTTCATCAATCTTTAGTATGTAATATTGCCTATTGCCATATGTACTGCCCATTGCTGCTAGACAGATTTTTATCTAAAATTTGGTTTTGATTATGCTGCTACTTTTCTCAAACATTGTACAGAACATGAGTTTGCATGTTGCAGTCCTTAGATCACTTCACCATACCCATTTTATGTTTACCTCACTGTCTGTGACACCGCAACCATAGCCTTTCTCTCCTTTAGCTATTCTTTCAACAGAGTGCAAAGGTCCTCTCCTCTACCTCTTTACTTTAGCTCTCAGAGAGCTTTCAGAGCATTTTATTCAAGGCTTCTAAAGTCTTTTTTGGGGGGGGCACTAGAGAGTTAGAACTCAGGGTCTAGTGCTTGGTAGGCAGGTACTCTACCACTTAGCTATACTTCAGCCTTAAAAACCCCTTTTTCAGTAAGATCTTTGAGTTGTAATTGTAATGGATTCAGACTTTTACCTGTAAATTACCATAATATTTTTGCATCTTGCTTTTGGTTCATTGTGTTGTCAAGTCTAGGTAGTTTGTAATAGTTTTATGTTACTAGTGTACATGTTCCTTTCATGTATGACCTGGGATGACTTGGTGAGGGCATGATATCTGCACTTAAATGTCATCTATCAAATTGGAATATGAATGTGCTCTGATTGTTCTGAGGAGCACAAATAGAGATTATGTAGATGTTTAGTTCCATCTCTGTTCCACACAGTAGGCTGTTAATAAATAGTAGCATAGTTGTTGTGGCCAGATGGCTAACTTTTGATTTTTTACTCTAATACCTACCATCTTAGCTTTTTATCATTGTTCTTTGTATCTTTCAGTTTCTCATCTGTAAAATGAGAATCATGGTGTTATTAGCCTTGTATGATTATTGTAAATATTAAATGAATCCAAACATTTAGAACAATTAGACCAGCACCTGGCAGATTGTAAGACTGAACTGTCTTATTCAGGAGCCACTAGGCACATGTGGCTCTTCAGTTTTTGAAATATGGCTGGTATGTACTAATGAAAAAATAATATTAACTCTCATTTTATAATGATTTTATGGAAATAATATTTTAGATATGAGTTAAAATAGATGTTAAAATGTTACCCTATGTTTTCTTATTTTGTGTGTGACATGTATGTATGTATGTATGTATGTATGTATAGTGTGTATGTGCACACATTTGTGTGTGAGTGCAGGTGTCCACATACCATGGTACCTTCTTCCCTTGTTTGAGCCAGAGTCTCTGTTGCTTTTCTGTGGTGGATGCCAGACAAGCTGACTTGGGAACATCCTGAAATTTTCCTTTCTCTGCCTACCATCTATCTCCCCATGTCAGTGCTGGGTCCAGACACTTGTGCTATGTGTCCAGTTTTTACATGGACTCTGAAGCTTTGCATATAGCTCCTCATGATTATGTGGTAGGCTTTTTTACTTCTGCGCTTTCTCAAAATTTTTTCCTTTAAACATCTTTTAAAATATTTTTCATTATTTTATTTTATGTGTATGCATAGTATTGCCTGCATATATGAAAGTGTACCACTGTGCCATGCAGGGCAGGGCCCGTGGAAGTCAGAAGAGGGCAACAAATCCAATGAAAGTGAAAATACAGATGGTCATTATATTCCCAGCAATATAGGTGCTGGGAATCAAACCTAGGTCCTCTGGAAGAGCAGCCAGTGCGCTTAATCACTCCCCAGCTCCTAAACAACTTTTAAAAAAATATGATATTAAAAAATCTTAAGCTATATTATGGCTCTCATGCATGGTCTGTTGTATAACAGTGTAATATACTGTATATTGACTTTTATTAGTATATTGTTATTACTGTATTTACACAATCATTGGTGGTGGTAATCCCTGTTCCCCTTTATCTGTCCCCTCCTCCCCTTTAACTGCTTGACTTTAGTGATTCTGGCTGGAAAGTTAGCAAAGAATGATATAAATGGATGTGATGATTCCAAAGAGGGAAGTAAGGGGTGAATAGTTTCTGAGCTCGTTGAATAAGACTGGACTGGTCTCACTATAGAGATTTGAGCTTCCAGCTGCTGACTTTCTCTTCCTGGCCTTGGAGACTGAGAACTAACCCTTCTGCTGCTACCTCTTGCTTTCTCCTTATTACAGGGAGTAAACTGAATTTGGTTACCAAAATAATTTATACTAGTGAGTAAAAATGAAAGCTTGTTAACAATAAAAGATTAGGCTGGGGGTGGTGATGCAACCCTTTAATTCCAGCACTCAGGAGGTAGAGGCAGGTAGATCTCTGAGTTCAAGGCCAGACTGGTCTACCTGGTGAGTTTCAGGCCAGCTGGGGCTACAGGGAGACCCTGTGTCAAAAAGAACAACAACAAAAAATATTAGAAAGATTAAGGCTCTTTCTCATTCTCTTTATCTTTCTGATCCAGAAGATCTTAAGTTTCCTATTTAGTGAATTAAAAGATAAATAGCTTTTTTTTTTTTTTTTCTGTATGTGTATGAATGTACTGCCTGCATGCAAGTCTGTGCACCCGTGTCGTGCAACGCCGCGGAGGTCAGAAGAGGGTGTCGGATTCCCTGGAACTGGAGTTCTCCTGGAATTGGAGTTTCAGATGGTTCTCGGCCGCCATGTGGGTGCTGGGGATCGAACCTGGGTCCTCTGTAAGAGCGGTCGGCGCTCTTAACCGCTAGGCCATCTCTCCAGCCCAAAAAGATAAATAGCTTTTTACAAAAGCACAGGAACACAGGGGATCTGGTATGGTGGGCACACATCTTTAATCCCAGTACTTGGGAGGCAGAGGCAGGTGGATCTCTGTGAGTTCAAGGCCAGCCTGCTCTGCAAAGCAAGCTCCAGGCCAGCTGGGACTAAAGGGAGACCCTGTCTCAAAAAAAAAACCAAAAAGAAAAAAAAGAGCATAGGAAATATAAAAAAAATTTTTTTAAGTATTTACCTTAATTGGAAATACTGTTTAGCTATGACAACTTCTGCTGCTAAACATCAAGGCAGTGCTGAACATGATTGATACACCATCACATTGATGCATCAGTCACATGAGATGGAGTTATAAAAGCTAATCATCTAAAAGTTGGCTTGTGGGGGCTGGAGAGATAGCCTAGCTGTTAAGAGCACCTACTGCTCTTGCAGAGGACCCGGGTTTGATCCCCAGCGCCCACATGGCGGCTAAGAACCGTCTGTAACTCCAATTCCAGGAGAACTCCAGTTCCAGGGGAATCCGAGACCCTCTTCTGACCTCCACAGCATTGCACGACACGGGTGCACAAACCTACATGCAGACAGTACATTCATACACATACAAAAATAAATAAAATTTAAAAAAAAGTTGGCTTGTGTGCATCTGATGTTTTAGTGTGATACTCTCTTTGTCACTGAATTTACTGGTGTCTTAGTCTCCATTGACTCATTAACTGGACTGTCATTTCTAGGGTAATTTAAGAGTTTGGGTAACCTGTGATTTGGAGGCTGGCTAGACAACAGTGTATATGTTTCTGATTATGTGTTTAGTAATTTACTGAGCTCTTTTCCATAATTGCCTCTTATGGAAGCTTATTCCTTAGGCTGAGTATTTAGACTTTGTGGAGGTGGGAATGTGCAAGTTCAACAGAGATAACTATCTAATGTTGGTTTTCTTGAGATCATAAAGTACAGTGAATACCATTATCTTTCTGAGTGCCTTAGAACTAATAGGGAACCAAAAAAGCACTTGCCAATCCCAGTGGACATGTGGTTTATCTATATTGGTAAGTTGTGAAATAGTAGAATCACTGTAATATGGAGTGACCCCCCCCCCATAGTGGGTAGGGCAGTTGGCACATTATATGTTTCCCTGCCTTTGTTTCAAATAAAAATCCTTGAGCTAGTTTTCTTATGTGAACAATATCTAATATCTCTTATGTCACATAATAATGGTTGTTTTGTGGTGTCACTTGTTTACCCATAAAGTCAAATATTACAAAAGGGCACATCAGAGGCAGTTTAAATGTAAACTCTGTATTTTTGTGTTCACAGTGTTTCTCAATGTATAAATCCAACTATTTTAGTTGCAAATATTTTAGTTGCAAAGTATTAATGACAACTTCAAGGAAAATGTCTTCTATTTAAAGTTGAACATGTCTGTGTATCTATGCCAATAAAGATACATGAGGTGCCTGGAATTGAGCAAAAGAGAAAAGAGAGACAGACTGCTACAGAAGTTATGTGCATGTGTATATTTACATGCTGGTCCATTAAGTATATTGTAAATATGTACTTTTCTGTATTCTTTAATAAAAAAGGCAAAACCATTTCTCATTGCTCTTGCCTAGAGTTCTGCCTATCTTCGTCTCACTGTATCAGAGCAACATACAAAATAGTAAATGAGGAGTTGAAACAATTGGGACCAGAAAACATTGTCCACAGCCCAGTGGTCCGTGTCACTATCTTCTGCTTCTAGGATATATTGCATAATCAGGAGAGGCAAGTCAAGCCAAATCCTTTTAGTACACTATGTCTGGGGAGGCTATGGAATCCCAGAGGTTTGTTTTTTCTTGTCATTGTAACAGTCTTGATTGTGACAAGGAGATCTTGGAAGTCACCTGAGGATGTCATGAAAACCACATTCATATTACTGTTGCTTGTTCTGAACATTTAATACATAGGGAATACACTTTCTTTTTATAAAGCAATAAAACATATATATATATAATACACATGTATAAAACAAAATAAAAAATCAAACCATTAAACAAACTAACCAAATGAAAGAACCTGTATCTATTATCTTTGCATGCAAGATTACATGCAAGAATAGTCTTTGATTTTTTTATTTATTTTTGTTTCATGTGTATGAGTGTTTTGTATGAAGTAGGTGCTCCTGTGTGTCCTGTGTCTGTGGAGGCCAGAAGAAGGCATCAGTCCCCTGAGCTGGAATTACAGATGGTTGTTAGAGACTATGTGAGTGCTGGGAACTCAACCTGGGTCCTCTCCAAGAACAGGCAGTGCTCTTAACCAGTGAGCCATCTCTCCAGCCCTAAGAATATTACTTTTTTACCAGTTGATCAACACTCTTGCAAGAAAAGCTCCTTTGTTATTGTTTTTATTTTTTTGTGAGTGCTTACAAGGAATCGTTGTAATAGCAATCAGCTTGATAGCTTGGTTCTTTTTTTCCATTCTTAGAGGCATGTCAGAATCAGAATAAGTATCGTTTATTTGTGTAGTTTTTTTTTTTTTTTTTTTTTTGGCTTTTTCCTTTTTGAGGCAGAGACTCACCAGGCTAACCCGGAATTGGGGATCTTTCTGCCATTACCTCCTGAGTGTTTGGATGACAAACCTGCGCCACCATGTCCAGCAGGATAAATAAGAGTTTCAAGAATCTGAAAAGAATGATTTTCTATGCAAATCAAAACCATTTTAAGATATCATCTTACTCCAATAAGACTAGCTAGGATCAAGAAAAACAAATGATACCAAGTGCTGGAGAGGTTTTGGGAAAAGGGGAATACTCATCCACTGCTGGTGGGAATATAAACTCGTGCAGCCACTATGGAAAGCAGTGTGGAGAACCCTTGGAAGACTTGGAATGAACTTGCCACCCGACCCAGCCATACCACTCCTAGGCACGTACCCTCAAGACTCACCCCACTGCAGAGATACATGCACGGCCATGTTTATTTCAGCCCTCTTCACAATAGCAAGGAGCTGGAACCAACCCAAATGCTCCTCAACTGATGAGTGGATAGAGAAAATGTGGTACATCTACACAATGGAGCTCTGTGCAGCAGTACAGAAAGACGACATCATGAGCTTTGCAGGAAAATGGCTGGAGCTAGAGGACATCATGCTGAGTGAAGTAACACAGTCCCAGATAAACGAAGAATGGTATCCCTCATCTGTGGATGCTAGTGCCAATTACCTAGTTGTAAGAATTTTCTGTGCATGGCCCCTTGAACTTTTGTCCAAAGCAGTTGGGAGTGATGCATATTGGAAACAACAACAGAAAGGACTGCATCAAAGAACTGACTGAAACAGTGAACTTCTGCTCAAAACAGTCAACTTCCTCATGGAGAGTATTGAGAAAGACCGAGAAAGAGATGAAAAGCATGTTTGGCAGAATGCATGAGCTCTGGTGGGGTGGGGGGATGGGGGGACACAGGTCTAGATTTGATAAAAAAATCTCAATATATAAATAAATTAAAAAATAAAAATAAAATATTTTTTAAAAGTTTTTCTAGCAGAAAAAAAGCTTTTACATTTTTTAGAAATTATATTATTTTTCTCATAGATAAAAAGAAACCATAGGATATAATGGTCGTATGTTTATTAGGCTTGGTTGGTTTTGTTCTGTAAATTAATATTATATTAAACTACTCCATGAAAATATTTTATTTGTTCTTACCTTTTTCAGAAATTATAGTTGAGCCTGTGTTTTGAATGATTTCAGTCTGTACAGCTGTAGTTTACTTTCCAGACATGAGAAATATCTATTTTATTAAGTCCTGTGAGGAATATATGTCACATACATTTAAGAAAAAAACTATTTAAGATGAAAAATTCCAAAAATGACTTCCCCTGGTGTGAAGTAAAACAAAAGCTCTAGCACATCCCTGCCTGTGGTAAGGACATTGAGGTGACAAACTGCAGGCAGGTGAGGCTCATGGAGATGATCTCACACCTGCACCATGAGCTTGGGAAACAGCTGGCTTTGGAACTGGCACAGGCATTCTTTCTTTTTGATGCAAGACCAGCTCTCAGGCTGGGGCCGTTGCATTTGCATAGAAGGTTCCAAGTGTTTGAAAATAGACAAATGGGATTGTGGTGGGTACTGTTCTCTGGTTTTATTAACCTTTTCTTTCAGGTGGAAAGATGGGGAAAGCTTAGTGCTAAGCTCACCAAGCTCCAAGCCCACATATATCTCTCACATCTCTCCAGAGCTTTGTATGCCAGACATGTGTTACTTGGGAAGATGTGGAGAGATTACCTCTGACCACATCAGTTCTTGAGCCGTGGACCACTAGATAACAGGAGTGTGAACCTAAGGGCTCTTATTTACTGGGCCCTGCCTCCTTCTCCTTGGATACTCAACCAAACTCTGGAGGCAGCAAAAGTAGTGGTAACAGTCCTTCCTGCTATATCTCTCAGGCAACTGCTGATGGAATTCAGAAATATAATTCTTTTATATGCCTCCCCAAAGAAAAGAGATTATGTATACCTGTTAGTCAAGTAGATTTCTGTTTGAAATCTTCACCCATCATCTAATCTAATTCAAGGTTTCAGAAACCATCAATCCTACAAATACTTTATTTCTTCTTTAGCTAAGCCCATCTGCTTCCTTCCCTGTTCTCTTGAGGCTGTTCTTTTTCCTTCTGCACTGGTGTAATCATGGAAAATACCTTTTGGTGGTACCTCCATACATATTTTCCCAGGAACTATAAGCAAAATGCTTTGCTTTCCTTCTTGCTTAAGGGCATGTCTGCTGCCTCTTTTCTATTACACATTTAGTGCTATCTTAGCCAACAAGCCTTTACAGTCAGTCCAGGTCTGCCTTCAGGTCTACCATGTCAGTGTTTAAAAGGATATATCTTAGAGTGCTTGCCCAGTAAGCAAGTAGCTCAGCCTAGTGCAAGGCTGAGTTCCCCCAGCAACATTAGGGAGAAAAAAAATTGAGCCTAAAATTTCAGGGAGATTTTGTAAGAGTTCAGAGTTCTGGTTTCTGCTTTCATCAACTATATTCGCATATAACTCTTAGGTAAAAGAGTTGTATAATCATTTTCTTCTTTGAATTATTGTCTTTTAACTCTTCACACACACGTGTACACAGATACTATACACAAATACACATACCTGTATTTTTGACACAATATTTTTCATAGCAACATAATTTGTTTTCTATTTCACCTAAGGACAGATAATTGAAAGCCACTAGGATGGCTCTTTAGAGCCCTTTTCCCAAGTACATTTCTCCTTAACTCCTGGCCTTTATCAGCAGCATCTGGCTCCCCACACTTAGTCATTGTTAGCCATAGAAAATGAACAGTACCTGTAGGTCACTCCCTCTGAAGCCCCTCATTAGGTTGGGGTATTAGGGCGAGGAATAGTTTTTGAGGATTCCATGGTTTTATAAAGCTGAAGACAAGAGCAAAGTAGATGCTATTCTCATCCAACACAGCTTTCTAGCCCCATCCTGCCAATGACAGGTAAATACATAGGCAGTGACAATGCTGTGGAAGAATCCTTTGGATTCTATAGCAGTGAGTCCTAATAGGTATCAGGGACAATTCATATCACACTAATGTTTTAATGAAGCAAAGCCAGTTTGAAACCTTGATTTATCTTGGAGGCTTTACATTTGCATTACAGATTTGTAAGTATTGTCATTATCTTAAATGGGTCAGTAGGCAGTGAGCAGAAAAAAACTAAAGAGATTCTTTAATCACCTTCTTTACCTTTATATTTTACTATTCTGAAGGAAAGGCAGAGAAACCTCTTACTCATCAGGACTATCAAGGATCATGACCGTGTATGCATTAATTAGGAAAGACAAAGCATGTTTTGTAGGATTTAAATTAACATTCCTCTTCAGCTGTTCAGATTTTATTCTTTAATACAAGAACTCAGAATTTCGATTTAAAAGATATGACTTTTTTTTTCTTCCTTCTTAAAGTGTGAGCTTGGGTAAGATTTTTATATAGTGAGCCTTGATTTTTTTCCAGTTAATAAAATAGGTATAATGGAAGTAACCCCCTCGCTATCTGTCTCATTGATTTCTGAGGATTCTATGATCTTGCAGACATCTACATATACATAAATATATATACATATATACATACACACACACACACACACATATGGAGGTAGAAGTATAAAATGTGTGCTGTGAGCTGCTGTGAGCTGTGAGCTGCTGCTTTATAGTAATTTACCACAACTCTCTGGAGTACTTCAGGTATTTTATAACTTCTAAGCTGCTGATTTTCCTTTTGGCACCAGTTTGGGGAACAGGGCTCACTTTGATGACCCTTTTCCTTTGGCTATAGATAATAATTTAATCCACAACACCACATTGGGTCTTGCTATATCATTAAGCTGTAGGAAATGAGTTCAACATGTAGAGTGGGTTGATCTTGTGAAAGCTGGTGCCAAAATAAAAGTATAGTATATTCTTTTTTAAACATTTAAAACATTCTTTTAAAAAATATTTTAGTTCAATTGTATGTGGGTCTATGGGTGTCAGTGGGGCAAGAGCTGGAGTTAAAGAGTTATAGGCAATTATGATCCATCTGATGTTGGTGATGGGAGTCCAACTCTAGTACTCTGCAAAACCAGTTCTCATTATTAACAACTGAGCCATCTCTAGTCCATATGAGAATATTCTTGTTCCTTATGCAGTGTTCTTTTTCTAACACTAAAGTCTTTGGATTTCTGCACGGTAAACTTTTTTAATTAAAAGAGCAAATATTCCATATGTGTTCAGATCTCCTTTAGGTCTCATGTGTTGAGTGATAAAACACCAAAGACCACCCAAAGTTCAGTAAAGATGAGTCTAGTAGTAGGATTGTTGTTTCTTACCTAATTGACAGCAACCCTTCCCCTACCAGGCAAGCCTCAGTCACAAGCTGCTTGTGTAGAAGTGTTGTACTTGTTCTGACAAAGTGTATTTAGACACAGGCCATTGAAACCTCAACCAAAATAATGGATCCACTTAGAATTTGACATGAAAAGTCTAGTTTTTAGGTTTGTTTTTTTTTTTTTTTTTTTTTTTTTTGGTATTTTTGAGGCAGGGTCTCCCTTTTAGTCCCAGCTGTCCTGGAGCTCACTCTGTAGACCAGGCTGGACTTGAACTCACAGAGAGCCACCCACCTTTACCTCTGGAATGCTGAGTGCTGGGATTAAAGGTGTGCACCACCATGCCCTGCTGAAATAAAAAAAGTATAGTTTTTTAAGCAGTTGCATGATGATCAATGTTGTGTCTTATTCCAAGTCTCTGAATGTGCTTTTGACATGCGGCAGAGCTCAACCTCTTTCTACTGTGTGGCTAGTGGGCTCTTTCGTTTGGGGAACATTCATGTATAATCGTATCACCTGCTTGTTGGCCTTAGGCAAATTGCTTTTAATGTCTCTGAGCTTCATTGCATTTATCAGATCTTACAGTGTTTGTTATTTTGATATGCTGCCTGGGCGTTTAGATTTTTGCAGCTACTCTTATTTCGTATCTATCATATTCTTATTACAGATATATATCATAAACAAGGAAGCTGAGTTAGAGAGAAAAATAATTGGCGTAAGATCAGATGGCTATGAAACTGGAAGTCTGGGGGCGGAAACCCAGACGGGTCTAACTCCAGCCTCTGATATCTCTCAACCCCGATGCCTTTTAATTTGAAGTACCTTCTGATGAGAAAAGCCTGTGGGCTCTGATATTTGTTAAATAAATTGTAATAAAGAAATAAAAAATAATTTTAAAAAGGATGGGTAATAAGCCTTACAAAAGAGAATTTGGCGTTAGTATTATCCCTTATTTTTATATTTCTTATTTTTCTGCATAATTCTCTACCTGTGGTTAAAATTTTCAAAGGCTGAATATTGAAATATGTATAATACTTGGAACTATCAGAAATGTACTTTAAAACTTTCTTAAGTGTATAAGTAAGTGCTATATATAATACTCATATAACATATGCTTTACCTACTTTTTCTTATTAGTTATGTGTTATTTTGTTGTATTAGTTTTCCTGCTTAATAAAAAAATAACAAATAAGTGGAGCTCAGTAAGATCTTGTCTTATTACCACATTTGCAGCTACTAGAAGTGTTTGTATTCTTTTTGTGTTTCGGCATTTATAATAGTAACATTCCATTTTTAGTCGTGATGAGTTTGGTAGCAGAGAGGCATCCTAGAGGGAAACATAAATTATAGGTTTCAGAAATCACTCTTAAGTTTGATTTGTTTGTGGTGTTGGATATTGGACATAGAACTTCATACATGGTAGGTAAGCCTTCTACAATGGAGCTACATCCCCAGCCCATAACAAGTGTTTTGTTTTGTTTTTATTTTAGATAACAACAATAACTTCTTGATAGTCAATGAATTAGTTACTAGTCTTTATAAACAGTGGGTTCAGGTAAACAGTTTAGAAGTAAATGTAAGGAAAAATTACATTTCTTCTGTTCTTCCCCTTTATGTTCCTTTCACAAATAGCACCTGGAACTTTGTAAGTCTCCCTCCCCAGAAAAAATTCCCCTCTTTACCTGCTCTTGTCTCCCTCCTCATTTCTTTTCTTCATTCCAGTGCATCTTCCTCTTTGTCAATTACATGCAGAAAAAATTGGTGCATGTTGTAAAGCAGGATGTATTTTGCAGACAGATGTAATATATCAAGCTTCATGTACAGAATAAGTAGATTTTTGATGGTCTTAGGAAGATTTAGAAGATTTGGGTAAAAAAATCACTTTTGTCTTATAAACCTGTCATCATGGAAGAGGATTATTACTTAAAAATAATTTTGCAGATAAGATTTAATGCTTTCATCATCTTCTAATCCATTCTCATCATAAAGAGACCTGTGGTGTTGATACTATATTTTTATTATCCCAGAAATGGTAATTTGTCAGGTGTTTTCTTATAAAAAGGATACTAAACCTTCAGAACATGCCCATAGGAAGGAAACATAACTTTGGCTAGTTATAGATAATAATAACACTCTTAATAAATTCAAGGCAGTGTGTGCTGTTTAACATTACTTTGAGTTCATTTAAACAAAGAGAAAAGACTGTTTCTTTTCAGAGCTCATTGCATAGAATACTTTTTTTTTGAGACAGGGTCTCCTTTTAGTCCCAGCTGGCTTGGAACTCGCTCTGTAGACCAGGCTGGCCTTGAACTCACAGAGATCCACCTGCCTCTGCCTCCTGAGTGCTAGGATTAAAGGCGTGTACCACCACGACCGGTCCAACACAATTCTCAGCTGCCATGTGGGTGCTGGGATTCAAACCCGGTCCTCTGCAAGAGCAGTCAGTGCTCTTAATGACTGAGCCAGCTCTCCAGACCCAGACTACTTCTTATATACAGTCTGGGAAATACTGAAAGAGAGGTTTGGCATGGTCAGCAGGCAGAGCCAACAATCTGGGAAGTATTTCTAGTCTCACTTCATTTATGGTTAATTTCTGGTATCTATTCACTATATATATATCTATATATCTCAAACCAGGTCTATAAGAAGGATAATTTTAGAATCTAGAACATATTTTTAAACATTAGAGAGATGGCAAAATTTTGTAAAGAACTGTAAGATGCAAGGAGCTAACACAAAGAAATTGCACAAAGGACATTACATAAGTAGAAACATTGTGAATCATTGTTAGTTTCTAGATATTTCTCTCTCCTAGTTTGCTGTTCTTCCTATCTCCCCATCAGACACATAATTGACACATGTTGGCTTAACAAGTAAAATATGACATAATTTCCCAGAATTATTGGGTGATGCTGGGGATTTTTTTAATCGACCTAAATTTTTCTTTAAGTTTATTTCTTATTATGTTCTAGATATACCTTTAAAACAGTACTTTTTCTTTTGCAATTTATTTTAAGCATCTGAGTATCCTGTAAAAGCTTTAGCCAAGGCAATTAAAAATAAGACTGGTTTGGTGCTTGTATAAATCAGTGTTTCTTCCTTTAAATAATTTTGGTTCTGATATTACCTCTCTTCGCTTGATTTAGGAAACACATGATTTATATTGTAACCATCAGATACTACTTCAAGTTAGAATAAAAAATCAGTTAAAGATCTGTAATTGGATTGTCAGTAGAGATAAAACATCTTTCTATATCACAGTATGTCTGAACATCAGACTATTTATAATCCTACAGAGTTAAGTGTGTTTTACTTTTAGACCATTGAAAGGTGTTGTTTTGTTTGTTTTTATTGGGCCTCTCTCCTCTATCATGAGCAGAAATCAGAAATGACACTGTTTTTGTTTGTAAGTATATACAATAATAAATGACACATATAAATATTTGAATTTGTTTCTATGAAACTTCCATATAGTTTAGTTATGAATTCTCTTAAAATAAAGAAAATAGTTATATTTGGAGCTACAGTCACATATAAATTTAATTGTGATTACTTAGCCCTTTCAGATCTTTGCACAAAATCTT
>VZQC01014031.1:1474864-1482364 GCA_009823505.1 Rhizomys pruinosus | reverse complement strand
TAATTACTATCTCTCTTCCTCATGCTCTTCAACATGACAGGCAGTTGCTGAAGTCGCAGCTAATATATTTGTACTCTAACAGGCCCCAATGCCAAGTCTCCTTGAGTATGTTTGGCTAAGAAATGAATGATGGCTATGCTTTTTTCTTTCAGAAAATTTCTCTAATGCAGAAGTCATTTTATTTTGGATACTAAGCAGGTGTGTGGTGTAACATGAGTGCTTGGGAGAAAAATTGATGCATTAGCTGTGAACTCCCCATTGCATGTCTCATGTATTAGTAGTTGATGATACTGAAATAGGAGAAAAACTTTTATGGGCTGTTTTACTTATGCAATGATAACTTCAGACTTGAGCCAGAACCACAAATAGGGAGGAGCTTATATAGAAATGAATTCCCCTGAAAGTATCTTGAAGCTATATGAGATTATTCTTTTGTTTCAACTAACTTACAAATGGGAAGCAGTCCCCTACCCTTATATTTATTTTCTGAATTGAAGGTGTCAGAATGAAATTTTTGACTTAAAAAAATTTCCTTTCAATCACTCCTTTTTGAAGTTTTCAGTTTCACTTATAGGTGTATTTAGTTTTTAAAGTAATTTTGAACTTTCTATATTAAGATTTGAAGATAAGTGGATTTTGGATATTTTTGAGATTTCTAATAAAGTTTGTTAAAGTACAGCTTTTAAAGACAGTGGATGCAGTTATCCATATTATTATTTTATTACTATTATCATAATTTTTGTTAAAATCTTGACTGGTATGAGGGCATAAGGAGCCTTATATGAGGATATATAAGAGAAAACAAAAATCAGAAAAGTTTTAGGAACTGTGCAGAGAATATGCTTTGGGTTTTTGAAGTCTTTCCTCCCAATTATATGTTTGTAGGGAGATGCTTGCATTTGCTTGGGAATTTAATCAAATTGAAGACTTTTATATTTATAAACTCTTTAGAGAGATGAAAAACCATGAGTAACACCTCAATTTCAGATAATTCTTTTTTCTTTGAAAATATGTAGCTGTCTGATACAATAGTTTCTTACTTTCTTGATGTCATACTTGTTTGCCATATTAGAAATAAGGGAAAAAATACTATCTTAGAAACATATTTAAAGCACATGATGAAAATGAAAGGGTTTTAAAGAATCTTTGAGAATCTATTTTTCTGTGCAGGTACCAGATGTTGATATTGGCAATGCTTAAGAGGGTCATAGGGCATTTAAAATCACTAGGCTGCAGGAAATAAAATTCCAGGTTTCTCGCACTGAAAATTATTTAAAACTTGGTTTACTTGGTGGGAAGTAGTACAAAAAGTCCCTTTTCTATAAACAGGTACCTTAGAAATACATGATCAATGAAATTGCTACAAAATATATTTCTGTTCCAGTGGCTCTTGGCCAGGTCACTGGTTCCACTTTTTTCTACTTTTAAATGTGAAAAGCAGATCACTTTCCACTTGGCCTTACTTTTGAACTATCCATTTTAAATTACAGAGGTCTAAGACACTGTATTCCTTGGCAAAAAGAAAAAAGATATATATATATACTATCTTTAATAATATTTCCTTTGTATTTTCTAGCTATATTTTTTAGAAGGAAATAGAACCTTTCGGGTGCCCTTCCTCCCAGTATACTTTGTTTTCTGAGTGAACTAGATTCCTTTCTCATTAAGGTAATCCGGGCTAATAGCTTAAATGCCAAAATAAGATATTTGAAAGGTAGAAAAATTCTAAAGAACAAAACAGATTCTGACAAGGCTACCTCTTTGTGCTTTCTATACATTATTACTTCTGGTTTTGTGGATATCACAGTAGAGTGAGTTAGATGTGACCTTTCTTGGTTTCCAAAGCCACTTAATGCAGCTCTGCTCTAATGAGCCTCATTTCTCCATGTAGGAGATTTGAATTAATGCTATAAGTACAATGGAATTAATTTCTTCTAGTCTATATTACCTTTGTTATTAATTTCTGTCAAAGGGAATATTTCCCTTTTCCATGGAAAAGGAAATATTTCAAATGATCCATCAGTTAAAGAGAGAAAAGATTGGAAGGGAAAATACCGGTATCATCCTCATTGACTTTGTGATTATGACTAATTCCTACTTCTTTTGTCATGCTTTCCAAATTGTCCCTTACTATATGTGGGGTTGGAAGTAATATAAATATATATGTATGCTATAGCTGATTTTGATACACCTAAGGAGTCCAGATGTTTCCTGTGCTGATTGTACACTCTAGAACTTTGGATTTATTTAATGAAAAATTCAGATGTATTCTCTGTACTGTCATGTGTCACTTAACAATGGGGATATTCTAGAAGTTCAAAATTTAGTTTTTATGTGAATGTCATTGAGCATCCTTACACATCTTGGATGGTACAGCCTGGTTTCATCAAGGTTGTATGATATAACAACTTGTTCCTAGGTGACAAAGTTGGACAGCACATTACTGTACTAAATAGAGTAGGCAGTTGTAATAATGATTTTTGTGTACCTAAACATATCTGAACATAGAAAAGGTAATAAAAATACACTATAAAAGCTGAAAAAATGATGCATTTATATTAGAACATTTCTTATGTCGCTTACAAGCCTAACATTGCTTTGGATGAGTTGGTAGCTGAGTGATGAGTGAAAGTGAGGGCCTGGGATAAACTTCTATGGACTTTATACATTTTGTATACTTAGGTTATACTGAATTTGTTAAATTTGTTAAATTTTGTTTTAACAATTTCCTATAAGTTTTGTACTTTATAGATGTTTTAAAAAGTTTCTCAGCCGGGCGTGGTGGTGCATGTCTTTAATCCTAGCACTCAGGAGGCAGAGGCAGGTGTATCTTTGTGAATTCAAGGCCAGCCTGGTCTACAGAGTGAGTTCCAGGGCAGCTGGGGCTACAGGGAGACCCTGTCTCGAAAAGACCAAAAAAAAAAAGTTTCTCATCTTGTATTATCTTTAGCTTAAAATATTAGCTTAAAACATTAGCCGGGCGTGGTGGTGCGCCTTTAATCCCAGCACTCCGGAGGTAGAGGTAGGTGGATCTCTGAGTTCAAGGCCAGCCTTGTCTAAAGAGCGAGCTCCAAGACAGCTGGTACTAAAAGAGAGACCCTGCCTCTAAAATACCAAAAAAGGAAAAAAACTAAAAATATGAAAGCATTCAATGTGCAGAGAAATAAGGAACTGCAGAGGCTTAGCCCTAAATAGGACATGTATGTCAAACCATTGCTTTCCAAGGCTCAAGGATAATTGCAGAATAGGGGACAGAGGGATTGCATGAACTAGAGGTGGTGGATGATCACAAGGAAACATTTTTTTCCAGACAGCATAGGAACCCACGGTAGTGGTAACAGCATGCACAAGACCTATAGAAGCTCAAGATTCCAGGCATAGGGAAGGCGAAGGTAAGAAGCCTCAACCCTAGCCGAGGACTTATGACTAACTGATAGCTACTGGTAGAGAAAGAAGCAGTTTTCCTTAAGGTGTGGCCCTGGGTAGGTTGACCAGGCTCCAGAGGATGGACCCACACTGAAGGGGATTTGGTGACACAAATTAGACTCAATAGACTGTAAAAAAAAACTTAGAGCACATGAAATTGGGCATGGGGAAGTAAGGGGGCATAAAGATAGTAGAAGCAGGTCAGAGTATGATTAAAGTACATTGTATGAAATTCTCAAAAGTTCAATAAAAATATAAAAAAAAACTTACATTATATGGGAATACAAAAATACAAGCTATTTTACTTGTTTGCCAAAAATTTTTATTTTAAAAATCTTTTTATCAAAAACTAATATGCAAACACACATACAAACCTGGGCCTATACAGTATCAGGCTCATATCTTGTCTCTCCAGAAGGTCTTTAGTGGCAGTAGTAGAGAAGAGCTGTCATTTGCTATAACACTTTGCTCTGGATCCTTTCTGAGGAACTTCCTGAGATGCTTCAGAATTTGGTTTCTTTTTTTTTATTTTTCTTTTTTTTTATTTTTATTTTTTTTGTCTTTTCGAGACAGGGTCTCCCTGTAGCTCCAGCTGTCCTGGAACTTGCTCTGTAGAACAGGCTGGCCTTGAACTTACAAAGATCCACCTGCCTCTGTCTCCCAAGTGGTAGGATTAAAGGCGTTCACCACCACACCCAGCTTATCATATATTTCTTTGTAAGCAGATAATATACCATGAACATTTCTCTCTCCTAATGAAAACCTTTCAATGATAAGGGTCATGTTTTAATATTCTAAGAAGCTTGTTGAGAACTACAAAAGAGTCTACCGAACATATTATTGTGAATCTTGTTGTGAATTAATTTTTTACTTCTGCAGTTTCTTTTTCTATTTCCTCTTTTTCAACTGTGTGTTATCCAAAAAAATTCTCAGCTTTGGTCCTGGAGAGACACTTGAGCAGTTAAGAGCACTGGCTGTTCTTGCGGAAGACTGGGGTTCCAATTCAATACCCACATGGTGGATAATTGTCCCTAACTTCAGTTCCAAGGGGATCTGACACACTCCTCTGACCTCTGCAGGCATTGCACAACACAGGTGCACTTACATGTAGGCAATGCACTCATACACAAAATAAAAAATAATAAAATATTTTTTAAATGTTCAGCTTCATTACAGTCTACTGGACTATGTTGAATATTTGGTCTATTGTTGACTGACATGTTGTTTGAATAGCTCAGAAAGCCATTTGACATTTCAATTGATAGTGTGGATAGCATGGATCCCCCTATGCATAGAATTTGCTGATCATCAAAAACAGCAGT
Source organism: Rhizomys pruinosus (assembly GCA_009823505.1). Lineage (NCBI taxonomy): Eukaryota > Metazoa > Chordata > Mammalia > Rodentia > Spalacidae > Rhizomys > Rhizomys pruinosus. The sequence continues at coordinate 1,477,616 of VZQC01014031.1, read as the reverse complement.
CGCATTTCTAGCTAAAGTGTCAGAAAAGGCTCACAATTATTGCCATTATTGCCATGTGGTTTTCTCTCTACCTTATGCTAATCACATACACATATTCTATGGGCACAGCGTTGTTCCTGTGTGTGATTGTGCAAAGGAAATGGACTTACAAATAGTAGGGAAGACTAAGGGACAATTTTGGAATGCCTTTATCGTCTTTATGTAGTTTAATGGAGAATGCAGATGAACAGATACCTACTGTGCAATGAACCTCACGATGGCCTTTTTGGGGAGTCTTTTTGAGACAGGGTCTCCCTTTAGTCCCAGATGGCCTGGAGCTCACTGTAGACCAGGCTGGCATAGAACTAACAGAGATCTGCCTGCCTCTGCCTCCTGAGTACTGGGATTAAAGGTGTGTGCCACCATGATGGCATTTTAACTCGTAAAGTTCTTGATTTTGAACATTACTTCTGGTTGGAATTCATTTGAGTTGTAACATATTATGATTACTTAGAAAAAGTACTTGGAAGTTTAGTGTTTTGAGTCAGGAGAGTGCTTTGTAACAGTTTTAAGTGTTTGTTATCTTTGCAGGAGAACAATGCTCTCCTTTTAAATGATGTGAGGATATAAGAGCATCTTTTGTAAATTCATACACATTTTTTGTATTGACTAGGATATTCTTGCCAAATGGCCTAAATTAGAATGGAGGTAATTTGGATCAAATTTCTGAGTTCACAGCTTAAAATCAAATTGCATTTGTTCATTCTATTTGGAGGTGGAGGCTGTCAAAGATGTATGGTTTTAATCTTATTCTTGTGAGAAGCTATGACTACTCTAACCCCCATAGATTCCATTAAAAAAGCTTGAAAATAGTTCATTTTCTATTCCTAATTACTTGGCAGAAATTTAGAATAGAAAGAAACTAGTTAACAACCAACCTTTCCTTTGCACTTACAGATCAACAAAAGGGATTCTTGGGTCCTAGAGACCAAAGAAAGAATCAGCAGGAATGCCCAGGGTGAATTGATGGATTGCAGAACCTGGCTGGTAATTACTTCACTGAGCTAAAACATAAACTTGATACATGGGAGCAGGACCAAGTGAAAATCAGGAGTTGGACTTCTTCCTCCCTGTAGATAGCTCACACTTTCCTTTTGGAGATAGTCGTCTCTTTGGTGGGATAGTCTTGCTTTCCTTCCTGGGGCTTAGCATGAATGCTCATTCCTCCCTCTGACAGACTAAAGTGATACCTTTTATTTTGGCTATTGTGGAGATATGTTTTTGGTCAGACTGCTTTCTGGGGTGGCAAGATACTACAGTTTTTCAAGACTTTTCAGCAGGGTACCAGATATTAACAAATCTTTCCTATCTTTTTGGTTTGTTTTATTGGCAGTGCTGGGAATTGAACCCAGACTCTTGCATATATATGGTAGGTAAGTATTTTCCCAGTGAGGTTCATCAGTAACCTTCAAAATCTAGCTTTTGGAGTTATATGACACTGTCATCAAACATATATCTAACTTCAAACTAGGTAACATTGTCTTTAGAGAACCTGTAGATTTTATTTCAAAAAGTAGCACATGATGGTAATTCTTTCCTAGTTTGCTATACTCAGAAAGATTGTGAATTCATAATAAACTTCAGTGAGATGGCTGTGTAGTGATGTATGTTTTCCATAAGTTGTAGTGGCACATATATGTTTACAGATAGACATAAAATTCATAGTACATGAGAACTCATTTAATGTATTGTGCTCTCAGATCCACTCCCCCATCATACCGCAGGAAAGAATGGACTTGAACTTAAGTTTTCTGAGTCCCAGTTGATTATTGCTTCATAGAGATAATAGTTATCATCATAAGAGACTTAGAATTAAAAATTTAAATATATGTGAAACTTAGAAGTAGTGATAGAGTATGAGAGTTCCAATTGTCATCACCATTTTACTCTTATTATTTTATCACACTTCATTACTATGACTGCTATGTTTTGTGTCAAGCAGTTCTTTGTTGTGTGTCATTTGTTGAAATCCATCTTTTTGATAACAAAGAAATTGGTTACTTCTCTTCCCACCAGATGAGCTGACCCAAACATATATTTCTACAGTAGCAAGACAAAAGGTACTACTCCGGTTGCCAAAGTGGGGCATGAGCTTTTGACTGTATAAAAAGAATATTTGGCAGTCTTTGATGCTATTGATTTTCATAGTGAGCCATCAAAAGGGCAGATAATTAAATGATAATTAGAAATTATAATTTTAGATTCTGTAATTTAGGGCATTTATGAATTAGTTACATATGTAATATATAAAACATTTATCAAATGTAATTCTGCAGGTACATTGACTATAATAGTAGTAATTCTGTGACATCATAATTTAATGTGGAGCAGTACCTTGTACTTTCTTATTTTCTTAGACATCTGCAATGAAGATGTACTATATCAAGTTTATAAATATTCTAGTCTTGCTAACAGACTAAGTTGGAAGGCTTCAGTTATAAAATGTGTTGTGATGTGGTTGCTTAAAATATCAGATTTTGTGGAATTCGAAATGATATAAGAATATAATTGTTAAATCATCTTAAAGAGAATGCTACAAGGTGATACTGTACAACAGAGAAATTATAGAGAACATTTGTATGTGTCAATCCCAAAGTTCTTGCTCTACAGATTTTATGTAAAGCAAATGTGGGCAACAGCGAATTATATCTCCATTTAATTCAGATGCATTACCATTTTTATCAGATTCTGTAAACCAATGTTGTTTAATATA
>VZQC01014031.1:1328273-1473830 GCA_009823505.1 Rhizomys pruinosus | reverse complement strand
GCAATATGGAAAGGAGTGGCGTGGCCTCTATAAGATGACTCAGGAGCACCTCATTTACATGTCCTGTCAAAAACAGAAGTACTTTATAATCATATTAAAGTTTTGTTAATTTTGTCACTTTAAAGTTTTACATATGCTTATGTACTATTCTAGTTTCTATTTCAAAACCACACATTCTTGCTCATTTTGTGGCGAGGGATGAGCTGGCATGCTTTGAAATATACAGTCAGATTGATCTCAGAATCTTGATAGGAAGATGAGGAAGCAGTGTACTTGACAGCCTGGGAGACCATCCTTCTCAGGGAGAAAATCGTGGTTCAGAGGATTGTTGTATTTTTGGTTTGATGGTCTCCCCATCATAGATCCTGCTACTGTATAGATCTCAAGTGTCTCCTAAAGGTCTGTCTGGTAAAGATCTGGTCCCTACGGAGGTACTATTGCGGAGGGAAAGCCATCAGTAAGTGGGACCTATACGAGTCCTTGGATCATCAAGTGTGTGCGCTTGGAAGGGACGGTGAGCTCCCAGCCCTCTCCTCTTCTACTCATCTCTCCCTGTGTTCCTACTACAGTGGGGGAGGGGAGCTTGCCTCAGGGCTGAAAGCAATGAAACAAACCTTTTATGGACTGACACATCTGCAATTGTGAACCAAAATAGACCTTGCCTCGTTGAAAGTTGATTACCTTAGGTAATTGCTATAGTAATAGAAAGCTGACTAACAGGTATTCCAAATGAGTGCATGAAGTTGTGGATAATGTTGGTTTAGAAGGGAGCAGAAGAGAAGATGATCTTTGCCTTTCCCTCCGTGGACTCCTAATCTTCCTGGCCATGGTCATCGTCTTCGGTTCATTTTCCTAAAGAATGTTGGTAACGTCTGATTAGCAGAATGAGAAATTGCCCTCTCCTCTCCTCTCTTTCTCTCTGTCTCTTTTTCTCTCTTTCACCATTGAAATCTGGCACATTCTTTAGGAATAAACAGCCATTTACTAAGAGTCCTTTGGAACACCTTCCATTTTAAAATTGGTTCTGTGTTGTACTGCTGGGTTGAGGGAGCTTGAGAACTAAAGTTCTACAACAGTTATCCACATTTTATTTATTTTATTTATTTTTTATTTATTTATTTTGTCTTTTCGAGACAGGGTCTCCCTGTAGCCCCAGCTCTCCTGGAACTCACTCTGTAGACCAGGCTGGGCTTGAACTCACAAAAATCCTCCTGCCTCTGCCTCCCAAGAGCTAGGATTAAAGGTGTGTGCCACCACACCCGGCCTTATTTTATTTTATTGTTATGAACAGAGCTTTCTTATCTGAGAAACTTGAAGCACTCAGAGAAAAGATTACAACACTCATGGGATCACTTTAGAAAACAGTTGGCAAGAGCTTCCTTGACTGGCCTTTGGGCCTATGATGAGATATCAAATGTGTTCATTTGTGCTTCTTCTTCTGATCATTCTGACCATCCTGAAAGACAGCAAGAAAATCTTTTCTCCTAATTATTTCTGAGAACATCTCAGAAGCTTCTTGCAGACTTATGATTAGAGAAATCACCCAGGGCTAGAGACATGGCTCAGCAGTTAAAAGCCCTGGCTGCTCCTGTAGAAAACCCAGGTTTGAATCCTAGCACCCACATGGCAGGTAACAACTGTCTGTAACTCCAGTTCCAGGGGACCTGATACCCTCTTCTGACCTCCCCAGGCACTGCACACCATGGGTGTACTTACACACATGCAGGCAATACTCATACACATAAAATTAAAATAATAAAGGAAATAGTTTCTTTTTTTAAAGAAAATCACCTATACCTGGAAATACTGATTTTAAACATCACAGATGCCTATATTTAAGTGGAGAGGATGAACTATTCCCTACTTTATCTATTGAACTTTAGTCTTCAGGGAAAGTTATTTGATTCTTGTATACAGTTGGTTATCCAAATCCAGGTTTGAATCCACAGATTCAGCCAAGTGCGTGTATAGATTTTTCTATTCCACAGACAATACAGTAACAACTGTGTAATAGTGTTTATATTGTATTAGATACTATAAGTAATTTAGAGATTATTTGTAGGCAGATTGCATAGTTCATATGCAAACTCCAGGACATTTTATATAAAGGACTTAAGCATTCTAGATGTGGATAATTTTGAAGCTTCTAGAACCTATCCCCCCATGAATACCAATGCATGAATATAATAAACAGATGTTTAATAAATGGAAAAAAAAGAATATAATTGTGACATAATAATTGATAGGAAATAGACATTCACAAAGAAATAAATCAGTTGTGTCAGTGTGTTGTTTTGGCTCTGTCCCTGTTCAGTGCATTTGCTGACTTGCTGGCAGTATGGCTTTGTAGAAGGAATATGCCCTTTGGAGTCATAATGGTTTGGTGTTTTACCTATTTTTTTCACTTAAGTGCTTTGGGCCTGGGTACATTGTTTTTCTGAGTCTTAGGTGTCAGAAAATTTGGGTGATCTCACCTTTGTGATGTTTCCTAATCTTGAAAATGACTTCTTCTATTTTTCTTTCTGATTACAACTTTTATCTCAATCCCTCCTTTATATTTAATAGGGATCAATTCATAGAATAAAGGAATTTAGAAAGTTTCAGTTGCCTACTCACATTTTCTGTGGCTAGTATTGTATTGTCTTTTCACTGTGAAATTCTTCACTCCCATAAATCTCAGACCCTTGGGAATGAAACTCATGACAATCATGAAGTGTTTTACTTCAAAGGATGAGAAAACCAAGGAACCAATATCAGGATGTTCTCTCTGGAGCAGTGCTATATGTACACTCTCTCCTTAGCATTGCTTGGGAATGTGGAGAACAGCATTACCATCCAGCTCTGGTTGGCAGTGACATGGAAGGTATGGAGACTACTCTGGGAATGAGCAGATGCTTATGATTGTATGGTCGTCTGACATCCCCTGAACATATTTTCTCCTAGGATTTCTGTAATTGTCATCAAATGGCTCATGTCTCGAAATGTTTCCAGTATGGCAATGACTTCAGGAGTGTGTGTGTTTTAAAAGGCCAGAATTATCAATTATTTGTTTGTGTAGACACGAGCAGATCAGGTATCCCTGGGGTAGAGAAAATTCAGTTACAGAGTCTTCCTTGCTGTCTTCTTTTGAACCATCCCATTTTTTATTAGCTTATCCTACCTGCATTGCTTTAAAATCTGTACTCCACAAAGTATGCAGGCAACATATTGTCAGCTATAGTCAACTTTCATTTTAGTGTTATTCTTTCTGGGGACCTTTATGTAGAGCATTGAATCTTTCCTAGGATAGTTAAAAGGCCTTAGGGAGGTTGAAAATTGTACTGGACAGTGGATAAACCTTGTGAACCTTGTGAATAAGTCAAGTCTTAATCTATTTTTGAGATGGATCCTGAACTTTATATGATAGTTTTCAAATTCCTTAAATGATGACATTAGTTGGCAAAGCAGATGCTACATTGAAAATGACAACCCACAGACACAGGTAAGAAATATGGTTGTGTTTATGGAGTTTAGATCATCTTAAAAATAAGAAAAAACTGGCCGGGTGTGGTGGCACATGCCTTTAATCCCAGGATTTGGGAGGCAGAGGAAAGTGGATAACTGAGTTCAAAGCCAGCCTGGTCTACAGAGTGAGCTCCAGGCCAGTTAGGACTAAAGGGAGACCCTGTCTCAAAAAGACCAAAAAAAAGAAAAACTGGTGTTGCATGCCTTTAATCCCAGCACTCAGGAGGCAGAGGCAAACGGATCTTGGTGAGTTCAAGGCCAACCTGGTCTACAAAGTAAGTTCCAGGACAGCTGGGGCTGTAGGGAGACTCTGTCTCAGAAAAACAATAACAACAACAACAACAACAAAAAACCCAAACAAACTTAAGAAATTTGCATTCATATTTTCAAAAGGGATCTGCTGAGTGGTTCCAACCTACGTGAATGCTGTCTGTAAAGTAAAGATGTAGAAGGGGTGACTCAGTTGCTCAGAGGCTTTGTTTCTCGGCGTATTTGAATTTCTGTTATGATAAGCTTATATCTGAAACAGAAAAACATGCTCTGTGTGTGTGTGTGTTTATGCACATAATTTTGTGCTTTCTATCAGATAACTTGACCTTGTGCTTTTCAAGGAAAGGAAAATTTCCTAAATGAGAAAAGACTGCTAATTTTAAAAAAGAGTGATTGCCAGATTCAAATCCCTGTGTTTCTTCCTCACCCCCTAATTTCTCTAGCAGAGACTGACTATGGAGGTGAGCTTGGAAAAGATTGTTCTACTAATTATACTAGGAAGCGTAAATTGATAACATAAACTATTCTAATCCATGCTGTTGGCTGAGAATATCTGCCTCATAAAAGCTGCTTTGATTTACTGGCTTTTACCTAACAGATAAAATAATACATTGTCTTCTGGTGTCCCTGTTTTTCTAATGGTAGTGTTCTCTCACCCAGCTCTAGATAGTGATGTTATTGACTGTTTTGCTTCTTTTCAGTGAGGAACTCTTTCGTATTTGCCATATGAATTTTTATTTTTTTATTTTTATTTTTTTTTTTGGTCTTTTCGAGACAGGGTCTCCTTGTAACCCCAGCTGTCCTGGAACTCACTCTGTAGACCAGGCTGGCCTTGAACTCACAAAGATCCACCTGCTTGTGCCTCCCAAGTGCTAGAATTAAAGGCATGCACCTCCATGCCTGGCTGTCATATGAATTTTTTAAAAGTAACCTAAAATTACTGATGTCTGTACATCGTCCTTTTTTTCCAGGTGTGTAGGGGTAAGGATCGAACAGGAAAATCTTTTATCTCAATAAGGAGAGAAGATAATTCATGTTTTCAGTTACAACTACAATATCTTTAGAGATGATCAGCCTAATGAATAGGTAGGTGACGAAGTTCAGCCCCATAATTTGTAAGAAGAATTCTGCTAGGATTGGGTAGTGAGAATTTTCCATCTGGAATAAGAGACAACTGCTTGCAATGTAGTTGTGGTGCTCAGAGAGCGGAGGGACAGCCCAATACCATGAGGTGACACCTGGCAGTAGGAGAGGCAGAACCTGTGTCATTGATAACCAGCATTGGGCACCAGTTGCTGTATAATCTACAAGTCTTCTTCCTAGAATTCTTAGGCTATAGTGCAGTCACTCCAGAGCTACCATAAGGTTGTTTGGTTTACCTGCCTTTTTGAGTCCTCACTTAAAAAGTTATAACTTTCCTTGCCTGGCTTCATGGCACACACCTTTAATCCTAGCACTTGGGAGGTAGAGGCAGGCAGATCTCTGTGAGTTCCAGGCCAGCCTAGTCTATAGAGTGAGTTCCAGGACAGCCGGAGCTCCAGGGAGACCCTGTCTCAAAAAGACCAAAAAAAGTTGTAACTTTCCCTTTTCCTTCTCTGTCTTTTTCTTTCAGATGCTGGCCAGGGCCCAAGTATGTTTTCTCTAGTACTTTGGGCTTTTTCACTCTTCCCTTTCCTCCCTTGTGGTTATCTGCCATGCAGCTCACCTCCATGCTAGCTTAACTCAAACTGCATGGCTTTTTCTCTTATTCTTCTCTACTTCCCTCTAGACAGATATGACCTCTCGACCATGTTCATTTGGCTGTGTTTACATCCCATTGATGTGGATATTTCATCATAAAGCTGATGTTAGATCATCAAATGATGCTATCTGTTAGCAGCTTTCATAGTGTTCTCCAAAGCTGTGAGAGCTAGCCTTCAGGCAAAGTGGCTTCCAGGTCAGTTCCAGCTCCACTGCAACAAATCCAGTCTCTGAAGTATGTCTCATCTTTGGCATTAAGGTCTTACCTTCAGGTTCTGAGAGGCAGTCAAGGGCTATGGCAATAGCCTGTGTAATTTTGTTAGTCTCTTGGACTACCTTAGCCAACAACTCAAAGGAAGGTTTCACTTGTATGCCTCTAGTTATGTAGCCTTCAGCTTTGCACATGGACTCATATAGAGATCATTAGATTGTTAGACTAATATGATTCCCTCAGGTGTTTTACACTAGACAGGGATTTTTTTATCTCTCCTTTTTCTCTGGGAGGCAATCAAAGGCTGTAGCCATAGACTGCATGATTTAGGGAGTATTTTAGACTACCATAACCAACAAGTTGAAGGGAGATTTCCCTTGCTTAGTACTTGGATTTTAGAGTTTCACTATCTAGTCTAGGATGGCCTTGAACTCAAGATGCTCCTGAGTGCTGAGAGTAAAGCCATGTACTCCCTTGCCTTTCAACAGCAAAACAAAATTTAAAAACAGCAAAAAAATCTTTTAAAAATCATAAACAGTGAAAAATTTTTATTTTTCAAATGTCTTTGCATGGTTTCAGTTTGTGTGGCCACTTTATGGTTTAATCAGGGTAAATGATGACTGCCTGTATTGATTATGGAGCCTCTTAGGCACTTTTGTTTCTTTGATTGATTGATTGCTTTTGAGACAGGATCTCCCTATAGCCCCGCTGGCCTGGAACCCTCTATGTAGACCAGGCTGGCCTAGATCTCAGAGAGATCCACCTGCCTCTGCCTCCTGAATGCTGGGATTAGAGGGTAGTGAGTGGAAATACTGAAGTGGAAAGCCAGAGCCTGCTTGTAGGAAACATTTACCTGATGTGGATGTATTGTTTTCCATGTGTGAGGATGTATACATACATATAAATAAAAAGTAGACCTTTTCCCAAAGAATTTGCATTCCACTTGACTGATGAGAGAGGTTATTATTTTTTCTTAGGTTTTTTTTTGTTTTTGTTTTTTTTTGTCTTTTTAAGACAGGGTCTCCCTTAATTCCAGCTGGCCTGGAGCTTGAACTCTTCACAGAGATCGCCTGCCTCTGCCTCCTGAGTGCTGGGATTAAATGTGTGCGTCACCATACCCTGCCTTTTCTTAGTTTTTAAAAGGAGTTCTTGTGCATTTTATATAAAGATTATAATCAAATTTAGACATCCCCCTTCCTAACCCCCCATGGCTCCTCTACTTGATTTCATGCATTCTGTCACATATGTTGTCCTATCTGGTCTCAAGCATTTGTACCCAGAGGTTCCACAATGTAAGTTCATCCTTTGGAATCTACTCATCCTATCTAGAATCACTCCTTTACAGAAGATCTGCTCTCCCTCACCCAGCAGTAATCAGTTGTCAATAGTTCATTGGCTAGGGTCAGGACCTGCTGCTCATTTCCTTCATTCTATGCTGGGTTTTTGTCTGATAAGAAAAGCTGTATTGGAGAGGAGTCTGTGGTTAGAAGTGGCTACATGAAGAGCACAAGATGATTTAAAAATCAGTGTTGCTGGACTGTGTAGGGAATGCAATACCTTGGAACTTACAGGAGAAAGTCTTAGGATGTTCTCCTAATTTCTTTCAGATTAAAATATAAGTTAAATGTGGTTATATTGACACACTTTAATTATATAGTTTGGTATGTTTAAGTCCTGTAAACCACCACCATAGCCAAGATAAGGAACATTTACAGCATCCTTGAAAATCCCTCTGTGCTCTGGAGAGAATAACCATTCCTCCTACACCAGGTATTGCCACTACTGATGTTTTTCTCATCCCTATAATTTAACCTTTCCTAGAATGTCATATAAATGGGCCATTTGGCATAATTTGTAAGTCTATTTTATTTAATGTGATGCCTTTGAGATGCATCTATACTGTTGTATGTAAAAACATTTGAGGTTTAAGCAGAACTGCGAGGCTTGAATGAAGGCTAGACTTGGGAGGACTTTTATTGGCCAAGTCTCCTAATGGAATATACTAGGAAGTAGAATTGAAAAGTAGGGCCTTGGTTTGAGGATTATGTAGGAGGCAAAATTGGTATTAACTGAGGTCTATAGGAGCAATGACAGGAAAGAAGAGGCTCTGCATATTGGACATATTGATCCTGAGGAGAGAAGGGTTATCCTGGGGTAAAGCCCAGTAGAGTATAGGTTATATAAAGTTACTTCCTCTTCTTTCTTATTCTCTGATCTTTGCTTGAGCCTAATTTGCTGGACATTGATCTTGCTTAATTAAATGGCCTCCTTTTCTCTTTATCCCACAACACTACCAGGAATTTGCTTCTAATACCTTACTTGGATTACGGTATTGTTAAATCAGTTGTCGCTTTTACAAGGATTATTCTCTTCTATCTTCTGGACAGGATGTGGTTATTTCAAGCATAAACTCACATCAGCTATAGTTACTTGCATTGAGGTGGGTGGGCTCATGAGTTCCCAGCCCTCCTTGAAGTTAATATGTTGGGGGAGGAGGAATCATTTTCCTTAGTGGTATATCCATTGTTAAGTTGCCCATTGTCCAGTAAATGACCCCTGACTCATGCCATGCAAGCAGTCTTAAACTCAGTGGGTCACAAACAACAATCACCACCACAAAAAGGACATGAAATAGCTGGACATTGGTGGCACATGCCTTTAATCTCAGCACTTGAGAAGCAGAGATGGTGAAATCTGAGTTATGAGACCCTGTCTCAAAAAAAAAAGAAAGAAAAAGACATGGGAATAGAAGTACGAAAAGGAAGAGGGAGATGAGAGATGGTAATGGGGATTAAAAAAAAACAACCAAAATGCATTGTGTACATGTATGAAATTGTACAAAGGACAGTTCTCTTTGTGTAGTATGAGCTACCTCAGTTCATTTGCCTGTTGTTTTCCACAGGGAAAAGATCATAAGTCTCACCGGAGATGCTGCTATGGGTTGTTTGGGCCCTTGGAGCCACAAGTCAAGGGCTTGGGAATCACAAATAGCTACAGACTGGGACCTCTCTTCTTACAAGACAGTTCTATAGAATTATGTTTTCAAACCTTTATTTTTCAGTACTGGGACTGAACCCAGGACCTTCCACATATTTAGCAAATGTTCTACTACTGATATATATATACCCAGTGCTTGGGATTGTTTATGAGGGTACAGTCCTTGAACTAGATAGATTGGTATGGTAAAGAAATAGTGGTGATGAATCACAGTGTAACGAAAACTTGGGCTGTGGCCAGCTCTTCTTTTGTGGAAACTCGTTTCAGTGGGTCCTGAAGCTACCTCAGATGAAGGGGAGAATTCTGTCTGTCTCTGGATTAGGAGGGAAAATACTCTGCTAAGTGGTAGGTAGAATAATTGATATCCCAGGAAGAACTTTTCAGAAAAGGTGATTTTCAATACAAATTCCTGTATCCAAAGGTACTGTCATGGATACAAAAATAATTTCATGACTATAATTAAGGCTGAGAAACATTTCATCCTCAGAATAGCTTAATGAGATGAAAAGACCTTTATTGTCTTTTCTTACAGGTAGGAAGCTTGACGTACAGTCAGTAGTAACTAGCCTGAAGTCTGAGAGCTACTCATAGCAGAGCAGAGATTCAAACCTAGGCAGGGTGACCTCAGAATCTGTACAGTTCTGTATACTGTGCTTCCCTTCAAGTTCAAGAGTGCTAGCACCAGAGGGACTCATGGAAATGAGTTTCTGTGTCCTTTGATATATATTTAAAGTGAATTCTTTAGAAGATGCCAAGATGGCTGGCTGGAGAGCATTTTGTGGTGGAGCTAGAATCAGATATCCCTGCCAGGGCTCTGTCCACTCTTAAGAGTCTCCCTGTAGCCCCAGCTATCCTGGAACTCTCTGTGTAGACCAGGCTGGCCTTGAACTCAGAGAACTACCTGCTTCTGCTTCCTGAGTGCTGGGATTAAAGGTGTGCACCACCATGCCCAGCTGTCTAACCTGTCCTTTTTAATTATTAATTATCTCATAATTGCTCATCCCTGTCTTTTCCCATTAGCAGGTAAGAGAGGCAAGAAATTGCTGTAGCACATGGGAGTTACTTCTGTTTGGGGATGGGCAAAGAGAAGTGGACATTTAGAAGATTAGGAGTTACTGGACTGCAGATTAAAGACCTTAGCTGACCTTTGTGGTATTTGTCCTTGTGCCCTACCTGTAACATATTCATTATCCCTTGGGCTCCAACTTGTGAACACCCTCCCCCCCCTTTCCATTTAGTGTAGGGCTAGAAGGGGAGTGCTGATGGAATTGGCTCATACCAGCAATTCTCATGGAGCCTGATTACAAGAACATCTGAATGGAAAGAGGAGCTCTAGCCAGTTTACATTTCCTTTCTTGTTTGTTGTAACTTATTTTGTGGAGCCACAATTGGGGTAATAAATTAAGGTTTCTAGATACAACATCTTTGTTTTAAAGTTTCTGTTTATATATAATCTTTTTAGATAGACTACTTTTCCCTTCCTTTTGTCCCTTTACTCCATATGTGGACTTTGTGCATTTTAAATCCTGTTCTAGTTGCTACCAGCTACCCAAGAATGAAATTGAATATTAATGCATGCTGGCCACCACTCTCCAGTGGCTTGCTCTTTCTTCACATTTTCTGTAATTAAGAATGTCCTTCTCAATTTCAACTCAAAATACCTGAAAAGACTCCTTTTTTAGTTAAGAGAAACAAATTTCCCCAGGTATCTTCCCATATGTTTCCATAAAAACTGGCACATGCTTTTTTGTGTGTTTTTACTACTATCAAATGAGAGCCTTAGGAAGTAAGCAGCCAAACCCATGCAGCTCCCATTGTCTGCATTTTGTTGGACATTTTTTAACTCTTTCCATGCTATTCTGAAAAGTCTGCTTCTTTCTATTTTTTATCTACTTATTTTTATTTTATAAGTGTTAGGCCTGCTTGTATGTAAACTACTCCTGTGCCATGCAATACACGCAGATGACAGAAGAGAGCATTGTATCCCATGGAACTGGAGTTACAGACAGTTGTAAGCTGTCATGTGGGTGCTGGAATTCAAAGCCTGGTCTTCTGCAAGAGCTGCCAGTGTTCTTAACTACTGAGCCATACTTTAGCCCCTGAAAAGCCTGCCTCTTATCACAACACTCATGTCCTTGATCTTGTGATCTTACTTTCAGTTCCTGAGACTAGTGAGCTGTAAATCTGCTCATTCTGTGCATATGCCTAGAGAGATGTTTCCTTTCAAGGCTCTGTGAAGCAACCAACAATGTGCTCACATGGTCATTGCTTTTGTAAAGTTGGCATGTATTTGTATACATTTCATCCCTTACTCCTCCTCTTCTCTTCCTCCTCTCTCTTCCTCTGGAGATTTTACTTAAGGGCCTCATGCATGCTAAGTCTGCATATAACTACTGAGCTGCATCCCTGCATGCTTTTTCTTAGTCTTTTGTAGTATATCTGAGCCTTTAGGCCTTACCAAATATATATTGTCTTCTTTCCTATTCCATCCCTCCCCCTCTCCTTCTCTTCCCCTCCCTTTTTCTCTTCTTTCCTCTTCTCATTGGCTATCTCATCTGTCCTGCAGAGCTGATTTTTAACCCAAGGCTTTGCACATGCTAGGCAAGTGCTCTACCACTGAGTTACATCTCTAGTTCCACAGCTATTAATCCTGACAAACAGGAAGGGAAGGCCCTGGTACAATCCTTTGCCCAGTGGGATATGGAGAGACAATCTAATCACTGCAGTAAAAGCTTATGTGTGAGCATCAGGCAGTACTCATCTATGAAGTAGTTGGGTTCAGCATAGTGAGTTTGAGATTCTAGATCTTTCTGTAAAGTGAAAGAAAACACATTCCCTTTCCAAAAATATCTTGTTATAATGTCAGTCTTTAGAAGTGACTATCTTTGTTCTGATGTCACAGACTTAAACCTTTCTTCTTCTCCCACCATTTAGCAAAAACTGTGAATGCCTTTCTTTTGTTTGTTGTATCCCTTGGAACTAATTTAAAATAGTTAAAGAACTCTCCGATTATGAGTGCTGTAGGGCTGAAGGGCTGGGTTGTTTTATAGAGAATTCATACCACTTAGGAATTCCTTTTCATTCTCATTGTCCTTCTCTAGGCTTGTTGTACTGCAATAACTGGTCTATCACATGCTTCTAGTTCTCTTCAAGACAGTACTGCTTTCCTCCTCTCCCTCTCTCCTGTTGTATTTATTTTGTATTTAATAAAGGGCAGTGGAGTCCTTCCTGAAGTTGCTAGAACACCCCTAGTTTACCTTATACTACTTCAAGGAGATAGAGATCCCATTTGGAGTTCAGGATTGGAAGTGGTAATCTAGTTATGAGTCATAGAGTTCTAAGTGGGTTCACCACACATCAGAATGGTGGTGCAAAATAGAGATGATATCTTGGAAATTATCATGAAGGAGAGGTTGTATGAATGTTTCCAGCATATAGTATATGCTTAGTAAATGATGTCTTCCATTTTCAATTTGTGTTATTGTTTTGAATGTAGTATCTTAGGTCAGTTTAATAACTTTTTTTTAATGCGAAGTGACACATTTTAAAATATTTTTATTCAGTTTTATGGGTATGGTTCTTTTGTCTGATCTGAATATTTGAAGTGTATCTGTGTCATACAATGCCTATAGAAGTCAGATCCCCTGGAACTGGAGTTACAGAAGGTTATTGGCCACCATATGGGCATTGGGAACTGAACTGGGGTTCTCTGCAAGAGTTGTTGGTGCTCTTAACCACGGAGCCATCTCTCCAGCCTGAAATGATTTATATATTTTGACAATATAGCCTCATAGCCTGTAGTTAGATTTATTTCACATTTATGTTATTTTGGGGGGCAAGGTGGGAGTGGAAACCTGCCATGGTGCATTTGCGGAGGTCAGAGGACAACTTGTAGGAGTCAGTTCTCTCCTACCAGTCAGTTCCAAATTGTCAGGCTTAGTGCAAAATCCTTTACCTGCTGAGCTATCTCTGGTTCAGCTTTTTGGGCTTTGGTTGTTTTGTTTGTTTGTTCCCAAAGTCTGCATCTATATCGTCTCAGAATATTATTTTTACAAAGTCTTGAATTTTGTCAAGATCTTTGCCTGGTGGCAGTGCTCCTTGGGGTTCCTGTTAACAGAGAACATCATCTGTGTTGAGGTGGTATAACAGTGGCGGAATATAAGCACTGGATGTAAAAGCTCTATGTTTCCTCTCTAGCACTGCAAAATTGAAAAACAGTATTTGTGTTTCTGTGTCTTTATTCTCTCATTTTGAAATTAATTGTTTAAAAAGCAAGAGAAGTCTGAAAAGAGAGAATTCTGGATAAGAAAATAAAAGTAAGTTGCAGCCGGGCGTGCTGGTGCACGCCTTTAATACTAACACTTGGGAGGCAGGTGGATCTTTGTGAATTCAATGCCAGCCTGGTCTACAGAATGAGTTCCAGGACAACTGGGGCTACAGGAAGACCCTGTCTCAAAAAGACCAAAAAAAAAAAAGTAAGTTGCAATGTAGTCACTACCATGGTCATTATAGTTTTTAGTAGTAAACTAAAAACTATATAGTAAATATACCTCTATGTATAAAAGTGTTATGGAGGCTAGGCATACTCGCTTACATGCCTTTAAATCCCATCACTTGGGAGGCAGAAGCAGGCTAATCTCCATGAGTTCAAGGCCAGCAGGAACTAATTTCTCAAAAATTAGAAAGACCCAAAATAAAAAATAAACCTGCTCTGATTTATAAAATACAAGCTGGATCATGCTACATGTTTTCTTTAGTGGTCTTTTGTGTACATTTGTGTGTGGTGGCATGGTGGTGTATGGAAGCTAGAGGTTAATGTCAGTCTCTTTCTACCTTGTTTTTTGTGAAAAGGTCTCTCACTGAATTTGGTGCTAATCTTTTGGCTATTGGCTGGTCTGGGAACCCCTAGCATCTTTGTCTCCCCCCCCCCACACACACACACCTTCTAGTGCTGAGGTTAAGGAGGTATACTGCCATGCTGGGCTTTTAATGTGGGCACTGAGACCCCAAACTGAGGTCCTCACCTTGCTTTTTTATTTTGTGTGTATGAGTGTGCTGCCTGCATGCACACCAGTGTATGAGTGTGCTGCCTGCATGCACACCAGTGTATGAGTGTGCTGCCTGCATGCACACCAGTGTATGAGTGTGCTGTCTGCATGCAAACCAGTGCACTCAAGCTGTGCAGTGCCCAGGGACCTCAGAAGGTGTAGGATCCCCTGGAACTGGAGTTACAGATGGTTATTAGCCATCATGTGGGTGCTGGGAATTGAGCCTGGTCCTCTGCAAGAGCATCTAGTGCTCTTAACTGCTAAACCATCTCTCCAGCCTCTTTTCTAAGTTATTTTTATAAGATTACAACTTATTTGCAGAGTATCCCACTTTCTTGTACTTTCTTACTTTGCTCTTCCTCTGTTGCTAGTTTTTTGGTGCTCTCATTCCCTTAACCTCTGTTTATGTTGGCAAAGATTCTTATCTGCCCTTATCTGCCTTATATGGCTGTTCCTTCAGAGCTGTTTCCTTTAAGTAATTCTTTCAAATTAGTTAAGGATTCTTTCTACTGGTGCCTCTGATTAACTTGAGTAATTTGTTTCCATTATGTTTTCTGTCACATCAATTCAGATTTGGAATTAAGTGTTTAATTTTATTATTTGAAGAGTGCCTTCTTTCAATTAAAAGAATTAGTGGAGTGGTTTGTATTGTGTAGTAAAATTAAAAGATGGCATTAAAATTAACCATCTATTGCTCTAAATTTGGATGTTTCCAAAGGTGTTCTCAACCTGGCTGCATTTTTCTTCTTGGTGTCTTTTTTTTTTTTTCTTTTTTGCCCTTAGCCAGTTGATTGAATCATTAAAAAGTATTAACCAAAAGTATGTATGTAACAGTCTATAGCTATGGTGTTTAAACTTGACCTTGTTTCAAAATCACCTGTACAGGTGTACCATTTTTGGTGCTGGGTTCTGTGCATGCTAGCAAGTGCTCTGTTACCAAGCTTTTCCTTTACCCTTGGATCTCTTGTTTAATCTCAGATTGCTGGGCCCTACTCAGATCTTCTGATTCTTTAGGTCTGTGCTACCATCTGAAAATTTGCATCTCTAGTTGATGCTGATAATGCTTTTCTAGAGTTTATACCTAGGCAAGCAAGTAATACAACCCCTTGAAGACCATACCTTGAAAATATTTCAAAGGAGCATACAAATAGTTTTAGGCTATCTGTAATCTTTTCAACTATCCTCTTTTTCTCTTTACTGTAGCATGTAAAACATAGTACAGATCATATTTCAGTAGATCTGGCATTTCTTTAAAAAAAAATCCTCTTACTGGCAAAATCTAAGAGAGTCACTAGTGTGGAGAAGACTGGTAAGCAAGGACCTACTTTAAAATCATTGTTTGTTTGACTTAAGACAATTCTCTTTTTTCCTACACTCCTAAGTCTTTGGTTTGTTTTGGTTTTGTTTCCTTTCTTTTTATTTTTTTACAGGAAATGGTGATTTTCACTTGTCATAGGCTCTATGCTTTCAGTCCCTAGGTCTGCAGGTGGATACTCATCATGTATAAACAGTACACATTGTGACAAATATCCCAATTTAAAATGCCTTGTGTGTTTTGAACAAAGTCTTTTTAGCAGTAACATTATTTTAAGGTTTTTTTTAATCAAATGGGGATTGGAAGTGTGGAAGAGGAAATAAATACTGAAAGCATAGATAGTCAGATGGCATTGGAAATCAGGGCTACAGAACAGATAATCATAGATATGGCAAGTCTACTAGAATACAAGGTTGAGTCCGGATCAAAGGTTAGGTGTGAGAGAAAATTTAAACAATGAGAATTGAAACTTTCATTAGATTAATTTGGTTCCCTGGATCCATATTCAGTTCAGTGTGCAATTCTCGAGTTCCTTATCAGGTAGATTTAGTAGTCATTGTACTTATTAGCATAGTGGCAATTTGGACCTTTGGGTTTGAAGTTGGTGTATTTGACAGCTGTAAGGGTGGAATATAGAGCCTGTAGCTGGCTGCCAAGCACATTATTTGTGTTTGAATAGAAAGGGTATAGTGTTAGAAAAGGCACAAGATGGAAAGGGCTTTTGCTGATAATCTGTTGGTGTGCAGCTGTGTGAAAGATGAGGCTGAAGCAAGACAGCAGCTGATAAGAACACACAGAGTGAGATGACCATGAAGTTTCCTCCAAGTACCTCTGATTCTTGTATTTAAACTTGTGTTTTTAAGCTGTTGGTTTAGCATAAGATACTTCAGTTACTATAGAGAGAAGTCTCTTGTCACTGTGAACTGGAATTTAAAATATATTTAAGAATCATTTTAGAGTATTTTTTAAATTACAATACTTCCTCTTGCCTTATTTTGATGACATGGCATGTATAGCCCCCTTTTCCTGTCAATTAAGAGTAAAATCTAAACAGAATAAAAAAGAAGTATGACATAAGACAACTTTTGCCTGAAGTGTTCCCTTGTGAGTAATGGCCATCAGTGTATTCTGAAAGCAAAGGGGGCTGGAGAGGCTTTTTGTTGAGAATGACCGGCAAGCAGGCAAGCAAAGTTTAACCTAAATCTTTTCATTGATACTGAAAAGTCATAAGCTTTCATATAACACTGCCACATTCAATTCACTATACGATCCAGAGGTTAGTACCATGTGCTGTGTGTTTGTATGTGTGTATATGTGTGTGTGTTTGTGTGTGTGTGTGTGTGTGTGTAGTGTAAACATTTTATGAACTACAGTGTCTGATCCATCTGTCTGTCTGGGAAGGAATGTCCCCTGATAGTAAAAAGAACAGCAATCAAGATAGAATTGGTCAATGCAGCATGTCTAATGGTGGGAAGATATTTGAAGGACTTGCTATAGACACAATAGTCTCTCTAAATAGCCTCTTTGCACCCGGAGTCTTATTGCAAACAGGTTCATTAAGGAGAGACATTCTGACACACAGCATCACAGTAATGAAAGTAGCTCTGTTTTTCTAATATTGCATCTTGCCACTTCAGTTATGCTGCTAGTACAAGATTTCCCTTGTGTTGTTGTAGATTTCTCCAGAAAAAGAATCAGTCTTCATAGAATATACAATTATTTTGTACAGGAATGTATAACTCATACCTAAGATCCAGTCTTCCCTATTTATGTGCACTAGTGCAAAAATAATTGGCAAACACATCTTCCAGACTAAAAGATTCCAGCACCTTCAATTTGTTGGGCTAGAAGATGTTGAACCTGAGTTATAATAAACTTAAAAAATGTGTAATGTTCAAAATAGATTTGTGATAAATCATAAAAGAAAAAAAATATTAGTACAGCTTCCCAGGAGGTGTAATTCCTCCCTCGGGTTTTAGCCAACTTCACACACTATCTGTTCAGAAAGGGGGAGAATGCAAAAGGTGTTCATCCTGTAAGCTTTACATCTAACTACTGCATGATGACTCGTACTATTGGATTTTTCTCCCTGCTAATGTACAGCATGAACATTATGAACAAGGAAAAAAAAGGTTATATTGGTTTAAAAGTGGATATGGAAAATTTAATGTGCTCAAGTGGGAACAATGGCATATTAAAAAAAACACTCATGACACAGATCTAATAATTCACTTGCCCCTGTAGGAGAAGGGTATCAGCTCTGATACTGGCTCATAGTTTATTTTTATATACACCCTTTGTCCCTGCAGTATACCCTGTATGTGGGTTCCAGAGAAAAGAAAGAAAATAACCTGTAGGGAAATCAGCCTGGAAACCTTTCATTAAATACATTGTACTTTGTATTGTGTCGTTTGCAGAATCTTCAAGAAATAAAGAAAGGAAAAACCTGTTATCAGTCTGCATGTGTGAAATATTATATTTGAATACTATCATTTGTTTTAAGATTAAGGCTGAGACTGCACACATATTAGTTATTATTCACTTACATCCAGTAGAGAATACAAGAGGGATTTAAAATTCTTTTTCCATATCTGGTCCTTGCCATCCTCCCTGCCTTCACCCCCAATGGTAAAGATACTACTTTATCCCCAAATTGTGCTGGCTAAAATATTTTCATGTTGGAAAATGCTGCCTCTTAATAGAGCATTTGGTTGATGAGGGCAGTAAAATCAGTCTTAAAGTTCTCTGTAGAGTTTATCTGTCATTTAGTGAAAGATACATTTCTAGGGAAAATTGAAGAAAGTGTTAAATACATTCTTTCATGAGAAAAATATCCACGGTAGGAGTGTAACTGTGAATAGTGACACCTTTATCAAGTTGAATGTCCTTTGGAGTGAGCCTTTGTCTTGTCATTACAGTTCATATATTGTTGTTGGTGGGCTCTTAAAATCTGTAAACGTCTTACCTTTTTTGCTGACTTTTCATGCAGGATATGCTAGGCAAGCCAACTGTGACACATATTCTGCCTATATTTGTAGCTATCTCTTGGACACATTTTAAAACTAAACCTTGGGTACTGTATAACAATATTCAGTGAACTTCCTGAGTGCTACAAATTAAGAGTGCAGTTTTGATCACTCATACCTGCAAGCACATTGTCTTAACATAGTCTGTTGAAAGATTTGTTGTTTCTGAAATAGCTTGTGTTGAAAACCTTGTTTTAAGTATAGAAGCTTACAAGCCTATCAGTGTCACCAAATTGTTACCCTTTTTCATACCTGTTAGACTCAAAGCTACCTCTTGGCCTAAGGACAAAGACAGCACATTCCATTCCAGATTAAGTTGTCTTGCTAAGAAAGAAGCTACTCTAAGTACATTGGGATAGGGTTTGGAAATTGTAGAACTTCTATTGAATAGCCCTGAGAGATTGGGTACCATGGCCACAAGGGTAAGCCTAGTTGGAAGAGGTGCCCTGGTCATATGGAATATTTTATTTTGGTTCCTTTCCTGCATCAGGTGCCCCTCATTAGTTGGGCTCTTAAGCCATAGAACATGTTCACTTAAAGGTGTTGATGTCATTTAATTGGTATGATTTGGAAATATACTGGCAGCCATCCTGCTTTTCTAAGGTCATTGTACTTTGGGAAGAGATTTTCCACAACCACCAGTTTTGTTTTGCCTAAGCTGAGAAGTTCAGACCACTCACCCCTGTGAGCGTTCAGTGTTGGCCTTCATCTTAAGGTTCCAATGGGTAGGCATCAATTGTAAACTCTGAAGTATCCCTAAATGAATCACATCCCATATTTAACATCTGTAGCTCATCTTCCAGATTTGCAGAGAGCCATGGGATGTTAGATCTTTTAGTTTCTAGCCAAGCCGCTAAGCCCTGACATTCATTTTGGGCAGAATAATTCACTGAATAAAGCCTTGGACTACAGAGAGCCTTGTAGTCGCTCTTTTCAGGGTCTTTATGTTTGTCAAGGTCCTAGTTTCCTGCTTTTCTATAGAGTGTTGGTTAAGCCAGAGCATGCCCTTATAGTATGAAGACCTTGTAGGCTGCTCTGCATACTACAGGATTTTCTCAGAATGATAGGTGAACTTAAATGATGATAAACCTCCACATTAATTTCATAAGTAGTGGCAGATTTTATTATCAAGTGTTTATTGTATGTCAGGTATTCTGCTAGATGCTTTACTTGCCTCATTAATTTGATCTTTACCATAAGCTGTTGAATAGAAGATTACCTCCCTTCTTTTTATCGTTTGAACAAACTGAGGCATAAGATGTAGGCAGCACTGATTTTCATTTTCAAGCTAGTTCTCATTCCCAAGTCTATGTTCATTACTATTCTTTGACCCTTAGGCTGTGTGGCCTCCCAAAGTCCTCTTCCTTTCCCCATGACTTTCATGCCTTTTACATGATTACTTTCCAGATTTAGGAGCCCATTTCCTTACCCCACTACAGTTGACTGTGTCAGTCCTTTCCTGAGTGGTATCTCACCTATCAGTAAAATGGGGGAGAATAATTCTTTTTCTGTTGTGAAGAGTAATTAAGATAGTGTTTCTGAAAACACCAAAACACATTACTAGTTTGTACCAGGACTGTGCTAGAACTTCCATTAAATCAGTGACATGAACAAACACAGCCTTGTTCTTATGAAGCTTGCAGGCCATCTGTAGGCATGTCAGGACAAACCTAGCACAGTGACTTAATTTTGTAATGCATTGTCTATACTGCATGTAGATGTGAAGGCCCCATTCATTAACTTTGACTACAAGTTTAAGCTCTGCCCTTAATTGATATTAGATTTTTTTTTCCAAGGTCGTGCTGGTAATGTTTACAGAAAGCCTAGAAGAAAGAAATGAGTTTCTCTTCCTCACTCATTCTCTGTTACTATGCCATTTCTGTTTATCTTACTCTGTTCTGATTTCTGCCCTCTCTGAACTCAGAACCCAGTTGAACTTCTCCTTTAGATTTTAGTTTAATCTCTACTACATCAACTCATAGCTGTCTTTTGATAAATTTCCTTTTAAAGCATTTCAGTATTATAGTTGTGTTTTCATATAACTGATTAGTCCATATCTTGAACTAGATTGTTTCTCTGAACTTGTATCTATCCTGGGCTCATACCTGCTTTCAAATGTTTGCTGTGCTAATTTGGACTTTTTTTTCCCTTCATCTTCTCTGAATCAGCTCATTCTCTTTCATCTCTTTACTTAGCATTTTCATTTATTCTGTGTGTTCAGATGTCCTATTAAACTAGATCCATTTAAAACACATAGCCTCAACCCTCCGTTCCTCTTTGTTTCCGTTTTTATTAAATGTCTCCATTGTTCTCATCTAAATCCAGTTAGCCTCTTTTCCTTGCATTTTCCACAATTTTCTGAGCAGGGAGATCTCTTTCATGAAAGATCCGCCTTCATTGTTATTACCTGGTACAGATTTTTATTGACTGCCTTATCTAAATTACCTTACTAGTCCTTTCCACCTCTTGTCCTGAAATAGTAATATTAAGACATAAGTCTGATCATGTCAGATCTTAAAATTTTTCAATAGTTACTTAAATATGATGGCCAAATTTCTGGGATTTAGCTTAAAAATTTACAGAGACAGAGAGGTAAAAGAGGTTAGGAAAAGTACAATAGGTGGAACAAGGTTGATAGTTGTGAAGCTGGGTAATCCATCGTACAGAGGGATTAGTACACTGTTTAAATTAGTATATATTGTTGAGAATTTCAGCTAAAACAAAAAACAACAGAATATCAAATTTTGGCTTTATGTTATCTATAGACAATGTGTGAATGTCTTGGCTTCTTGGCAGAACATACTGTGTTCTTTATGCTCCTTTTGTGCCTTCTCATTTGGTCTCTAACTCCCTACCTGCACAGGCTGCCTATAGTCTGCAACCATTTCCATGCTCAGCATTAATCTCACCTCTATAAGTAAATCCTCTTTGGTCCCAATATAGTATACCAATTTGGGTCTTCCTGTACTCCTTAGTGTGTATTGTCCTTAGACCCTATTGTGTTATAAAATACTTCCCTTTTGTATTGGGAGAGGCACTCCCAGTAATTTCCTCCATCACTGAGGACTCCTCAAATTAAAAAGGTTCTCCCTCAACTTCCAGTTTTTCAGTTTAGCTAATATTCATTGCAAGTCTGTTGAAAGGTGCTTAAGATTTGATAGACTAGATACTTATTGTGTAAGGTGGAGAGAGTAGGACCTAGCTTTTGGGGCTATCCTTGGAGGTCCATACCATTTCTTCTCTACAGGATTCTCCTAGGGGCTTTATATTTAATCCATCTACAGTCCAGCAGTCAAAACCAAGACTCTTCTCTGGGAGTGAAGTACATATTTTGTGGAGATGCTGAAGTAAACTGTGCCGTACTAAAGAAAGATATCAGTATGCCAACATAAAACTGTTTGCCCAACTTTCTTTTTTTTTTTTTTATTGATTCTTTGTGCATTTCATACATCATTTTCCAATTCAGTTCAGGCATATTTCCCTTTCCCTTCCCCCCTACCCCCACCCCATCCCAGATCATGCATTTTGCCATAACTGTCCTGCATCTTTCTCTCAGTTTTTCTTTTCATTTTTTAGCTATAAATGATGATCCATGAATACAAGCATCCTTCATATGAAACCAATTTGCAGGCTGTTGTGCCCAAACCCCCACAGCCCCAGCATCCAGCGGGGGGTGAGGGGTTGTATGTTCAATCAAGTTGATCAAATGAGTGTCCAGACTACATCGCTGTAGTTTCACCATTCACCCCAATCGCAGCCCTTACATTCTACCACGCCCCCTCTTCCACAGATTGTTCCCTAGGTTTAGAAAAGGGGCACAGGTGGATGAGAAGCAAAACAGTCCACTCTCTCTGGAGCTGTTGTCTTGGACTCTGGTCAATTCTGGCTGTTTCCTTTCATGGGCTGACAGTTTGTCCAGGAATAACCTTTCTATCCTACTAATGAAGCACAAGCAATTAGATATATAGGTATTTAAACAGCACTAATAGTTATGGTTGGTTACTTTGGTATAGACACATATGTTTGGATGATATGTTAATCCATGAATTACATTTTTTCCTGTTAAATATGACAGGGTCTTACTGTGGCTTATAACATCTCCTAACCTGTAGAGGATGTAAGCTTGTGGCATCAGCCATGGGTTATTCCTCCAAGGAGAGAGCCAACCCAACTTTCATCTCTGTATAACAATGGTTTATAAACAGACTCCACAGTTATAGGTATGAGGTCTCTTGTCTTTAGCTAGGTCCATCTTTATCTCATAAAGAATGGGGGAGTTGTATTTTGCTAACAGCCTTCATCCAGGTCTTACCCTAAAGTCTTTACATTTGACTTTTAGGATGAACAAAATAACTTTCCCTTATAATTTCGATATCATATTTCACCTATTTCTGGTGACCCGATGATTCCAAACTCCAGTATGACTTGAGCCCAGTGGTAAGAGTAGAAAACGTTTAAAAGATCTGAGACATGAACTGATTTTTGTGGCCTGGAGACATGAAGACCAAGGTATGAGTTAATCACAGTTTCCAAACACATGAAATAATTTTACATGGAAGGTGGTGCCAGCTGTTAGCTATTTGAGTGAAAATAAACAAACGGACTTAAGTTGCAGCTGGAGGTATTCTATTTAGATAAAAATTTTTCATTAAGTGGTTTTGGGTGGGAACTGGTTTCCCATCCCAGTAGATTATTGACTTAGATCCAGATTGGAGAGCAGTGGGCTGGATTTGAGGAATTTAAGCATCCTGAAAATCAAGCTCTGTGATTTAAAAAATCACCAGCTGTGAATGCCCTCCATGCTCTGTGCTGCAGAATGAGGATTCCCCTCATCCCTCCCACCTTCGACCAAGTTGAAAGAAATTAACCTCAATTAAAGGAAATAGTGATGGATTGCTATGGAGATAAATATGATATATCACAAAGGAAAAACTACATTAAAAGAACATTAAAGTTGGGACAGAAATCACTAAAAAGTGAAGAAATTCGCAGTTAAGGGTGAAAAGTGATATCGTTTATATCTTTGCTAATATGTAGATCTTATAGGACACATTAAGAAATTATGAGTATGGTTAGCTGGGCTAAGGAGCAGGGCTTTCACTTGACACATGAAGCTTCATACACGGCTTTAATTAAAGGTAGTCCCTGAATGATTGTAGCCCATGGAGAGAAAAGCAGTTCCTCTTACTAGAAGAGTGTGTGTTTTACTATTTGGTTACAGAGGGCCAAGTGGTGAGTCTGTGAGTTTGCATTTCAATACCTGAACACAGTTTAGCTTTTCTGAAGTGAAGAATATGTTTGGAAGACTGAGTTTGACTAGTGCACTTTAGATGTTACTAACATTTTATTCGATAATGTTAATGGCATTGTCATTTCAAGATAGAAAGCAAGATTTAGATTTTCTTCATTTTAGAGGCAGGGTATTGTTGTACAAGGATACATCTAAAATTTCACTTGTATATTTTAAACAAATTGTTATTGCATGCTAGAGCTCTTACTCAAAAACAATTCAATATATTTTGAATTTATAAAATCACAATGTGGTGTGCCAATCAGAAAGCTTCTGATTAAGCTTTTATTTAAAATTTGCCTATGTTCTCATTCATTCTCTCTCTCTCTCTCTCTCTCTCTCTCTCTCTCTCTCTCTCTCTCTCTCTCTCTCTGTGTGTGTGTGTGTGTGTGTTTATCATACCGAAGAAAGAAATCTTCCCAAAGGGCCTGGAACACTTTGCTTTTTATGTAGAATGTATGTATGGCAGTCTTTGAACAGTACAGAATTAATCCTTAGCTTCTGTATCCCTTCTATAACTTCAAAGGACTTTTATCTTTTCTTAAACTAAATCCTAAATCCAAGATCAGATATGTCACCTTCTACAACATAGTGTGCCAGAGAGGACTTCATATGCTTCCACAAGATAGACTGCCTCCCTCACCCCTCCTACCTCCTCCCACTTCCTTCTACTTCCTCTCCTCTTTTCCTGCTGCCTCCTCTCCCCTCCTATCTCCTCCCTCCATTTCCCTTCCTCTCCTTTGTGTGGACCTATTCATTTTTGGAAGAATTTTGAGCTTTTTCATTGACTATAAGCTTATTTGAGAAGACAGAAATCAACCTGGATATGAAATCCTTGAGCTGTGGAAAGCTTAGTGAATTTGGCAAATTTGGATGCTGTTAGCTTTGTGTTACAGACACAAATATCTGAGTAATAATTTTTGAAAAAACAAGGGTTTATTTGGCCCATAGTTTCAGTACATGATCACTTGGTCCTGTTGCTTTGGCCTTTTGGTGGCATAGTATACATTGTGCAGTGGAAGAGGTCAGTTCATCTCAAAGTGCCAGAAAGCAAAGAGAGCAAGGTAGAGGCCAAGATTCAAATATTTCTCCAAAGAGCCTAGTATTAAGGAACATACATTTTCCTACTAGGTCCCATCTACCAGGGGTTCCATCTCAGTAGCTCTGCAGCCTGGCCACCAATCCTTTAACCTGGGGTCTTTGAGAAGATAAAGATTCAAACTATAGTAGATAAAGAAATCTTTAAAAATTTAGGGGGTAGGACTGGAGAGATGGTTCAGGATTTAAGAACATTGGCTACTCTTGCAAGGAACTAGGTTTTGGTTCCCAGCACAGACATGGCATCTAACAACTGTCCCTAACTCCAGTTATAGGGGATCCCACTGCCCTCTTCCAGCCTCTGCATACATTGCCTGGCATGAGTTCAGTTACATACATACAGGCAAAACACTCATAAACATAAAATAAAACTAAATAAATATTTTGTTATACAGAAAGAATTTTACATTTTTTTAGAGATACTGTATTTAGGTTAATAAAGTGTTAGCATGTATACTTCTCTATTAAATGAGGTATAAATGTTTTATTTGGAATTTTGAGGAATGAGATAGGAGCTACAGTCATTATATTAATTTTCTATTTTTGTTATGTTAAAGCGAGTCTTGTAAAACAGCCAATGAAATTACCCTAAGTAAAAATGGTTATTAGCCAGTGCAGTAGACTTGGGTATTATTGATTTGGGTACATGACAGGCAATATATCATACAGACACACACACACACATACATGCACCACACACATATCACACACACACACATACACACACACACACACACACACTCATACTCACTCATTCACTCTCATTATCTTTTGTCAGATTTTTAGTTTGAGTTACTTCCCAGATGAATGAGCTTGTCTTTCTCATTATTTTCAAAAGTTTTAAAATCCATAAATTTGAAAATTGAAGTCACTTTTTTTCTGGTGTTCACTCTGATACAGTGTGACAGGCTCTGATTTTCATGCACACACACACACACACACACACACAAACTGTGCATATTTGGACTTTTAAGTGGATGTTATGCATCATCATAAGTATGCAAACATGCTTGAAAACACAGTATTGTATGGAAGCTATTACTGGCAGTGACTGAGCTACACACCCCAAGAATGGAATGGTGCCAAAATCCCAAATGTTTCTAAGCAGAATTACTTTTCTGTGGGGGAAAAGAGAGCAAGGTTAACTTTTATTAGGAGTTCTGATTTTAAGTCTAATAACATACTTGGCAATGAAAATAAATGAGTGATAAGGGAACTTCATGTTAGGATTAGATTATTCTTTCCCCTTTTCTGTAGTATTTGAGTGGGAAGTGATCAGTTTTTATGGTGGGAGAGCATGACAGACTCAAATATTAAGACCAGTGCATATATAGCTCTGTAGTTTTCTAACACTGGGCTTTGGTTGAAGATGATCTTGCTGCCCTTTGTGACATGGGTTTTAAGCATTCTTTCCCTGGGTGTGGTGTTTTTATGTTTAACAGATGCAAAAATGATGTAGGAAGGTTAGATTTCATTATTTAGAAGTAACAGTCTGTATTTTTCTTCCATTTACTAGTAGGCAGAAGACTCTAAGACTAGATTCTCATTTCTGTACTTCTTTTTTGTTTGTTTTTTCACTTTACATCAAATCAAGGTGATTTTGCATTGTATTTAGGGGTGTGGATCTCAACAATGGAAAGGAAGGAGGTGGTTCTATGCCAAAAATTGGTTTATATACCGACATTTGAGGAACATTTTGGTCTCTCTCCAAACACAAGTAGATTTCCTTTTTAGAAGCCGGTGGCACTCCCCCTGATGCTCCAGCTTGAGCTGTTCTGTTAGATTCCAGGCTGAGCTGAACAGTCATATCTGCAGCATGGGGACTCAGAGCCCCTTTAACTGTTATCAGAACATCATTTTATTGATGAGTGAGGCTTGGTCAAGTCACTTAACCTTTCTTCCTTGATTTTCTATTATGTAGACTGGAAATGATGATATCTGCCTTTGATCTCATAGGGATGTTTCAATCCATTAAAGTCATTAAAGCACTTTAAGTAAGGTATAAGGCACTAGATGCAAGGCGTCCTCATTATTATTATCATTACTGATACTTTATTACAGTGCTGTATACAGAGGTGGCACTTTTTAATCCTAAATAGTCAAGTCTTACAATATATTCTGTGGACTTGAAGAGTTGGCAGGGGACCTTAAGATGTCAGGTTTCAATCTCCTCTTCAGTTCAGGCTCCATTCCTCCATCTTTATTAGTTCGAAGAGTGCAAATCATAACAAAGGCAAGAATGCAAAAATGAAACCAGAAGAATGGCCGGGCGTGATGGCGAACGCCTTTAATCCTAGCACTTGGGAGGCAGAGGCAAGCGGATCTTTGTGTGTGAGTTCAAGGCCAGCCTGGTCTACAGAGTATGTTCCAGGACAGCTGGGGCTACAGGGAGACCCTCTCTTGAAAAGACAAAAAAAAAAAGAAAATAGAAGAGTGAGGAGTCAATGGGAGATAATTATGGTTTGCAACCAGTTCTTTTCCTAGGAGCTGGTGATGTTAATGTTGAGTTTCCTAAAATGTAATCAGTTTGATGGTCCTGCCTCAATGTCCAGCTGCACTCTGTGAAGTGAATATTCAGGGGTTTTGAAATGGCTTTGATTTAATATGTAGTTTGAGTAATATTTCCTCCTTCCCTCCCTCCTTCCCGCCCTCTCTCCTTTTCCCTCTCAATACTATTTCTTTAGAAAAGAATAAAATGTTTAGTGCTAGAGTGGTAAAGACCTCTGACTGTCTTTGAAAAATGTTCAAAGGCATTTTGTAAAAATTCATTGTATTTCCTAGATCAACCCCTTCTGGCATTTCGTCTTGAATCTTTCCTTCTTCACACCTCATATAATATTACAGAAGGTGATACACTTTCATACGGCCTTAGATGGCACCAACTTGATGATGTTCCTGAAAATGTAGAATACTCAGCTCCCCCAGAGCAGAGTTTGCTTCCTGAATCATGGGATCTTTTGATCTGACAGATGTCACTGCTCCGAAATAACCCAAATTGTCCTTTATTTTCTTAAGTTTCTGAAACTGATGAAAGTGACCACATTGGTACTTTTTGATGAAGAGGTTTTGCTACTTAATAATGTTCATTATATATATATATATATATATATATATCATGATAATTTTTCTTTTATTAGCTCATTTCTAAATTCATCTTATACAAAAATCTGTGTCTAACTTAGTGGCAAGTTCAGTTTGCCAGCTTCATGCAGTAATTTCTCAAACAGGAACTTTTGTTATTAAAATTTAAGACTGTTACATGTCATGGTCTAGAGTAGAAGACATCTCTGTCCATGGGAAATGTGATGTCAGGAAACCTAAGGAATCAGATACAAGTACTGAAGAATAAAGAAGCCTTAAATAGTAAGGACTGGTAAAATCACACTAAGTCGTCATATTATATGGTTTATGACATTTCTTTAACAACTAGAATCCAGATGTTTTGAAAAGTATGTTGCTTTTAAATTTGATTTAAATTTGAGTAAAGTGAATGTATATGCATTTCTGACTCCTTACATAAAATAAGAGTCCTAACTGGATTTTCTAGTATTGATTTGTTTGTATGGAAAAAGGTATGATCATTGTTATATATTTAAGAATCAATTTAGGGAACCAGAGGGATGGTTTATCTGTTAAGAGCACTGGCTGCTTTTGCAGAGGACCTGGGTTCAGTTTCCAGCACCCACGTGGCAGCTAATAATGATTGGTAACTCCAGTTCCAAGGGATCCTATGTTCTCTTCTGACTTCTGTGGGCATTGCACAACACTGCTGCACTTACACACATGCAAGCAATACATTCCTACACATAAAAAATTAAACCTAATAAATTAAAAAATCAGTCTGGAAGGCAAGAATAATTGATTTAAATGAAATGTTTATTATGGAAAATCAGAAAAATATGGTTATTATGGATATAATATTAATCTTTTCAGAATCAAGTATAAAACAATCTCAAATTTTAGGTGACTGTTGCTACTTGTACTTCTCAAGTATTTTTTTCTTTCTCTGCTTTGAGATCACCTATAAAAATTCTTTTATATTGAGCAGGGTTAAATAAGCTTTTTTATTCAGTGTTTCTTACTTTATTTGAAGAGTTGCTGCAGCACATATTATCTTCTCTTCTTTTTCTTTGCTCATCTAATGCCCTGTCAGCAACTTCATGTTATGTTACTAGTAATTCAAACATAGTTTGAGTAATTTCCTAGGCTTTCTTCTTTTCTTTATTTACAGATACCTTTCTGGGAGTCCATAAATGATTTTAATGGATAATGATAATTTTCCTTTGTTTTCTGCATGGTCAAACTCTCAAGTTTTTTAAAGTGTCCCAGGAGCACTGACTGCTGGGGCTGTAAGAATAGATGGGCTAGGATAAATAGTGCTGCATGGATTTATTCTGGACTGGGCTGTTTCTCAGTCCTTTTTTTGCCCCTCATGATGAGAGCTCCAAAAACATTTTTTTTATTCAAATAAATTTTTGTCCACCCTTCCCTCCCCAATGCCATTAAATGTGTTTCCTGAGAGTCATTACACAATAATGAGATGACACTGAATTTATCTTTTTTCCCCATAGTCTTAAAATGAAGCAGAGCTCTTGGGTGTGCTACAGTGTCTTTTTAGGACACTTTTATCATCTTGCCTTTCACCAGTGGAAGGGGTATCAAAGATTTTTCTTGATATGAAAGTGAAACTTTTCTTATTATAAACAAAATTCAGAAAATACCTAGCTTGTAAGAGTTTCCACCTTTAAAGTGGGCTAGTCTGTATTTATACAACTTCCGTCTTTAAATGGTATTATGGAATGCGTCCACAGATTTAACATATGTAACAGTAAATCTAAGTTACAAATAAATGGTATGGTTAAAGAGCAATTGTCTTCTTAAAGATTCATGTTGACACTATGTTTTTCTTATGTAGTATGAGAGATATTAACACTGATTCAAATCAATACTACTAATTTCCTTTCCAGTATGAAAATTTATATTCTATCAAAATTATAATATTTCTGAGCATAAAACAAATTGGGAAAAATCTATTTTGTGGTTTTGATGTTCCATAAGTGTTTGAAACAACTAAAATTTCCATTAAAGTCCTTTGCAAACATCATCCATACAGAAAGCATAGTGTCATTGAATAAAACAACTCTTCTGGGTATGGTTCTTGACTTCTCTGTGCAAAAAGTCCCCTTCAAAAATATTAAGGGCAATTATTATATTATCCAAATTCCTCTTGCTAAGGTTTTTGCATTAAAAACTCTTTTCTTAGTACTGAAGTTTGAGGTTATAGCCACCTTTGCAGTGATGATATGTAACACATTTCTCTATATTGATTTTTTTTGTGTGTGAACTGAAAACTATTATCATGAAGTTAAGTGTTACAACCCAGTTTAAGTTTTCCTGGAATTTATAAGTGTTAAAATAAAAAAAAAATCCTTCAGGTATCCTTGTCTTAAACAAAAACAAACTGATCATAGAATACTTTCCCCATTCAAGTGAAAGTAAATTATTTTAAAGTTTCCTTTGAGAGAGAGAGAGAGAGAGTGTTGGGACTCACCAAAGCTTAAACAAGAAGAGATCAACTGTTTAAACAGACCCATAACATGAGGAAATTGAAACAGTAATACAAAACCTCCTAACAAAAAAAAAAAAAAAATCCCAGGCCCAGATGGATTTATGGAAGAGTTCTATCAGACATTTAAAGAGGACCTAAAACCAATAGTACTTAAGTACAAAAGGATTGAAGCAGAGGGAAATCTCCCAAATTCCTTCTATGAAGCCACCTTAATGCCAAAACCAGGCAAAGATAAAACTGAAAAACTACTTAGTGAATATAGATGTAAAAATTCTCAACAAAATTCTTGCAAATTGCATACAAGTAGACATCAAAAAGATTATCCACCATGATCAAGTTGGTTTTATTCCAGAGAAGCAGGGATGGTTCAATATATGTAAATCAGTAAGTGTCATAAATTATATAAATGAACTCAAAGATGAAAACCACATGGTCATCTCAATCGATGCAGAAAAGGCCTTTGATACAATACAACATGCCTTTATATTTAAAGTTCTTAGAGGGAATTATATCAGAGGGAACATTCCTCAACATAATTAAAGGTATATACAACAAACCCACAGCCAACATCATCCTAAATGGAGAAAAATTAGAAGCATTCCCCTTAAAGTTATGAACTCAACAAGGCTACCCACTATCTCCACTTTGTTCAATATAGTGTTTGAAATTCTTGCTAGAGCAATAAGACAAGAGAAGGAAATATAGGAGTACTAATTGGAAAAGAGGAGGTCAAACTATCCCTTCTTGCAAATGACATATTATACCTAAGGAATGCCAAAAATTCCACCAGAAAACTCCTAGAAATGATTAATAGTTTCAGTAAAGTGGCAGGTTTCAAAATTAATCTACAAAAATCAGTAACCTTCCTATATGCCAATAACAAGCAGTTGGAGGAGCAGTACATGGAAACCCTTCCATTTACAATAGTCATCCCCCTCCCTCCAAAAGAAAATCTAGGAATAAACTTGACCAATGACATCAAAGATCTTTACAATGAAAATTTTAAATCTTGGAAGAAGGAGATTGAAAAAGACACCAGAAGATGGAAGGCCTTCACTCATGGATTGAAGAATTAATATAGTAAAAATAACAGTCCTACCCAAATTAATATATAAATTCAGTGCAATCCCAATCAAAATCTCCATGTCTTCTTTCACAGAATTAGAAAAATAAAATCCTAAAATTCACATGGAAAAACAAAAGACCCAGGTAGCTAAAGCAACTCTGACCAAAAAACAGTAATGGAGGGGGAATTACTATACCAGATTTCAGTCTCTACTACAGAGCTATAGTCATAAAACAGCATGGTACGGGCACAAAAATGGACCTATAGATCAATGAAATAAAATCAAAGACCCAAACTTGAGTACATACAATTTTAGCTACCTGATATTTGACAAAGGAGACAAAACACTCAAAGGAGGAAAGGTAGCATCTTCAGCAAATGGTTCTTGCAAAACTGGATCACCTCCTTTAGTAGAATGAAACTAAGCCCCTACCTTTCATCTTATACAAAAGTCAATTCTAAATGGATTAAAGACTTCAGTGTGAAACCTGAAACTCTGATAATGTTAGAAGACATTGGCAGTAACCTACAAGTTATAGGCGTAGGAAAAGACTTGCCCTAAATCAGACAGCAGTTGCACAGGAATTAAGGTCAACAATCAACAAGTGAAAACTAAAAGCTTCTGTACAGCAAAATAAACAAAGAAGTGAAGAGTGGGAGAAACTCTTCACCAGTAACACATCTGACAGAGGTTTAACATCCAGAGTAGATAAATTACTCAAAAAACAAAGGACCAAGGAAACAAATGACCCAATTAAAGATGGACTAAAGATCTGAAGAGCGACTTCTCAGGAGAAGTAAAGATGGCTAAGAAACATCTTAACAAGTGTTCAATATCATTACTAATTAAGGAAATGCAAATTAAGGGTTGTTAAGAGCTGGCTATTTTCTACATGTAATTTCCAAATATAAAGAAGTTGAATTCTGCATTAAAATCCATTTTTTACTAAATTAAAAAAAAAAAAGAAAACAAAAGACACCAAATGCTAGAGAGACTGTGGGGACAGGAGAACATTCATTCACTGCTGGTAGTTTTGCAGACCTGTGCAACCCCTACTGAAAGCAGTGTGGAAAACTCTTTAAAAGACAAAATGAACCTACCATTTGACTCAATTATACCCCTTCTACATATATACCCAAACGATTCACCCTATAAGAGAGATACCTGCTGGGCGTGGTGGTGCACGCCTTTAATCCTAGCACTTGGGAGGCAGAGGCAGGCGGATCTTTGTGAGTTCAAGGCCAGCCTGGTCTACAGAGTGAGTTCCAGGACAGCTGGGGCTACACGGAGACCCTGTCTCAAAAAGACCCCTCCCAAAAAAAGAGAGATACCTGCACAACCATGTTTATTGCTGCTCTTTTTCAAAATACTGAAGAGCTGGAACCAGCCCAGGGGGTCCCTCAACTAATGAGTGGATAATGAAAATGAAGTACTTTTATACAATGGAGTTTTATTCAGTGGAGAATAAAGGACAGCATCATGAAATTTGTAGGCAAGTGGATGGAACTGGAGGCTGTTAGGCTAAATGAGGTAACACAGTCTCAGAAAAACAAATGACATATGTTGTCCTTCATTTGTGCATCCTAACACCAAATCCTTATATGTAAGTCAAAGTGGGTAATAATTGGGTCAGTAAAGATAATATCACATTGACCATCATCACTGTAGCTTTAGCTTGAAGTATATGTCTCTATTTTCCTCAGTTCTGAGATTTATGAGAAAGAACAAATCTGTTTTTTTAATTACATTAAAATAAACGTCAACTTGCTATGTAATTTGTTCAAAGCATAAAGTACAAGCAAGCTCTGTGAATTTGATGCTAATGAAGTAACATTGTACTGAATAAGGATATGATGTTATTATAACAAAGAATATGTAAAGCAAGGCTTTATGGGGATGCCTTTATACAGTCGAAGCAGGAAATGAAAAACTAATGAAAGCTATAAAATCTTAGCTACACAAATTGAGTGAACCCTGAGACTAATGTACAACATGGTAGCCATAATGAACAATTTTGTAGTGTATGCTTGAATCATTCTAAGAGGGTTGATTCTAAAATGTTTTCACCAAGAAGAATAAAAATGGTAAAAAATGTTACATAGTAATTGGTTGGTTGGTTGGTGAGGATTTTGTGACCAGAGATATTAGAACTTACCTCTGTAATTTTTTTTTTTTTTTTTAGACAGGGTCTCTTATGGTCCCAGCTGGCCTGGAACTCACTCTGTAGACCAGGACGGCCTTGAGCTCACAGAGATCTGCCTGCCTCTGCCTCTGGAGTGCTGGGATTAAAGGCTTGCACCACCACGCCCTGCTTAAATATGGTTCTTAGCCTCCATGTGGGGGCTGGGAATCGAACTTGGTCCTCTGTAAGAGCAGTCGGTGCTCTTAATCCCTGAGTCATCTCCCCAGCCCCACCTCTGTAATTCTTTAAGAAACAGTAGTCTGGAATTTGATAATATAATGTTCAAGGAAACTTTAGAAGTCATAATTAGCATAAATGACAACTATATGTATATAGTTTTAATGTTCTTACTTGCTTTAAAAACATTCAATAAAACTTGTTTAAAAACTATGTGTAAGCTGGGCATGGTGGTGCACGCCTTTGATCCTAGCACTTGGGAGGCAGAGGCAGGCGGATCTTTGTGAGTTCAAGGCCAGCCTGGTCTACAGGCCAGCTGGGGCTACATGAAGACCCTGTCTCGAAAAGACCAAAAAAAAAAGTATATATATGTATATATGTATATATATATATATATATATATGTACTATAATTGATTCTTTGAAGGTTTTGATAGAACTATTAAGGTAGCTATATCATGCCATAGTTAAATATATTAGACAATCATGCATATTATTAATTCTCAGTGGGAGAATACAGACTTGAAATTTTTGTTTGATCAACAGAATACCCCTCATCATGTGAATGTTCTAAGAACTGGTGAATGGAGCTGGGAGATGAGTCAGTTATAATAGTGCATGCTGTGCAAGCATGAGGACCTGAATTAGGATCCCCAGAACCCATGTAAATATCAGATGTAACTCCGATGCCCCAAAAGCAGAGACCAGGGATCCCTGAACTAGCTGAATCAGTGAGCTCTAGGTTCAGTTGTCTCAGAGAATAAAGTGAAAAGTAATTGAACAAGACTCCTAACATTAACCTTGGGCTTCCACATGTATGTACATATGTGTGTGTGTGTGTGTGTGTTTGCACCCACACATGTGCAAACAGTCATACAGGGATTTACATCACACACAGTTAAAAAGAAAAGCCGTTAAATCATACCCTTAGAGATGTTGCAGATATGGTTAAGGTCAAGGACCTTGAGATGAGGGAGGTACTCCTTGGACACAGTTTAATGTAATGAATTATTAAGAGTTGAGGATCTTTTCTAGCTGTGGGCGAGATCTATGATAATGGAAGAATGGTCAGAGAGATTTAACATCCTAGCTATGAAGATAGAGCAAGGGGGCCACAAGCTTATTAAAGGTGAAAAAGAATGGGAAGCACATTCTCAATCAGTTCCTCTTGAAGGATGCCAGAGCTGCCCACAGTTGGGTTTCAACTCAGACCTATTTCAAACTTCTGACCCACAGAACTATCAGGTGGTAAGTTTCTGTCATTTATAGTGGCTGAGTTTTGGGGGATTTGTTATAGTGGTATTGTACTCTGTGTTTGTAATTGTTAAATAAAATTAAGAAAGATTTAAATAATGTAAAAGAACAAAAGGTATTTGTTTTATATAAAATGTTTGGTAATTTATGGCCTTACATATGCACTGTACAACTAATTTTGGCACTTAAATGATTGTAGTTCTTTGGGACTTCTAAGCAGAAGTATTTATTTAATGTAAGTGTTGGCAATAAGGGTTCAAAGAGTCTTGCTGTTGTTGTGCTTATCAGCCCTTAGGGAGGTAGAAATTAAACAAATAATTATAAGTGCTGAGATATAGTACAGGAAGCTGTAGAAACAAAGAATAACCTCCTTTAGCTGTTCAGGAAAACCTCAAGAGGGGTAAAGCAGTGAGAATGGCCAGTCAGAATATCAGATCACTGGGAGAGGAGTCAGGTGATAAAGCTGGTTAGGCTAGCAGAAGTAAATCTTTCAGGTTTCTCTTACAGGATTTGGGAAACTCACCGGTGGTTTAGAATGATTGGAAAGAAGAAAAAGTGAATTTAAAAGCTGAGGTAGGGCTGGGCGTGGTGGCGCATGCCTTTAATCCTAGTGCTTGGGAGGCAGAGGCAGACGGATCTTTGTAAGTTCAAGGCCAGCCTGGTCTACATAACGAGTTCCAGGACAGCCAGAACTACAGGGAGACCCTGTCTCAAAAAGACCAAAAAAAAGACCAAAAAAAAAAAAAAAAAAAAAAGCTGAGGTAGGGAGCTAGAGAGGTGGTTCAGTGATTAAGAGCATTGGCTGTTCTTGCAGAGGACAGATTCAGTTCCCAGCACCCAAATGGTAGCTAGCTACTGCCTGTGACTCCAGTTTCAGGGGATCTGACACCCCTCTTCTGGCCTCTGAGGGCATTCCACATGGGTGTACTTACATGCAGGCAAAAGACTCATACTTTTTTTTTTTTTTAATGTGAGGTAGGAGTCTATTTTAACTGTCAGAGTGTTAGTGCGTGTGGGAGTAGGGGAGAGTAGCCAGAGAAAAGTGAGTAGATTATCTAGAGATAAAAAAAAGGATTGACTCCAAGACAGATATTAGAGGAACAGGAAAATTTGCTGGGAAATCAAATAATCTTGCTAACAGAAAGACACATTCTCATCCACACAGAGTAGAGAATACATTTTTATTGAGTAGGTACTAGAATATATGTACATGTAAGATAGCTCCAAAAATGACTACAACAGCAAGGAAGAAACATGCGAAATGTAGGTAAAAGTACATAAACTTACCTCTTTTAGAATCAAAGGGCATCCTCCTTGGGATGGTCTCCTGTAAGTCTCAGTGAGGGACATTTGAATTAACTCCAGACAGTATTTTTTTTTTTTTACCTATCTAGACTTGATTCGTTATATAACCTTGGTGCTATCTCTTTACTATAAAAACTGGAGACAGGGCTTAATTCCAGAGAGACTTATCTCTGTTCCAAAGGGTTGAGCAAGGACTCAAGATTCACTATGTATCCAAAGAAATACTTGTAAAAAAATAATAAAAGTTGAGGGGGGAGAAATGGTATTTTGTAAATGGAGAGAATAAATTTCAAGCCTAAAGCAGTAGATGGCCCCATTTACTGAGGTGGGAACATTTGAAGAGAAGTCAGGTTTGAAGTTGCTGTTGCACATGACCTGGGAGATGACAGGAATGCATTTGTATAGTGTGTAGAAGGATTGTATGTAGGTTGAAGGTTGGGGTTTGCTGCCTATCAGTTACCATGGTCATAGGTAACTAAAGCCTGGGAAT
The DNA here is from genome assembly GCA_009823505.1 of Rhizomys pruinosus. Lineage (NCBI taxonomy): Eukaryota > Metazoa > Chordata > Mammalia > Rodentia > Spalacidae > Rhizomys > Rhizomys pruinosus. The sequence continues at coordinate 1,437,288 of VZQC01014031.1, read as the reverse complement.
AAGATTGGGTTGTGTAGGGTTGCAGACCGTGGGGGAAGGTCATGCCTTTTATTGTATAATCATAGAGTTGACACAAGTAAATTGCTCTCTGTGGTTGATAATGAAGTCACAGCCACAACAATGACTAGCATTTTATCTTTTATTACTTTTCCTGGGTAATGTAGCTGAGCATTAAGGTCACCAACTTTAGTAACCCAGACTCCCCTTTTCTGTGTTAATAAGTACATGTGCTTAGGTGGTTTCTCCACATGACCTTTTCCCCTTCTTGCTTACTGTATTGCATATTCTCTTCAGTCTCCTGGGTATCCTTTTGACTGTTCTGCTTCAGAGACTTGCCTTTTGAGTTTGGGTATCATAGCATGCTATCTTCCTTTCTCTTTTGAGTCTGCTTATTTGGGGATATTTTCAGCTGTTTGCACACATAACTTGTAGATGTTTATTCCCCTGCACAGTTAGGTATCCTTTTACTGGCTTATTTATTTGGTCTGGAATGTATTGGGTTTTGAGGCCATAGCCCAGATGCTTTGCTCTCCCACAGGAGTGGGCAATATGAAGAGAATGGTTTTGTGTGGCTTGGAGAGGGAGATAAAGGGGAAGTGTTTCATTGGGGATACCTGACTGGGGTCCAAGTGCCTCTAGGATATATTTTTATAATGATTGTCTTTGTTGCTGTCCCAAATTAGAAAATAAAATGTTGAATGGAAAAGACACTCCTATTTGCAAAAACGATTTTATCTAGACTAAAATCAGGAATATATTTGCCATTTTTATTGTGTTAGACAACTTAGTTTGCAAGCATTTATTGCTCTTGGGGAACCTGCCTGAATCAGCCACCTATCTTGGTAAGTCTAAATGGGTTAAAAGAATCAGAGGTCCTTTGAAGAGACATTTTTGCTGACTAGATCTTAGCAAATAGAAAAATGGGATGAGGTGTTATTCAGGGACATCTTTTTATTTTATGAAGACTAGTGACTGGGAACTGAAGTATAAATACAAACAAGAGCGTGCAGTGGTGACCTGGGCAGAGATTTCACCAACTGGCAGTGTGAAATATTTGGTGGACTAACACTTTTAATGGGTTTGTCTTAGATAGTTCTTTTATTGTGAAAGTGTCTGTTAATAATTTACCCTTCCCGAGAGGCAGAAGCAGCAATCAGACACTGTGGGCAGGCACTCTGGGGCTTGTCACTTGCTGGAACTCATCTTGCTGGTTGCAGCCATGAGCCCTGTTGTCTGTGACAGGAGTACCAAGTGTCTCTACTTTGACAAATGGAAGCTTGGGAGGGCTAAATAAGGCAGGGATGTTTGGAGTGATTCACTTCAAGTGCTGTCTAAAGTAATGGATTACTGTTGCTACCCATCTGCTCTGCATCAAAAAAAAAAGGAACTATATGCTTTTTGAAAAAGTTTATTATGAAGTAGGGTGAAGTTATATATAGAAGGAAGGGTAGGGAGATAGTTTTTTTTAAGGAGTATTTATGACACTTCAGAGAAAAGACAAACTGGGCTTGCTGATCGATACCTAGACTTTGTTTTTGTTGTCTAACAAAATATTGGATGCAGCTGTACATGTAAGACTTATCTGCTGTGACTGTGGTCATTAATGTCAAAAACCTGAATGCGTTGCTCCTTGCCATGTGCTCTGTTTTGATGTACTAGTGAGCACAGCTCTGCTGTAGATGTAAGTACTATTTATGTGAATTTTATTTCCCTGTTTAGTCACTGAATCATATTATAGTGTTGGCATGGTAGTTTTTGTAATTTGCTTTCCTGCGGGAATGTTCATTTGAATGTTCATACAGAATGTTTATTTCGCCATACTTTTTTTTTTAGTTAAGCATTATGTCATTACAAAGATTTACAGTTATTTAATGATTTACTGTAGTAATTTATTCTGCCAGATGTGGCACGTTTTCAGAGGAATTTGTAAATCAAATTTATAAAAGAACTTAACAGGACAGGCATTGCAGGATTTAATAAAATATACTCTAAAATCTTTTTGAAGTGGGTAGTTTCATATTAACACATTTGGGACTAAGCTTTACCTTAATAACCATTGTTATGTTCAAACTCTTCCATGTCCATCCCATAACCACTGCAAAGTAGAGTCTATGAAATCTGTTAATATAGAATAGTTTCTTGTTATCCACTTTATTTCTATACTATTAGTGTCATGTTATATTTGACCTGGGATATTCACATGATATTAAAGGACATGAAAGTATCCTGACATAAGGCTCTGTGCAAGTCCATAAGTTTTAATCACTACTAAAATATGCATTAGGATTCAAAACTGAGAGCAGAGCTAGTAGGTTGTGGTCATTTTGAAGCCCTAACTGTCAGATTGTCTTTTTCTAGAACTCACTGGCTGTTAACCATGTGGAATACATTTTGCTTTGGCTGACTTTCCAGCTCACACTTCAATTTTTTTGTTATATACAAAAATGGCAAGTTGTATTTTCATTCTTTCTAGTTTGAGGAAAGATTGCTCAGATTTTGTTTACTTGTTATTTTTTTTAAAGAAGCAGAATCTAAAATAGAGGGAAAAATGTATAGTTTCCCATGGAACTTGTATTTTCTTTTCATCCTGGCAGTTTGAGAGGCTGTCTTTGAAATGTGTGATTGTCAAGTCATTTTAAAAAAATGACTTGTTTTTCAAGACTGCATGGAAATTTTAATTCTAAGATAAACTAATAAGTTACCTGTCTGTTTTGTGTACAGTAGCATAAGAATCTCTTTTCACTTACTGCTGATCCCCAAACACACAGACTTAATTGATCAATTGTTTTAATATAGTAAAGACTCTCTCAGTGTTCCTTGGGGCTGAAGCTTCAGGTACTGATTAATTATACTTAAAGCTGTAGGTTTTGGACCATGAGGGAAGTGAAAACATTGAAAAATCCTGGAGACTCTAAATCTTTCCTAAGAGTTTGTACTTCCTTAACATGCTAGGAGCTAGTGAGACAAAGTGAATGGGACAAAACAGAAGAGCCAAAACAATTTACCACCTGAAATGTAAATTTTACCCATTTAACTTGCTTTGGACTACAAAGCATCAAGGTGAATAGTTTGTTGTCTAATTTTTTTTTTCTTAAAAGGCACAATTGCTTAAATTTTCTTTAGAAACCTCACACAGCAGTTGGTTTTCTATCTTCAGATAGAAATCCAGTGTGTTAAAATTAGATTTAAAATTATTTTAAAATAAAAAAGTTTAATGGGATAGAGATATAACTCAGTGGTAGAATCCTTCCTCGACATGTGCAAGGCAATCTGATCCCTCCCCCGCCTGCCAAAAACAAAAGAGTTTAAAAATATAACCCCTGAAAATATGTGTTTAGTATTTTGCTTGAGAATACACCTTGAGTGAGTTAATATTTCTAAAAACATTTACAAGTTTTTATGTGGTATGAGTCTAGAGTATTTGATTTCTCACAGATATATCAAATTTTATTTGGTAAATCTGCACTGTACTAGGTAAGATTTCCTAAAAGGAAACAGAGACTGACTTTCTTTGTGTGTATAGATGATGCTCGGGATTGAGCCTAGGGCCTCATATTTTCTAAGGAAGTGTTCAGACACTGAACAATATCTATAGCCAGCAAAAATGGGCCTTCCTGCCTTCCTTCCTTCCTTCCTTCCTTCCTTCCTTCCTTCCTTCCTTCCTTCCTTTCTTTCTTTCTTTCTTTCTTTCTGGTTTTTACAATATATTTATTGAATTTCTGTGCATTTCATAAAATACATCTTAATAATATTTACTCCCTCTCCCCTTTCTACAACCCTATCCCCCCCACACTGGATTTCACACATTGTGTCATATATGTTAAGGCCTATCTAGTCAAACTTATGTCCCCCAGATGCACCTCAGTGTGAGTTCATCTACTGGAGCCTGGTCAATCTACCGTCCCTCCTTAAAGAAGACCCCCTCTCCCTCACCTAGCAGTGATCAACTGCCAATGGGCCCTCAGCTAAGGCTGGAACTTCTTATTCATTTCCCCAGTTCTGTGCTGGGTTTTTGTCTGGTTTGAGTTTGCATGGGTCTTGTGCATTCTGTCATTATTGCTGTAAGCTCATATGAGCAAGTTCCCAGTTACCTGGAAAACTGTCTTCTTCACATCATCTACCACCCCTGGCTCCTTACAGACTTTCTACCCCCTCTTTCTCACTGGTCCCTGAGTGCTGGGTGGCAGAACTTTAATATAGGAGCCTTATCCTGGGACAAACACTCAGCAGTCTCTTCTCTACATGTGACCAGGTGTGGCTTTCTGTGTTAATTGTACTCTATTGCATGAGGAAGGTTTACTGATGAGAATTGAGAGTTGTGTTAATAGTCTCTCTACCCCAGTTTCACTATGTTCTGTGAGCCTTAGGTGTAGAGGTTCCATTTTAGATGTGTCATGTAGGGCTGGGAATCTCATATACACTTTTCTGTGTTTGACCAGTTGTGGAACTCTGTAATAGTCTCCATCTGTTGGGAAAAGAAGCTTCTTTGATGAAAGGTGACTGATATACTTGTCTGTAAATGTAAGACTACACATTTAGTATACAGTAAGAAGTTACAAATTACATTTGTCTAGGGATGTGATAGCTGTAGGATTTCCTCTTGGATCTGTGACCTCTTCAGCCATGTGTATTTGGCTATGTTTACAATACCAAACATGAATTCACTCCTTTTGAGCAGACTTAAGTCCAACCAATAAGACAGTTGTTGATTACCCCAAAGATAAAAGGGCCACTATTGCACCAATATAGTTTGATATTCTAGTCATCATTGTGGTTATTTGACTTTATAGCTGTGTTGAATCGCTGACTAATTTTCTCCCTTAGTGTTTGCATAGTATCATCTGATAGTATGGGAGCTAATGTTCAGGGAGGAGGCTTCCAGCTCCATTGCTCCAAATCCTATGTCCAAAGTATGTGCCATCTTCGACACTAGGGTCTTACCTTCAAGTTCTGGGCAGTAATCAACAACTGCAGAAATGGCCTATGTTATTTTGGGAGTCTCTAGAACTGCATACAAAGTATCTGTAAATGAGTACTGTGTTTCACGTTAGATAACTTTCAGCTATACACATGTACCCATTTACAGATACTGTATGTGTATTTTTCAGTAGGCTTTTTCCCTAATACATTTTCTGGTTCTTCACATTACCTAAACATATTCTCCCCACCTTCCTCCCATCTTGCCAGTTAAAGTGCTCCCACTTTCCATATTTGTCACTTTACAATAGCTGTATCCTGTTATCCCTTGTCTCTTGAGCTCTTTACCTCCATGATTACTTGTATAACCCTCTCTCTTCCCTCCCCAGTTAAATATCTCCATTTGCTCCATTTGCTCCATTTCCCCCTTGGTAACACCTGTCTCCTATTTTCCATCTCTCTTGGGCTCCCTCTTTCTCTTTACTGCCATGGTTCTTTTCCATTTTCCTGGCTCCTGCAGTTATATTAGGTTATATACTCACATATAAGTATTTGGAGCTAAGATCCACAAATGAGAGAGAACATAATATCGCTTGTTTTTCTGAGTCTGTGTTACTTAATATCACAGTTTTAGTTCCATCCAAATGGACTTTTCTTAAAGTATTTCATTTATAATATCTTAGATGTGGCAGAATGTTTGTGTTGATGAGATCATAGAGAAAGATTAAGCTTTTTATTTTACATCTTTCATCTAGCACTCAAGTGTTCACAGCATACTAGGTAGCTTTTATCAAGTTTAAATGCAATAGGAGAGAATCTGTTAGAAGCACATTTTCATAGTTCTCTAGACTTAGTTTAGTTTTTATCAATGCTTTAATTTTTTTGGTTTGACCAAAATAATTTAAATATGATTCAAAATAGGAACTTAACATAATTCAGTGATAATATAGTTCATTTTAGGAGTGAATTTTACTGATGATCACTGCTTTGAGAAGCTGAAGTATGTCAGAAAGGAAATAATCAAACAAAACAACAGTACTGTGCTCAATTAGCAATGCCTGTCAGTGCTACTAAAGGATCCCTTTGTATTCATCCTATGTTTACTCATTCAACCAAATTTCTTAAATATTTTTGAATACAAGGCAGTATGCCAAACATGGTAAGAATATATAGGTTAAACATTTCAGTTTGCTTTCAAGACTTAATGAGTAGGAGACTTCAACTTAACAAAACTCTGAAATGGGTGGGGAACTGTTATAGCTAGAATGTGTTATGATGGCCTAAGTCAGACATACCTAATTTTGGTGGGAAGGCTATTCCAGGGTGAACATCTGGAAGATTCTAGTTCTTGTTTTAGAGAATACTTACATTCACTAGTTAAGAATACTGTGAGCTCTGGAGAGATGCTCCAGAATTGACTATAATATTTTTGTAGTTCAAGGTGAAAGTAGTTGCCAGGCGTGGTGGCTCACGCCTTTAATCCCAGCATTTAGGAGGCAGAGGCAGGTGGGATCTCTGTGAGTTCAAGACTAGCCTGGTCTACGTAGTGAGGTTCAGAACAACTGGGGCTACAGGGAGATCCTGTCTCAAAAAGACCAAAAAAAAAAAAAGAAAGTAGTAAGTACTATTGTTGTTGGGTGAGATGACAATTGGGAATAGGAGGTAGAAAAATTACTACAAATATATCAGTACTTAGGTATGTCTTGATTTGAGAAATTATTTTTGAGGTAGAAATATTTATGTTTGTACATGTGTTGATACATATTCTTTCCCATAAATTAGAGGGTTTAGGTATTATTTACTACATATTCTTTTAAAATTTGAAACACCTATAAATTGTTGTTTATTTCCCCCAATTACTGGGACTAGTCCCTCAAGTTCTGTGAAGAGCTGTCCATTTTCTCTTAGTGTCCACCGTAAGTTCCAAGTGTTTATGCACTTATGGTATAAGACAGACCCCAAGCCAACAAACTCTTTTTGTTCTTCAACATTATATTCTATGGGAAGAGTGAATATAAAACAAACCTTGATTAAATACTTCTGTTTCAGGCGTCTCTGTTTTCTGATAACCACACATTGTTTACAGAAAAAACACACTTGGCATTGCTTTTCTTTCAGAAACTTGAAGTACAGATTTCAAAGACTATGCAGTTTGCTTATATATTCTCTTTCCAATCTTGCCTCTGATTAATTAATACCTTTGATCTATCCAAGGAATAGTCCTTCCTTATACTTCTTACTCTTTATTCATACTTTCTAGCCCATTTAGAATGCTGTCTCCTTTTGCCTTCGGAAAGTCTCCTTAACCCAAAAAAACTTGGCTCATGTCCCTCTGTGGACCAAATTGTTTGTTATTGAAAGTGCTACAGCTAGTTACACATGTACTGACTGTGACACTTCTTAATAACAACAAAGCAGTTATTTACATCTTTTATTTTAGCTTGGTTGTTTATACATAGTCTTTTCAACTGCATTGTAAATCAGAGAAATTTGCGAAAATGTTTGAAATGTTATATTCTGATGTGAGCACAGCCAAGGATTAGGCTGATGCAGTGCTTTGAGCCTCTTGGAGGGAAGGAACAAAGCTTTGAAGCTTATTAGGACCTATAAACTCCGAAGCTCTACAAAGCTCTACATGGTTGTCAGGGCTGTAGCATATGAGCTCCCCTCTCCTCCCTTTCCCTTTCCTCTGTCCCCTCTTTCCCTTTTCATGCCTTTCCTTTTTCAAATCAATGACCATACTCTATGGAACTTCTCTGCATCTTGGAGATATTTCATATTAATACTTACAATCTTTATTATTTTAATGACTACTTCATATTTCTGAGGAAAGGCTCCTAATAAAATAACATTAAATCCTAGGTGCATAAAGAAAGTAGACAATAGTTATACAAGTATTTATAACTACATAAAAGATAAAATTCACCGATTTTCTCCCTTTATAACCTCCTGAACAAACAAATTTTCCCAGTCTCTTAAATGATCTAAAGATAACACATGCTGATTGATGTTGAAATGAAAAAAATAATTTATCAACAAAGGCATGATTTGGGGCTGGAGAGGTGGCTCAGCAGTTAAGAGCACTGGCTGCTCTTGCAGAGGACCTGGGTTTGATTCCCAGTACCCACATGGCAACTAACAAATGTCTCTAACTCTAGTTCATGAGGATATGATTCTGAACTCTTCTGACCTCTGGAGGCATTGCATAACATGAGTGCACCTACCTACACGCAATCAATATACTCAGACACATAAGATAATAATTTTTTTTAAAAAAGGCATGTCCTGGGGTGGGGGGAAGGGAAAAGGGACTATGCCTAAACTGAAATGAAAAATGTCTGAAATACAGCATCAATAAAAGCATTGAAAAAAAAGTAATTCTGGTCCATATGTGATGTTTATATAGGCATATTTTGGACTAATACAAATGGAAGGGAACAAAAACAACATAAGGACTGGGTCAAAGAACTGACTGATAACAGTTCAATTCTGCCCCAAACAATAAACCTCTGCAAAGAAAAACCTTAAAAACACTGAGAGAAAGATACAGGACATGTATGGCAGAATGCATGAACTTGGGTGTGGTGGGGGGCAGGGAAAGGGGAATATGTCTAAATTGAACTGAAAAATGATGTATGAAATACACAAAATATCAATAAAAGTATTCTTTAAAAAGGCATGTCCTATTTTAAAGCTACATGGTAGTATTCAAGTTTTTTGTCTAAAATAGACAAAAAGAAAGGTAGTGCAGGAAATTGGGATGTGCACATATTTTGAAATCAGATTAACTTAGACTCATGATACTTTTTGGGGGGGTATTTTTGAGACAGGGTCTCCCTTTAGTCCCAGCTAGCCTGGGGCTCCCTGTGTAGACCAGGCTGGCCTTGAACCCACAGAGACCTGCCTTGCCTCTGCCTCCCGGAGTGTTGGGATTAAAGGCTTGCACTACCAGGCCCAGCACTAAAGACAGTTCTTAGCTGCCATGTGGGTGCTGGGAATTGAACCCGGGGGTCCTCTACAAGAGCAGTCAATGTTCTTTTAACCACTGAACCATCTCTCCAGCCCCAGAAAACTCACGATACTTAATAGAAGACTTTGGACAAGGGACTTAATGCTCTTAGCTTCAGCTTCCTTATTGGTAAGATGGTAATTAAAATGCCTGTCTCATGGGACTCTAAACTAAAGGAAAAATATTTTATAATATGTTCTACTTTGCACATCTGGCATACAACACAGGTACTCAATAGAGGATAACATACTCTACACTCCATCTATCCACAATGATTAATTTCATAGGATCTCTGGCTGCTATGATTTTTCTATAATTACATCTTTTAAAACTTTTTTTTTATTAATTTTATTTATTTCTTTATGTGTATGAATGTACTGTGTGCCTGCAAGTTTGTGCACCCGTGTCATGCAATGCCGCGGAGGTCAGAAGAGGGTGTCAGATTCCCCTGGAACTGAAGTTCTCCTGGAATTGGAGTTTCAGACAGCTCTCGGCCGCCATGTGGGCGCTGGGGATCGAACCTGGGTCCTCTGCAAGAGCATCGGCGCTCTTTTAACCGCTAGGCCATCTCTCCAGCCCCTATAATTACATCTTTATGTAACTTTTCATTGTGTTTCATAGAACAAGACTCTGGATTTATACACAGATTACTTTGTACATCAACTCTCAAATATAAAGCTTGGAGGAGTACAGGGAAACATACTTGATCATACACCATGTGAAATGTCTGATATCAGAATTAACACAAATGTTGCAATTTCTAGTAGTGGTTATGCTTGTGAGAATTCAACATCTAATTCATGGGGTTAACACAGGAAACTTGGATTTGTAGAACTATTGATTACTCCCAACCTGGCTTGTTTCAGGTTACCAATATGAAGACTTTGCATATAAACTCCCTGAAAGCTTAATATGCAGTTCTCTCAAATTAGTCAGAGCAACTCTGGATTATCAACAAATTCTCAACATTTGACTACTGCTTTGAACTCTGTCAATGCAGTTTGGGCACTAAATCCCTGAAAAATGGCTTATGCTCTTCTACCAACTCATTTCATATTTTGCTTCAGTTTCCTTTATTTATATGGTAAAGAAATTAGTAGTTTCCTAAAAAATAAATTGTGCAATTGCTTATGGATGCTTCAAGCTACAAAGCCCAATGCACCCAGGCTATATGTTCAGCATTCACATCTTTATTTTTAAATAATTTTTATTATTTTTATGTGCATGAGTGTATTGTCTACATGTGTGTAAGTGCACCCATGTTGTGTAATTCCCACAGAGGTCAGCAGAGGGTGTCGAATTCCTCTGGAACTGGAGTTAGACAGTTCTTAGCTGCCAAGTGGGTCCTAGGTCCTCTGCAAAAACAGTGCTTTTAACCACTAAAACAACTCTCCAGCCCCACATCTTTATGTTTTTTTTATTTTTTTTATGTGAATTATTATTTTGTATGTGAATGAATGTACTGTCTGCATGTAGGTTTGTGCACCCATGTCGTGCAATGCCACGGAGGTCAGAAGAGGGTATCAGATACCCCTGGAACTGGAGTTAAAGATGGTTCTCAGGTGCCATGTGGGTGCTGGGGATCGAACCCAGGTCCTCTGCAAGAGCAGTGCCATCTCTCCAGCCCCTACTTTTAGCTTCATAACAATTTATCTTATGCCTCTCTCCTCCACTCCAGTGGCTATTAACTCACATTTTAAATTCCTTGAACTTTACATATAGGCCCTTAATTAAGACACGTGCATAATCATACAGTTTCGTTTAAAGAGGCAAGCCAAACATATCTAAAGCCAAACATCACCTGTGGGTTCTAGTTTCACCTATATCCATATGTAACAACTCATACTACAGAGTACTACAATGCTTAGGCACTGGCTAAACCTTTTGTTCTGACTAAAATATTTACTCCTCAAAACAGTTCTGTGAATTAATATATACTACAACTATTCCCACTTTAGAGATGAAGAATTTTGGCTAAGTAATTTCCAGGGTAAGTAAAGGATTCTATAGTCAAACCTGTGAAATCTCAGTGCAGAAGTTTTAACCACTGTACACAGTTGACTCCTGGGTATCTTCTATATATGTTATAAACACATAGAGAACATAACATAGAGAATCCGAGGGTAGAGAGAAAGACTGCTTGTATAGTATCAGCTCAGTGCATAGTAACATAGTTTGTACATACATGTGTTTGATCTGATAAAGCACTGGAATACTATATGCTTTCATATTTTATAAGATTTTTCTAAAAAAAAAAAAAAGTTGGGCATGGTGGCACATGCCTTTAATCCTAGCACTTGGGAGGCAGAGGCCAGCCTGGTCTACAGAGTGAGTTCCAGGACAGCTAGGGCCATAGGGAGACCCTGTCTTGAAAAAGAAAAAAAAAAAAAAAAAAAAAAAGATTTTTCTGATAAAACTCAGTGATATTAGTGTAAAATTTTTAGAAAGTTTGTAGTCCTCTTTGGCACAAAGTGACACCCTGTTCTTTGAGTCCAACATCATCTATATCTAAGGGCAAACATTCTCTTTCTTCTCATTGCCATGTATAAACCCCACCCATGGAAATGCTCCAAGTCTTGAGTGATAATCACTTCCTCTGGGCAAGGGTATGAAGAATAAAAGTAAATCTAGCAGGAGAAGTAAATCCCTACAGACATAGATAAGTACTTGAGGTCAGGACACTGTGTTTTATAGTTTGTCTACATACCAAACTCATTAATATGAATAATCATCTTAGCAGTAGTGGATGCAAAAATAATACAAAGACTCTAGCCTCACCTCTTGTTTTTCTGTCTACTTTCATGATTTCTAGGATTTTGAGAGGTTTCTTTGAGAAAGTAATGTGAAATCAGGTCTCTCTCGAGTTTCTTTTAATTTTTAAAAATTTTTATTTATTTTGTATGTGTATGAATGTACTGTCTGCATGTAGGTTTGTGCACCCGTGTTGTACAATGCCGCAGAGGTCAGAAGAGGGCATCGGATTCCCCTGAAACTGGAGTTAAGGACAATTCTCAGCTGCCATGTGGGTGCTGGGGATCGAACCCAGGTCCTCTGCAAGAGCAGTTGGTGCTCTTAACTGCTAGGCCATCTCTCCAGCACGAGTTTCTTTTTTATTTCCACTTCTTTTTCCTACCCATATAAAATGTTTTTAAACCTATATGACTAAAACTATAAGATAAGAAAAATGAAAAAGTATGGAAAAATCTGTATATTTATCCATTTAAGTTTTTCCCTAGATTTTAGAACACTTTAACATTATAAGCCTTTTCCTTTAAAAAACATTTGCCACTGTCTATATTCATTGTGCCTGGTACTGTGTTACATGACATTTTCATATAAACATAATGTATGTTGTGCATATCCCTTCCTCCTCTTCTCCCCTTCCTTTTCTCTTTATGGTTTATACACTGGCTGTAGAATGGAAGAGAAAAAAAGAGCCAGTGCTTCTGTCAGTATTCTTTGTGACAGTGCATACCTATCATGTGAATGGAAAGTACCCAAGGCCTCCATTTTCAGAACTGTATCAGGCCCTGGCTCCTGAAGAAAACCAGTGGTTCTGATGTGGGATTCGAAGAGTGGTTTGTGTTGGCAGCAGCCTTGTGGGTTCTTTGGGGCTGGCACACACATAGCTGTGGGTTACAGATGCTTGCTGTCCAGTATTAATGTGACCAGCATGTGAAACCATGGCACCCACAATACTACACAACGGCCCACGCCTCTGATAGTCTAAGAAATGACTCCCAGCTAAAGAAATTCTTCCTTGTAGGGCTGGAATACATTGCAGAACAACAGGTTCTCTTTCAGAGACGATTGGTGAGGTTGGACTGGCAAAAGGTCATAGGCTATATACATGCTTGGGTACTTTTACAAAATGTAGCAAAAAAATCCTCCTAAACCTTTAAGAAATTATGAATTCTGCTTTGCATATGGCACACAACTTGTACACTTAAGTCATTACATAGCTACTTCGGAGATATCAAGTGCAGACTATTAATGGTCGTTGTCATCTGGTCTGTGATAGGACATGTTAGAAATGCTTCTACCAATTTTTATTTCCCTGAGCTGTCAGCAAACAGTATAATCAGAGAGGGCTATATGTATTCAAAAGAAGGAAATGAATGGGGTTGGGCACAGCTTTCTTTGTAAATTCTATGAGGAAAATTCTCTTCAGGGGACTGCAGAGAGGGCTCAGCAGTTAAGAGCACTGGCTCTTCTTACAGTGGACTAGGGTTTCATTTCCAACACCCACTTGGCAGCCAACAACCACCTGTAACTTCAATTCCAGTGTATCTGATGCCCTCTTCTGGCTTCCTTGGGCATTGCACACATGTGGTACACTTAGATGCAGGCAGAGCACTCAGACACATAAAACAAAAGCAAGAAATTAAAAAAAAAAAAGATTCTCTTTAAGACATAGGAATTTTTCTCCCTTCTCACTCATAAGGTGTATACTTCCCTTCAACAGTATACTTGAGGGAGGATCTTTCTATTCCCCCCTCTTAGAGTTTTTCATCGAGGTACAATTTCCAGTGAAATAGTAGCTTATAAGTATCCAGAAGTTAGTTTATTGACTCTTATTGCATTTCTGAGTCCCTACTAAATAATTTATTAGTCTGATGGATATGTGGCTACCTAACTATGGGACATGAAATATGCACTGTTTTTCTAATACACTATAAAGAGACCTGTTTATAAAGTATTTAGTATCGGTTTTATAATGCACTGTTGACAACAGGAGACCACGAAGCTCAAAGATCAATCTCATTTTGGCCCACAGTATTAATGCTATTTTATAAAGCTATATGACAAGTTACTTAGACAGTGGTCCTTACAGAAGGATTCTGTTAGGAAGGCTAGTTGTAGTAGCTTCCAGCATGCTAGATAAATGTCTTTGTCCTTGTCCCTGAGGTGGTTACTTGGTGGCTATTGATACTGGCCAGGTGAGGAACTCATAATTTCCATGCTCTGTTGGAGGGATAATGGACTAAAAGTACTGAGTTCTACTAATGCAGTACTCACTGACTGGGTAGAGAGTTGTTGTAACTTTGGGGTCATGGAGTCCTACAGGAAAGAATTCACAATATGTAGAGGAACTTGCATCTCCTCAGTTTTTTTAAAAAAAGATTTTATTATGTTTATTTTATGTGTATGAGTGTGTTGCCTACTTGTATGTAAGTGCACCAATGTTGTACAGTGCTTGCAGAGATCAGAAGAGGGTAACAGGTCCCCTGGAACTGTAGTTATGGGTGGTTGTTAGCCACCATGTGGGTGTGAGGAACTGAACCCTGGTCCTTTGCAAGAGTAGTCAGTGCTCTTAACCATCTTAGCCATCTGTCCAGCCCCACATCTCCTCAGTTTTGTCTTATGCTTATTAATGAAGTTATATTCTTGGGTATCTTTTCTTCTTTCTTTACTTAAATCTTATATATGACAGTATAAAATATTTCAATTTTTTATTGGTCTGGGGAACTTTTTTAGCTAGGAATACATTCACACACATTTTTTAAATGTTCAGTAAACACTTAGAATTGGGTTATGACCAGAAACAGATCAAATAACTTGATTCAAAACATATTCTTAGTCTTTAATTATTTTATATAAACGTATCACTGTGGGAATGCCATGTAATCACCATGATTTACAAAGTTCTATTGCCTATAAGGTTGTATGTTCTTGAATGAGACATTTTTTCCTCTGCATTAAGAACCCCCTGCATAGTTTTAAGTATTCCAGTTTCTGAAATAGGAACTCTGCACTACATTGCCCTCTTAAAATATTTTTTAAATTATGTGCATATATGTGCACATGCATGCATGTACTCAGAAAGTCTACAAGCGGCACTGAATTCTCTGGAGGTAGAGTTAGAGGAGGTCATGAGCCAACCGATGCTGGTGCTGGGGACTGAACTTCATTCCTCTGTAAGAGTAGTACATGTTCTTTAAAAATTTTTTTATTTACTATTTATAGTTTATGTGTATCTTGGCTACAACACGAAGTGTACCCATGTAGTGTAGTACCCGCAGAGGTAAGAAGAGGGCATCAGATCCCCAGGAACTGGAGTTACAGATGGTTGTGAGCCACCATGTGGGTCCTGGGAGTCAAACTCAGGTCTTCCGGAGCAGCCAATGCTCTTAACCACTGAGCCATCTCTCCAGCCCTTGAGCAGTACATGTTCTTAGCCACTGAGCCCACTGAGCCCACTGAATTCCACTCCACTCTACTCCACTTCACTGCACTCTACTTCACTCTTGAACTCAGTCAACCAGCTTGAGACTTCTCATGTGTTTTTAGGAACCAATGCAGATACCTTTCTGCCACTTAGCATTCTTTTATTTATTTTTCATTTATCTGAATTTCCTTTCCCCCTGCAGTTGGATCCACTCTTTTCCCCCTCTCTAGTGGTGGTGGTAGTGTTGTTGCTGTTGAGTACCTCTTGGCAGGTACATTTATCTTTCACTTTTCTGGGATATTTTTTTCACATATAGATAGGTATTACTTGATGAACACTTACTATGTGAATACATATGGTTTGACCCTGATAAGTAAACTCTGTCTTTTTTTTTTTCTTTTTATGAGACAGGGTCTCCCTGTAGCTCCAGCTGTCCTGGAACTCAGTATGTAGACTAAGCTGGCCTTGAACTCAAAAAGATCCACCTGCCTCTGCCTCCAGAATGCTGGGATTAAAGGCGTGTGCCACCACGCCTTGCAGTTCTGTCCCTCTTAACAAGAACAGAATTTAGAAAGGAGATAGTTAGTTAAATTAGCTTTTTTAACTGAGTTTTTAATCTGTACATTTCTTTTTTAATTTTTATTTATTTATTTGTTTATTTTTATTCTTGTATGTGTATGAGTGTACTGTCTGCATGCAGGTCTGTGCACCCGTGTCACACAATGCCGCAGAGGTCAGAAGAGGGTGTCGGATTCACCTGGAACTGGAGTTAAAGATGGTTCTCAACTGCCATCTGGGTGCTGGGGGTTGAACCTGGGTCCTCTGCAAGAGCAGTCGGTGCTTTTAACTGCTAGGCCATCTCTCCATCCCCTTAATTTGTACATTTCTTAACTATGGGATTTTTTTCTATGTTATTCTTTGGTTCTTAGGGGGAAAACACTTTTTTTTTTTCTCACTTTAGGGAGCCTTTTCATTTGTGTTCTTCATCACATTGTCTCCTAGGACCCTTGATATCATTTTCCCTCTGGCTTAGGGAGCCAGTATCCTTTTCTTTGGCTGCCTTTGTCCCCTTTGCTTACTGTAGACTCCTTTCCCCACCCCACCCCACCCCCAACCCATAGTAGAAAACAAGCTGTCAGCTGCTAAACATACTTTCCATAGGCCCTCTTAATTTTTCAGACCACATTATATCCAAAGAATATTTTACCTTTTTGGCCTCTTTGTCTTTACGAATGACTTATTCCTCGATTTCTTTATAACATGGATTCCATATGCCTGTTAGCACACCAAGACAACTCTTAAGGCACAGAATATAATTATAAAATATTTAGACCATATTGGCAGGAATGTTTCCTTCTTAGCTTAATAAAGTAATGGGTGTCTTGCAATATCTATATCTATATGTCTATATCTATATCTATACATATATATATATATGCGCGCAGGGATATATATTGGGAATGGTTTATTGAACATCCAGTCAGTTAATTACTCATTTTCATTTGTTACATTTATTCTTTTCCTGGTTTATGCATTTGTTGGTTGCTGTAAACATTTGGAGCAACTAACATTTTTTAAAAAAGTGTTTGGGTGGTCAGAGGGGAGTGTGTTATTTTGGCAGATTTGTCTTGATGAACTTAGTGTTTCTGTATAGTACTGTCTGAAGAGTATATTTGATTTCCTCTTCTAATCTTTCCACAGGCACGGTTTGTTCCCTCTCCACCTCCAGATCGCCTCAGTTACAATTCAGAGAGCAGGCTTAGTGACCAAGATTGGCAAGCACATTTCCAGGCCCCATGTTGTGGGGTTGGCCCATCTCAACTTGAGGTACGTTCTTTTCTATTTCAGGGACTTGAATGTGCTCACATGCTTTCACTGTCTTGTTGAGGCCTTTCTACCCTTTTACTGTCTTTCACACTCATGCTATGAAATGCATATATGTACCTGCTTCCTTACACATTTTACCTCTGAAGAAATTGTTAAGATGTAGACTTTCTGTGGTAGTCATTTGAATGATTTTGACTGTGATATAAACTTCCTTCTTTTCTTCCCTTCTTCTCCCCTCCCTTTTCCTTCATCTTTTTTTTATAACAATTTTTTTTTTTCTTTTTGAGACAGGGTCCCCCTGTAGCCCCAGCTGTCCTGGAACTCACTCTGTAGACCAGGCTGGCCTTGAACTCACAGAGATCCACCTGCCTCTGCCTCCCAAGTGCTAGGATCACATCTTTTTTTTTTAATAGTCTAGGGCTGGTTTATTATCATCATCACTGGTTTTAGTAGTAGACTTACTATTGGTAGTAAACTTTTAGAATTTAAGTGTAACATATATACAGAAAAGTGCCAAAATTCTAAGTGCACAGATCGATGAGTTTTTATAAAGTGAACATGCCCAGACAACCACCTAGATGGATAGTAATAGGACTGTGCCTTAAAATCTCCCCACCTGCCTGGTGCTTGCTCCTGTCCTCCACCTGAGGCATTCCGCACTCACATCCTCTCCGCCCAGTTAATCCTTCCCATTTTTAATTTAAAAAAAAATTAAAAACAGCCTCCAAGTTGTTTCAAATTCTCTTTGCATCATTTTTTTCCATTTAAATATATGTATTGAAAAGTGTTAGTTTTTGAAACTTTATTTTTCTATTTCAATTTTTAAATTTATTTTTTTATGTTTGAGAATTACATGTAAGGAATTGTTATTTTTAGCATTGCTTTATTTTTCCTTGATGACTTTAAACTATTATATTTTCAAATAATGTGAGGTATTGAGTCCTGCCTGCAACATGATAGTCTTGTGAATTAGTGAATTCCTCCTTGACCATAACTTAAACTTATTATTACATTTTTTACTGGTGTTGTCATCTTCTCAGACCACAGGTTTTAGAATGGAGTAAATTAAAAAAATAGTATTATCTCTATAATCCTGCAACTTTCATGATCATATGAAAGTAGTTCCCCAGTGCACCTCCCTATCCAGCCTGTTGGAGTTTGTTTCCTTCTCATATTCATTTAAGAAAAGATATCATTGATTCTTTAGTTTTAGAGGATTTTCTCAAAAAATGTTGATTGTAGATTTGGTAGGGGAAAAAAGCCTTTATTACTGCTTGTACTCCCAAAAGATTAATGTCATTTTTCAATTTTTAAAACAAAACAGGGTAGTAAAATTTGATCTTTTGTGGGCATAAGATTCATACAAACCTAAGATGCTTTTTTTTCTGAAACATGTTCCAAGGAATTTACTCATTCCCTTACATTTGTCAACTACCATATCTTCCACAGCCTACTCAGGTTTGTCCATTTTCATATTTGCATAGTATATCAAAGGATTTTACCATTTGGACATTTTCTTTTTTTTTTTTTTTTTTTTTTTTTTTTTTNGCACTCTTAACTGCTGAGCCATCTCTCCAGCCCAATATGCCACATTTTAATGAATAATGAAGACATTTTTTTTTTTTTTTTGTCTTTTCTCGAGACAGGGTCTCCCTGTAGCCCCAGCTGTCCTGGAACTCACTCTGTAGACCAGGCTGGCCTTGAACTCACAAAGATCTGCCTGCCTCTGCCTCTCAAGTGCTAGGATTAAAGGCGTGTGCCACCACGCCCGGCATTTTCTTTAAGTGTTTTATGGAACAGAGCCCCTAATTAGGCTGACAGCAGAGGCTGCAACCCATTCATTGTTAGGCAAGTGTCACTTGGAACAGTTTCTTTTGCTATAGAGATGTGAAGCTTTTAGGTCATATTTTCCTATAGGGAATGTTCTTTCCACTGTTTAAAGTGACCCAAACCTTACATTAGAGGGCTTGTTGTGTTCATTCCTGGTCACATAAAAATATTTTCAGTGCATATAGCTTTCTCTGACAGTATTGGTCGCTGTTTCTTTTTTGGTATAACTACTAACTATTTTTGTCATGTGCACTGCCTTGTTTGCTGTTCCTCTGAGCAAACACCAGAGTATTTAGTATCCATGATAATTTCGTAGAAAACTAACCGGAAAATGAAAATAAGTATACATGTCTCATTCACAGCTTGGACTATGGTCTTGTTCCCTGAGATCTTCAGGCTGTTCTAGCTGAAGCTTGTATGTGTTAAAATGCCCAACCCAGGCAACTGGAAAGGTGTAGTTGTAAACAAGTAACTTCTAGAGGGTCAGGAATTGAGACTTAACTACAGGTGACAGCATGACTTTATCTCCCCTCCATAAAGATCCTTAAGTGCATTTTGAATTAGCTAATTCATGGACTGTTAACCCAGACTCATGTACTAAAGATTTTAGTTGAAAAAGCAAAAGAATACATGCACCCATAGTTCAAATCATTTACACACAGCACCTGGCTATACTCAGTAATTGGCATGTATCTGTCCTTCCTTCTTCCTTTCCTTCCGTTTTTCCTTTCCTTTGTCCTTCCCTCCCTCCCTCCCTCCCTCCCTCCCTCCCTCCCTTCCTTCCTTCCTTCCTTCCTTCCCCTTTTCAGGGTCTTTCTGGGTATCCCAGTCTGGCACAGGTTGTAGAGCAGGGTGACTTCAATCCCACATCTGCCTGCTTTTGCCTTCCAAGTGCTGGAATTATAGACCTGTGCCACCATACCTGGTCTGTGCATCATTTTTTAAACCTGAATTAAAGATTTTTACATGTACATGTGACTCGCTTATCTAACAAATTGAAACATGAAAACTTCCTAGATAAGTAAAGCTTTCCAGGTTCCTTAAAATTTGAACATAGAGATCCAGCTTGTACTCCAGATGTTTTCACAATCATCAGATGTTACTTCTTGAGAGCACTTGGCTACTAAAGATGGTATGCCATCCCTTACAAAGACAGTAATGGAAAGGAATTAGGGGCTAGTTGGCAAGAACGGATTTAGGTGTAAATATTAGGTGAGTCTCTGTTGTGAAGATGAGTACCTTTATAGTAAAGATGGTTCTTATCAGAACTTGATCCTAAAAACTACTTTTAATCTCTTCTTCCCTTTCTCTAAAACATGCAGGTAGAGTAATATCCACCCCCCCACCGTGTGTGTGTGTGTGTGTGTGTGTGTGTGTGTGTGTGTGTGTGTGTGTGGTGTGTAGGTGTGTGTGTTTTAAGGGAGATGAAGGCTTTACTGCCCTCTCCTCAAATACATTTGTGAGTAAAAGAAAAGCAGAAAGAAAAGCTTGGATTATGATACAACTATTTACAATGGGAATATTTGATCCCCAGCACCCACATGGCGGCCGAGAACTATCTGAGACTCCAATTCCAGGAGAACTCCAGTTCCGGGGGACTCCGACACCCTCTTCTGACCTCTGCGGCATTGCACGACATGGGTGCACAAACTTGCATGCAGACAGTACATTGATACACGTACAGAAATAAATAAATGCTGGGCATGGTACTGCATGACTTTAATCCTAGCACTTGGGAGGCAGAGGCACGTGGATCTCTGTGAGTTCGAGGCCAGCCTGGTCTACAGAGTGAGTTCCAGGACAGCCAGAGCTACAGGGAGACCCTGTCTCAAAAAGACCAAAAAAAAAAAAAAAAAAGAAATTATTATTTTTATTTTTCTCTATTCTCTTCATAATGAGTCGTTTTTTTCTTTAACTTCACATACAAAGTGAAACTTTGTACAATAAGTAGGAATGGCAGGTTTCACAAGGGAAAAAGGCCTCTGTCAACTTTTTTCCTTAGGAATATGGAAATTTGGGTGGATTATCTGTTCAGAGGAGGTTTCCTTTATTAATTCTTTCTCCTTTTTTCCACTTAAGACATCTGTTAACATTTCACACAGCCCAACAGATGTTGCAAAGCTAGTCCCACACTTTGTTCTCAAGAAAAATGACATTTCCTCAATTGCTTGCCCCACCTCTGTGACTGAGTCTAGCCTGCTGCTCCTGCATAATTTGCATATATTACCTTATGCACTTTAATGCATTAGGAATCTGAGTTTCAGCATTATTTTTATATATTAAAAGTCTCATGTGATTAGAGACTAGTTTATATGTTGCTTTAGAGTTGAGAAAAGGAAAACAGTAAAAATTTCCTTTGAGAATGGCAGTCTGATTCTACATATAAGAATGGATAACCAGTTAACATTTTTTCTATAAAAATAAATGTATTAAAAATATATTACAAAAAGCTTGAGTTGTTTCGCCATGAGGAAGTGCTGATTGTCATGCGATGTGGAGCATCGTTTTTATTATTTTGGCAAGAACAGGGACAGTTTTGTCTTGACAAGCTATTAGATGAATACCAGTGTGTGTCACATGAAAAACCACTGATCTTTAACCGAGCACTGTACTTAACCAACCCTTGGAAATGAATAGTGAATAAAAGAAGAGCAAAGGCCAGTTTACTGTCATTACAGATTACAGAGTCTGTTAACAGATGCTGAAATGAACGCAGGGAATTATAGGTATTGCAGAAGTCCTAGAAATACTTCTTAAATTATGTACACAAATTATACATTTATTTTATATTTGCTCAGGATTTATACTACAAGAATCATAGCTAGAAAAATAGAAGCCTTGTGTTTTGCAGTGCAGTGCATGTGTGCCTTTTTCACAAAGCCATAATGGATTTGCATAGCATTGGCTCAAAGTTGTTCTGCTCCTTGTTACAGAACTTTAGAAAGTGATACGCCTGGCGTGGTGCCGCACACCTTTAATCCTAGCACTTGGGAGGCAGAGGCAGGTGGATCTTTGTGAGTTCAAGGCCAGCCTGGTCTACAGAGTGAGTTCCAGGACAGCTGGGGCTACAGGGAGACCCTGTCTCAAAAAGACAAAAAAAAAAAAAAAAAAAAAAAAAAAAAAAAAAAAAAAAAAAAAAAAGAAAGTGATACAATGTTAAAGAAAGTATTAAGAAGAAAAGAAAGATATGCATTATTTCTCCTTCAGAAAAAAAAAAAAACCAATCCACTTCAAATGCATCTATGTAAAGCAGAATTCTTTGACATTCTGCTTTAGTTATCATGGCTGATTTTTGCATCAACATGTGGTTTTTATGAAAATAGAAGGGAAGACCCAACCCACCTCAACACCCAAATATTGAAAAGATCAGTAAGATTTTAAACAGTCACTTGTGGGAATTAGTGCTTATACAGAACTAAGAAGAAAGAGCACAGTTTCCTCCACTGCTGGTGGAATTTCATTCTGCCTCCCTGTAGTCTTGTTATCCCACACTAACTGAAATGCAAATTCTTTGTAACTAATTGGATCTCATTGAGGGTACATGCACAGTGTGTAGTTACATGCAAAAAGGTTTTAAAAAGTAAAATTACCACTTTTAATTACTACCCAACCATTAGCATATAGTTCAGGTTTAGTATATATGTTTGACTTTTAAACATTACTCAGAAACATGACTTAAGAAATGCTTGATAAGGTGCCAGCTAAAAATTGCAGGGAAAAAATGTTTAATTGTGGCAGTCTATAAGCTGGATTTTATTAAAGTCCTGTGAAAATAAATAAAGTTCTCCCCACTTATTTAAGTTTTAGGGTTTAGAATCTTGGAACCGGTAGACTGTACTCAAGAGATTCTAAGAGTAGTTTTTTCGTGGAGCATTTTAAATTTTAAAAGATTATCAACATCAGTAGTCCTTTCCAACAGTGTTGCCTTCCCTCCCCTCACTTCAGTTTTCTAGCACTTCTTTATCATTGTCAGATGCATTTAAGAGTCTTATTTTGTGTAAGGGTATTTTTGCTGTGTTTTATGACAAAGGGGAGGTATTCATATTTCCACAGTGTATTTAATAACTTGGGTACTTCTTAATTTACATGGTCCATCTCTCACTATCAGTAAATGTGAGAAGCCTAACATATGGCCTTTTGTACTTGTGATTCTTTAATCTGAAAAACTTGGGTTAAAATCAGAGAAACAGCAATCATTGTGAAAATGGTGTTCATCCCAATTGTCCCAATTGTAAATAACTTTGATACAGATTATTAGTTTTTCCATAACCTACAGACTATAGAGAGCCAATGGAAAATGCCTTGTATTTTGTTTTTACCTGTGTCTTTAAAACAATTCAAGTCTCTTACTTGTTAGAAAATTATTCTTTGATCAAAGATTCTACATTTTACATTCTATATGGAAGTGAGGGGCAAGTTCATATCATGTATTTTGAGAATTTCTAGAGAGGTTACAATTGTATTTTTTAAAATATTAATAAAATGATAGAAACTTTACAAAGCATAACAAGTATTCTATGCTTGTGTTTTATTTTAACACACCATAGTTAAACCTTTGGGTTGTTGTCTCTTATTTTATAACAAAGCTTTTCCTCTTTGTAAAGCTGTCTTAGGAAGTAGTTAAGATTTTACTTGAAAAAATCCATTTAGCAGGTGCGGTGTTGTATCATTGTTGCAAGTTTTCTTTTAAATCTTAGACAGATACCCTGATGTTTTAAAGTGTGGCTTTGGCTGGAAAATTAGGTAGTAGTTATACTGCAGATCTGTTCAGCTAGACTTTGCTGTCTGAGTGAGCTTAGTTTGCCTGCTCTGGGTAGCATTTTGTCAGTGGACTGCTGGCTGGGCAGACCAGATTTGGATGTATTAGCTAGTCAGCCTAATAACCCTGTACAGACTATATTGATTTTCTAGGAGAGAGTTTATGAACTAAATAAACTTAGGGTTGGTGTCTTAATAAACTGCTTCTTTCAGTCTGTCACATTTAGTTATGGAGCTGTGCAGTTTAGGGGGGAAAAAGGCTAATTCTGTTACAGATTGTTCACAGCAGGGTCTCCAAATTAGCCCTTTGTTTTGTAATGCCACCTTGCTTGGGCTCTAGTTGAGCACATTTCTCAGTTTTGCCCTAATGAGTTGCAACACTGATAATGTGGCTGATGATCTTTCATTGATTTCACTATCACTTGCTTGTCTGGTAATTGATCCGTTGCTGAGCCTCTAGTTAATTATATCGGCTTTGACATGGCCTGGTCCATGGGGAATTTCAAGTCTTGCAGAATAACAGTTTTAATAAAAGAGTCTATTACTGCAGGTGCTTGGTGCTGCATGCCAGTTGATTTTGTGTTGTTGTTAGTGTGGGGTGGGGGAGGTAGGATACCTGGGAAAGAAGAGGACCTCAGGACTGAGAGAAAAAAAGGGGCAGGGGCTGGAAAAATCTGAAGAGGGAGTGAAGGAAAGAGTGATGAAGGAGGGGAAAGGACCAGGAGAGAGGGAGAGCAGGAGGGGCGAGAGAGAACACGCAGGCAGAGGGATACAACAGTGCTTGAGTGGAGAGAGAAGGAAGCTTGCTATTGACAGTGTCCTTAAGCCTCCCACAAATAACAGCCATTAGTGGGAAGGTCAGGAGCTGAGCAGGCAGCTTGACTGAGGCACTGAGTGCCACTTCAGAAATCAAGAGGCTAGCAAATTTTAGAGGGAGTTAAGTGGGTAATAGCAGTAAAGGTACAGTCACCGTTGACAATTGACTCATAGGGGCTTTTCCTGCCCTCCTCCTGAAGAATATTTTTATTGACCACAGGT
The DNA here is from genome assembly GCA_009823505.1 of Rhizomys pruinosus. NCBI lineage: Eukaryota > Metazoa > Chordata > Mammalia > Rodentia > Spalacidae > Rhizomys > Rhizomys pruinosus. Next base: position 1,412,740 of record VZQC01014031.1, on the reverse strand, counting down.
GGACTTAATATATTTTAAGGCAACAATTCTTTGGGTTCTTGTTTGTTTCCTCTCAGATATTGAATTTGCTTCTTTTGAGACTTTTTTGTGCTTAATGGTAGTGAACTGGAGAGAAGTTTAACAGAAAAGCTTTCAGGAGATGTCAGTTCTAGAAGGGAAGGCACATTTGTGTCAACATAGTGTACGTTTTCTCATCTTTTCTCATTGTCCACTAATGACACAGAGCTGCCATTGAAGCTCTTTTCCGTTTCTTTTGTTGTTTCTGAGAGTAAGGTTTATTGTTATTCTTTAGTTAAGAAGGAGAAGTAGAGAGGTACATTTGTCCTCAATATTTGTAAGTGGCTGAAGATTAATGTTCCTTACATTTTAAGTTTAGGAAGGATGGCTTTTTCCTGCCAACTACTTTTATGAGATGGCATAAATTTAGCTTTCCATTTTGAAGTTACAGTGTTTATGTACAGTGTATTTTGTTCAGTTCTGCTATTCCATAAATAAGTTAGATAAATACTATCTAATAAAAAGATGTTTTGTTTTAAAAGTGGTTTAATTAAAAATACAACTTGCTTGCTATCAAGGCTATATTTCATCAGGTAGGGAAACATTAGAGAATGTTCCATAGATCCTAAATGAAAAATGGAGAGTTTATATTCATTACTTTCTGCCTGATCTGGGACAGGCTTTTTTTCCTTCATCTTTTTCTCTGTTTTTTAACGATTTGAAAGGATGTTGAAGATGCTTTACCCAAGAATCTTCAACAAAGGATTTTGTTCTGCTTTTGAGCTTGAAGAAAAGGTACACTTTTTTCCCTTTGCCATTCTTACTACTTCACCTCCATTTTGGTAATTAATGGGCTGAGGTTACTTGACAGTAAGTAGTAGACATTATTTTTGCATATGTTTTCTGTACATCTATGTTAAAGTGCTGGGTTCACCCTTTAGAGTATAAGGTCAAATCTCTGTATATTATTTTGTCTTATGAGTTTATATGTGGTCATAAATAGCCTAGCATATACTATGTGACTTGTAGCAGGTAACATTTGGACAACAGCTGAGCAAACTTTACATTCTCTTTCACATGAATATTTTACTTGCTTCCATTGTAATTAAAAATATTTAAGCATCACAGTTTTACAAGTGTTAAAGCAAAGACTGGTGTCAGATATAGCATGTTGTAACAGAAAGCATTGTTAGGAAAAATCCCAGGGAAGGGCCCTAGCTCCTCCTGGCCCTGTGCACAGTGATCATGACATTTCTTGGAGTGTGCCTGAGTGTGCTCTCTATCCGTGTATCTGGAGAGGGGTTAGTGCTGGGTGTCATTTGGTGTCTGACAGTGGAACAGTGCAGTTGACTCCTATCTCTGCTATCCAATGACATGCAGTGGCTGAGGGTTTGAAGCTGACGGTTGGGTCTCCAGTGCTGCCTGCACACCTGACAGGCAGCTGTTAAACCAAGCAAAGGCAAGCTTGGGGAGTCACAATCTATGCATAAATGATAGGGATATCTGTGCAGAAGGTGCGAAGAAAGCTCTGACCCCCTCCCTTTCCTAGATCTCCCCCTTCCCAAATGAAATGCACAGTTCAGTCAGCTTCTTAACTACACTACACTCCTGCTACTGGCTGCCAAGAGGCTCAAAAAATCCACCTTCACTTTTCAGTCAGAAGAGGCAGAAGTGGATGTGAGAGAAAGAGACACACAGAGAGACAGAGAGCCAAAGAGGGCAAGAGACTTGACTTTAAGAGACTCCTGTACTGACAACTCCATGCAGTTCGGAACCAGAACGACTGCGGCTGAACCAGGGTTCATGGGGACATGGCAAAACGCTGATACTAACCTCTTATTCAGAATGTCCCAACAGGTAAGTTACTTTCAATTTTTTTCTAAAAGAAACCTCGAATTGTTTACATGGACTTTTTTCTTGCTATTTTTCTTTCTAAATGTTTTTGAAAATTTAAAAAAAAAATGTGTGGTCATAACTGTTTTACTGGAATGTGCAGGGTTACTTCATGACTTCCCCAAGGGCTCCTTTAAAGAAAAAGGGGAAAGGATAGTGAAGTCAGAAAGCAAAGGATAGGTTGAAAAGTTTCACAGTGTGCAGCCTGGGTCCTGCGAAGCCTTAATTTATTTCTTCGTTTTCTGTTTAAAAAAAGAAGAAAACCACTACTTAACAAATGTATCTTTCGGACTGTGTGAAGCACTTGGTCAGTGTCAGCAGTCATAAAACCCGGGCCCCTCTCAGCAGCCTGCCTGACTTGTGGCGGCTGGAGCAGCTGGACCCATCCCTGAGCAGAGGCTGTGCAAATTTCCCCGCGCTGCGAGTCGTGCTGGAAGGTGCTGCGGGCTGAGCTCGCCCTGGCGGCTGCAGGCTCTCCGCTGTCGGCTGCAGATCGCCCTGCGCTCCCGCTGCTGCTCTGCCACGGCTCCGCTCGCCACCCGCCCACAGCCCGCCCGCCGCGCACTCACATCGGAGCAGCCCGGGTGTCCGCCCCAAAGCCTCTCCTCTTCAGCCAAGCAGCAGGCAGCTCCGCGGCTGTTCTGCCGGGAGAGAGTCACTCGCCCGGAGAGGGCCAGGCCAGCAGTATAATTAATCACCGTGGTTGCTGGTACAGAGCGCTCCGAGATAGATATGCGCTGTGCATTCGGGGCTCCTCTTGCACAACTGCTAGCTCTGCGGCTCCGCGGGGGAGCTAGGGTAAAAGGAAGCTAAGGGGAAACAACCCAGAAACTTTCCTCTTGGACTGTGCTCAAGTGAGGGAGGGAAGTTCCCTGGTGCCTCCCTCCCAGACACATCTTGCTTTTCAGAAGCCTACACCAAACCCATACAAAGCAAGTTAGTTTATCATCCACACAGCTCCAAAGAAGTACTGACAGTTACACTGGGATTTTAAGTAGATGACGATTTTTAAAGATTGAGATTACCCCAATAGTTGAAATAATACTGCAACTACTTTTTAATATGTCTCTCTTGTATGTAAGAGTTCACAGAAATTACATGCTTGAGGTAGTTTTTTTAAATGGTTGGTAATGAAGTAAAAAAAAAACAATTTGTAGGGCTGTAAACTGCCACAACTTTAGAAATATATTTATCGAAAATAATGCAAACAGGCAAGGTCCTCTAACATTTAGCTGGCAAACAGTTTTATCACAGTTTTAAACAGGAGAAATGTATTTCAATAAGGTGTATTTTGACATCCTGTAGAGGGACCCTGATAACTGCTGATACAGTAAACTGGGATTTAAATGCAATCAACATAAACCAAATAAGCAAGTCTTTATGTGCAGTATCCCATTCTTGCAAGTGAAAAGTTCAGTTGCCTAACAGAGATGTTCCTTGTTTATTGCAGAGTGCTTTGCTAGGTGTTTTTTTTTTTTTTTTTTTGAAGCACATCCCTGTCTAGGTGCTTGGAACACAGGGTGTGGTTTCCCTAACCTTAAAAACTAATGACTTGTGCCCCACTTTTAAAATTAGATATAATCATCAGGATTTTTCTTGAGTTAGTGGAGATCTGTGTGTGTGTGTGTGTGTGCGCGCGTGTGTGTGTGTGTGTGTGTGTGTGTGTGTGTGTGAGAGAGAGAGAGAGAGAGAGCATGTGTGTATGTGTATATAGGCTCAGCAGTGCTTTGAAAGGGAAGATTGCTTTAGGTCTTTCTAGCTAGAAAAGAGTTAATAAAACCAGATAGAGATAATGATCAATTGATAAATGGCTATTGAACCACATAGATGGTGTTAGATTGCTTCTTTGGCCCTAGCCCATTTCCAAGTAGATTTGAATCTAAAGAGACATTAAGTTGTGGAAAACATTTAAGCTAAAAAATAAATAAAAGCAAATTACATAAATTATAGGTCAGAATTAGGAAATTAATTTTAAATTTCTCAGAGAGAAACATGTGTGATCAAGCTCTCATAATGTTTTTGATGCAGCTGTTCGTATGAGGATACAAAGATCTATTTTGTTACCTGTATGAATGCATGTGTAATACTGAGTATCAGTGACTTGATGATAAAAATATGGAGAAGGTATATAATATTTATTACACTTTATTAAACAGTGCTACAACAAAGGGTGAAAAAAATCACAATTTTAAAAACTATTTTCCTTTTTGTTGTTTTGTTTTGATGTAGTGATACTGCCTCCTATTTACTTTCATGGTTACTAAACATTTACCTTTTGTGGATTTTGGAAGTCATGTAAAAGGGTATGAGTTTACATGTATATATGTGCTTTTCTTTCTCTTTTAAGATGGCATTTTAGTTTGTATAAATATTATGTAAGCTTACATTCAGACTATGTCTAAACATAAAAATCTATATGCTGTACATGTTTAATGTGTTTGTGATACAGTGTGTGTGTGTGTGTGTGTGTTTAAAAGATACTTCCTGAAATGCTATCTCTTAAAGTCAACAATTTCGAGGAATATTAGGTTCACTACCACATAAAGCCAGCTTTTTCTAAGGAGAAAAGTTTTTCCAATTTAACCAAGTATGCAGGATTCTTATTGCTAAGACAAAAAGGATATTATAGATGATTATTTTAGATCCCAAGTAAAATTTAATTCAGCTCATGAATTGAATAAAATCTATTGGATACAATTTTTCAAAAATAGTATAAAAACTAATATTTTTCCTGATCATTTCTTTAAACATGAGAGATTTATTAGTAGAATTATAATAAAATGTTTAAAAACTGAACTGTAGAGAATTTACCACATATGATGTTTAACTACAGAAAAACTTGTGGTGGGAAATATCTCACAAACACTGAAGCTTAAGAATCTGAGTCTGTGTCTTCTAAAGGTAAGCCAGGAAGGGGTATATGAAAATCTTTGTCTTTCATTCTGTTTGATATTAACAAAAGGCTTCATGATCCAAAGGTTCAGATTTGGGGGGAATAAGTATTTTCCCCTCAAGTTTTAGATGTGTCCATTTGACTTCATTTTCCTGTCTGTCCATTTTTTTAATCCAGTGTTGAAGTATGACTAAAAAAAATAAGCATTATTTCTTAGCTCCTAGGCAGATGTTGGAGAGGCTTGAAGGGCATATGTCTGACTCTGTAGCAGAGTTCTAGGTCTGCTGGACCAGATACAAATTGATAATATCCAGAAACCTCACCCTTTCTTTTCTTGTCTCCCATAGCCCAGAACCTTATTTTGCCCCATATAGACTCATAAAGTATTGCTGAAAAAGAAAGAAAGAAAAGAAAAAAGGCAAGCTTTCAGTTTTTTAAAAAATCAGATCTTAAAACGTGATTTTCATATTTTTTACACATTTTGTATATATTTGTATATTTGACAGAATAGCAATTAAAATTCTTATAGCTACCTCAAGATTAGGTTTAGTCTATCTGAAAATCTTTTAAGAAATGACACTATGCAGGCCAATGATTAGATAACACTTTTCACATATTTCTAGAGGAGTTTATGCTTTTCATTATTGGTGAGGTATACTTAACCTGTTTCAAATAAAATGTAGATCTGTCAATAAGATCTGTTTTCAGAGTAGAGTGAAATACTAACTTAGAATTATAAATGACTCTGTGCATCATTATGTAGTAATTTAGGATTCACCCAGTGATGTAACAAAATTAACAACATAATTTCATTGTGAAACTGTGTCTTATTAAAGAACAACTGTCTGACATTCTCTTACCGTTGCTTTATTTAACTTCATGCAAATATTATTAGTAGTGACATTTTTCTATTGTGCATTAGATTCTCTCATTAGCATGATGTGTTAGTTATCACCAGAGAAATCATTTCCTAGATAGGTGAGGGGCAAACCAAGAAAGCTAAAAATTAAATCAGCAGTGTACGTTACTACTAGAGCATCTGCTCGCCAGAGAGATGACAAAGTAAAGCAAACTTTCTTACTAGTATAAAACCCAGCACTTTTCTGAGAAATGATAAATAAAATATAAGAAATGTATAATAACATTTCTGGAATCCATTTAAAAAAGTGTGACCGATAGGAATTTTTCTTCCAGTAGCCTTCTACTACTTTCAATTCAATTCATAAAGACAAATACAGTCTCAGTTCTTAGGATTTGTATTTTAAAATGCAATTGGTGGTTTTGTCTGTCTTCTTGACCCTCCAAGAATAATTTGAATATTTATTCACTAACAATTTAAAAGGTTCATGCACAGTATTTCTAGTAAGTCAGACGCTTAAATTATATATTGTGGTTTGGTTCTTTTTTATAATTTATATAATACATTTTTATTCTAAAGTCTCTCCCTAAAAATAGGCATCCCTTTTAACATAGGATGAATAGCTTTATTTAATCAGAGCCCTCAGTAAGGCAGTGAGTGGACAGTTAATGGTCTTTGAAAATGACTTTCATTGCCAGGCATCATCTATCCTTAGGCTTCTGCCTGTATTTTCTCTTTCCTCTTTTTTTTTCTTTCCTCCTTACAGTTGGCATATTTTAGTAATCACGTGTTACTTAAAAAATAAAATTTACAAAACTTACCTTTGTGCCAAAGTATTTTAGGTACAATGCAATTTTAGCCTGTTGAATTGGTAGTTCTAACTCTGATTTAGTTTCCAATCTAACTTGAGTGATGTTTTATTTTTAAATTTTAATAATAGACATATATTGAAATGTAGTGATTAATACTCATTCTGATATTATGGCAACAAAATGGGAATGTTTGGGTAATTGTTAAAATCTCATTGAATTTGAAATTGTTGCATAGAGACAGGTCCTTATGTTTCAGCCTTTACTTTCAAAGTCTGTGTTAACATGCAGTCTTGCTTATCAGGTGTTCTGTAATTTGCAATGAGAATGTAGTAGGTCATGTATATATGATAATCTATGCATGTTAGGTATGGAGAAATATAATCTCTGATGTGTATACACTGCTTATCAACTAATTCACAAAATTAAAGTTTATTTCTGAAATGTATCATTTAAATGAATTTGAGCATAGTAGGTGATAAATTTTAAATTATTTTTATTGACTTTCTGTCATCTGTAAACAAGTAGATTATAAACCTTTTGCTAAGATGAATCAAGTAACTGCAGTTGAAAAACGAATTTATTTGGGTATATGTACTTGTAGGTATTTTTAATAATTATATTTCTAAGTTTATCTTTATATTCACTGATAGATTCAATTATGCATGAATAGCTTTATGGAAATTGGTTAACAAAACAACAGGACAGATTTGGGCTTCCACTGCACCATGGCTTCTTACTTCTGTGTCAGGGATAGGAGCCATGACAAATCCTTCCTAACTAATTAGATGCTGAGTAAGGCATCCCTGGGAAGTTGGGACAGAAGTGAATGGGTCACAGCCAAGGCAGGATTGCAAGGATTCCAGCGATAGTGAAAGCATTCAAGTTTGCCAGGTCATTGTGACACAGAGAGCTGATTCCAGAGGAACAGTCCGTTATAGATAGTGAGTTGGCGTCATTTACTTTATAAAAAAACAAAAATACTAGTATTCTTCTTCCCTTCTGTATATGCACAACACACACTTAAAGGAAGGTGCAGTGGACAGTGCTGTGATCAATCTGCAGAATTTTGAGACCATATTTCTATAAACATGTAGTTTGTTAGATTGTATAAATCATAGCAAGGAAGAATTTTCTGAACTTGGTATTCTGCATTAGAACATATATAAAGAAATAATGAGAAGAAATTGGATTTGCTTTTACCCAGTGTCTGTAATTTGAAACATACTGTTTAAATTGTTCTAGGTATTGACTCCTTTTACCCCATAAAGTATAGTCAGAGGACTTTGTGGTGGTAGGAATAACAGCAAATCATGGGCTACCTTCTTCTTCAGTGAAACTTATTTTCTCTGGAACTCCCTGTTTGTTATTGTTGAAAGAAAATGGGATATAATGGCACCAAGATTGCTTCTTTTGAAAGGTTTGGAGCCTAGAGTTTGTGTGCGGAAGGCTGAATTCTGCACTAGGTGCAAATCCTCTTGTGCCTTTCCTGATACATTTTTGCTTCTCACCAATCACTGTTCTCTAGGCCTTGTCTAGAACATGGGGGGAGTGATAGCAAATGATTGGTGTCACCCATGTCTACTAAAGCTGATGCCATTTTTATTTCTAGAAGAGAAGCTGGCAGCTTCATTTTGCTAAGCTCCCCTCATCCATTGGAGGACCCCCATGGGAATCAGGGGTGAAAAGGAGTCAGATACCATTTCAAGGAACTTTGATGTAGAATAGACTTAAAAGAAACAAAGAAGGGAACTACAGGAATAGCAGCCTTTATAACCTGGCATATAAACTAAGCAGTTGGTACCAGAAGGATTTTTCTGTATAAGATAAACTAGTAAACACGTGGAAAATAGATGAAAAAATATTCTGAGCACTTAATGCTCTAAGAAATATATGTGGAGATGATATCACCACAATGGTGTTGGAAGCTATGACCTCTGACCCACATTTCCACACTCCCTGACCTATACTACCATCTTCCTCCCCAGCTTTGAAAGAAAGTTTAGAGAATAGGAAAAATAAAAGTATTGATTCTTTTTTAATTTGTACATTCCCTGTAGGAAGCCTCACAAATTTCATAGTGTTCATTCAAACCCTCAGGTGAAAAATTTATGACTGGAGTTCATTTGGGTGAGGACAGTGTGCAGTGTCGTCCTATTGGAACACAGCATGCAGCATTGTGTGCCCCAGAGTGCAAAGATGAGAAGAGTGCTGTCTCCTTTCTCCATTCAGAGCTTCCCTTAATGGAAATATTCCTGGAAAAACAACACATTACTCAAACTGGCGAGTTTAGAAATCAAATTCTCAGCTTATTAATCATCATTCTAATTAAGAAAAAGAATTGATCCTTTAACAACAAAATAATATCCTTTTGTTTTTCTTTAATTAAGTCCATCAGTTTTTCATTTCTCCCTGTAAAGAGAAAGAAAATAATCTTGAGCTGTAGGAAGTTACTCATTGAAACAGCCAATTCCCTTGAGCATATCTGACATCTTATTTACTCAGTACTTTGGAACTGCACTGTTATTTTGCTACTGTCTTTAGGGTTTATGTATCATACAAGGGGTGTTGATTTATAAATTGTGTTCCTGTTTGGTTGATAGAAATTTTCTTAATGGCCAAAGTATAAGGTTAGTCTGTTCTTACTTCCTATTTCCTTTCTCATAGACTAATTTCTCAAAAATAAATTCTCCTTTCACTTTTTTTTGTATACTAGAGCCTTCCTCATTTTCACAGGCTCTTTTTGTCTAAAATAATGAAATCAAATTGTACTTAAAACCAACAGAATTTGAATAAGGTACCCTTTTACCAATCCATCATTCTGACAGAAGTTCAGCAAAGAAGCACCATCCTCATGTGTGTGGAGACAGCATTGTCTCTGCTTTACTGTAGATGTGTTATTTAATCAGGGTATGACCAGGGGCCCATTCAGAGGTGCTGCTGAAAGGCAGTTCAGTTTGATCCTAGAGTTTGCTTTCTTTCCTTTCTTCTAAAAATAATTCTTGAATTTATCATTTTATATTCTTAAACTTAACACCTATGCAAGGGCATGTTCTTAGAAGAAGGAAAAGAGATGAAGACTAGTGCGCTAGGTAGAAGATGTGACTGAGTCAAACTGCAGCCAGTAAAAACTGAGATATTTAAAAGAACAATTGAAATGCTAGCACAGCCAGTATAAATGTATGAAATTTCTATGAAATAGAAATTTAAAGCATGCATTGTACATACCATGTGAGAAAGATTCAACACTACTTTGTGTTTAATAAGTTTTAACTCATTATTTTGCAAAGGCATTGTTAAAAATGACAAGATTAAAAACAGCACTCTTGTAAATGAGAAAGATACAGAATCTAGTATTTACCTGCAGTGCTTCTGTGTTACTGTTAGGAATCCTTCAACTTTACTAAGGTGCCTTTAGTGGCTACTGGCTCTCTAGATAATTTTTTTAGGATTTGATGATCAGAGTGCCTGAACTGGGTACTTGAAACGTAAAACTTCAGGATAATGTGTATTTTACATGACACAAATAATTACTTTCAGCTGGCTTAACCTAATAACAAAAGTAATATTAAAATGAGAGCCTCCATTAGCAGAGTTTTAATAATGTTTTTTTCCTCCTTCCATTACAATTAAAGCAAGAAAGATTTCATTGAATACCATCATTGCAGTGGCTGTTTGAGGCACCTAATCAAGCATGGTCATAGAGAGCTGCCTGCTAAAGGGCTTTCCACTGGTGCTAGAGGGAAGTGGACATGTTGTGTTGCTGCTTACAGGATATTGTAATTATGCACTGAACATATTCTTGCGAGTGCCCCTTTAGTGAGAATGCCTGCAAACATAATGATTCTTAGCCTCATGTCAGAACCTAATGCAGATGACGCCAGCCAGATTATCTAGTACAATACTTAATATTGTTTTCTTTTGTTCTTTTTAAAATATAAGGATTAGAGTATCAGAACTTAAACAAGATTACTGCCTTGGACATGGGAGACAGTCTTTCTGTCTTGCTGTGGAAAATGTTACTCACCCCATGTTTCCACGTAGTTGTGCATTTATATATGATATATAGACATGTAGACAGTATAGACCTGTTTGATTGTCTGGTTGAAGACAAGTAACTTGTATGTTAAGGCCCCCTCTAAATGAATATAAGAATGTATGGATGGACCACCCCAAAGAGGCACCATCATTCTAGGAATGGTCTGGTGCCTTAGAATGTATGTATCATTGTGGTCCCATGCATAGCCTTGTTCCTCTCTCCTGTGCTAGAAAAGAGCACAGAGCCCTGGCAAAGTCATTCTCCTACTGAGAGATGAGCTAAGCTTTTTATTTTTTATATTTATTATCTATTTGTATGAATGTGTTGTCTGCATGTAGGTCTGTGCACCCATGTCATGCAGTGCCATGGAGGTCAGAAGAGAGTATCAGATTCCCCTGGAGCTGGAGTTAAAGATGGTTCTCAGCCGCCATGTGGGAGCTGGGGATCGAACCAGGGTCCTCTGCAAGAGCAGTTGGCACTCTTAACTGCTAGACCATCTCTCCAGCCCCTGAGCTAAGCTTTTTAAATGAAGCCCAGTGTCATTCATTGGGAAATAGCAGGATTGTTTCTTCTTTTGTGAGCTGCCATTTTCAACAATGTAACTGTCAGGTGTTTAAGTTGTAAGTTTCAAGTAGGAATTAAGCTAAGAAAGAGACACCAAGTTGAGATGGAAACTTATTTTTTCCTTCCTAGTCACTTTTCCTTTTTCTCCTGAATGAACACCTTTACCTTTGGCAAGTAATTGTGGGACTGAATAAATCTTAAATTATGTTGCCAGTGCCATTATCTGCTAAATACAGTTCCTGATGGGGAATAATTTTTGTTGTTGTTGTTTCACTTTGCTTATGACTTGTATTATAAATTATGTAAGAAAGGGGATAGGAAGTGTTAGAGGTCCAACATCTGGGAGAGCTTGTTTCAGTAGCCAGCCTGGAAGCCAGAACCCTGGTTTCATGCAGGTGAGCTGTATTATAGGAATAAAGGCCTTATGCATTTAATGAACCCAGTCTGCCTGTCAGCTTGGTTTTTCATGCACCATCGTTGTTCAAATAAGAAAAAGAGTATGTTCACAGCCTGTGGTGAGATTAGAGTAATGAAAATGAAGTGTTAATCTGTTGATAGGAAGCACATCCCATATCCTACATCCAAGCCACATTCACACATGTATAATATATTCCAGGTTCTCTCATGAGCTGAAAAGTCTGGATGTTTATTATATTAAAAACATCCTTTTCTTAAAAGTGAGAAGTTAGCTGTTTTGACTCTGTAAACAGTTATCTTATATAATTTCTTGGGCTGGAGAGATAGCCTAGCGGTTAAGAGTGCCAACTGCTCTTGCAGAGGACCTGGGTTTGATCCCCAGCACCCACATGGCGGCTGAAAACCGTCTTTGACTCCAGTTCCAGGGGAATACGACGCCCTCTTCTGACCTCTGTGGCATTGCACCACACAGGTGCACCAACCTACATGCAGACAGTACATTCATACACACATGAAAATTTTTAAAAATTTTTTTTTTTTTTTTTTTTTTTTTTTTTTTATTTTTTTTATAAGTTCTTTTTTTTTTTTTTTTTTTTTTTTTTTTTTTTTTTTTTTTTTTTTTTTGTCTTTTTGAGACAGGGTCTCCCTGTAGCCCCAGCTGTCCTGGAACTCACTCTGTAGGCCAGGCTGGCCTTGAACTCACAAAGATCCGCCTGCCTCTGCCTCCCAAGTGCTAGGATTAAAGGCGTGCACCACCACGCCCGGCTTATATAATTTCTTAATAAAGCAACTGCTGCCTGGCCTCTAAGGATTCTGATAACCACCTGTTTTTGTGTGTGTGCCGGTCTTCTATACTTTTGATCTTATTTCTTTACAAATGCAGAACATTTCAGTGACCCTCAGCAAGCCTACATTGTGATATCCTTTTGTAGGAATTAGTGATTAATAGGAATTAAGAGACAACATTACTTTTCTCCCCATAATCACAGATTAAATAAAATTAAGCATTCATTATCCTATATTTATTTTTCATCTTTAAGACAAAACATTACCAACAAAAAGCAAGATCGAGCCTTGTCTATGCCTTGAGCTGCCATGATATGAGCCTGAAGAGTTACTGAAGGGTAGCTTCAGGCTTTGGTCTTCAAGAGGGAAAACTGTAATTTTTTTTCATAAAGCTCTATTCTTGGAATGCTATAGAAAGAAAATCACAAATTTTCCCTAGAATTAATTGTGAATATTTTAAATCTGAATATTTTACCCAATAATTATTGAAGAAGTATTTTTACAAAAATAAAGCTGTACACTTAAAAAATAAAATAGGATTTGTCTTCTACTGTAGCAAGATGCTTGAAAGAATAAAGCTTAACACTGGTTCAGAGCCTTTTATATGCATTCTGTCTATAAAACTATCAATTTAAGAAGCAACTTAAATGATTTGGAAAAAAGTATAAAAGTGGGAGACAATAACTAAGTTCCAGGTGTCTGTTTCTAATTGCTCAAATTTCAAACATATTAGAAATTAAGGAAGAATGTTTCCCATAGGAATGGATCACTATCATTCAGGTATCAGCTAAGCTAAATCAGCTAAAACTGCATTAATGGTGCAGTGTTTTCCTGTTCAACTAAGACTTCAGAAAGGTACTATTAGTGTTGTGATTTTGTAAGCTGTTTAAAGTTGTTGAAATTGTTTGGAGTCAACAGAATGTTGGGGATTAGAGTCTGATTTTGAGGTAAATTTGACTAATGATCAAGGACTTTTTTTTTTTTCTTTTTGGTCTTTTTTAGACAGGGTCTCCCTGTAGCCCCAGCTGGTCTGGAACTCACTCTGTAGACCAGGCTGGCCTTGAACTAACAGAGATCCGCCTGCCTCTGCCTCCCAAGTGCTAGGATTAAAGGCATGAGCCACCATGCCCAGCAAGGATTCTTTTTTTAAGAAAACAGAAGAAAAAATGTTTCTTAGAGAGGAAACATTTCATTAAAAGAATAATCTTTTAAGCATGTGGTACACTGATTATTTATAATTATATAACAGTATGGTATAGTTGTAGTTGTTCGGAATCTTATTTTGATAATTTGATATATGACTGATTGGTCACAGTCTACCAATACAGTCTGCATGTAGAGTTGGGTTTTTCTTGATTACTGTAATAAATTAGGGACAGCCTATTTTAATATAGTTGGTTGAGATGATAAACAAGGTATTTATTTGCAACATTCACTGATAAGTAGAAATACTGAGGTGTTGTGGTTGATCAGAAGGAATGAAATGTAACTGATTTTTTTTGCATTTGTTTCAGTTAAGGAAAAAAGCTAAAGAAATGAGGTACATGGTGACTTTGTCATCGACATCTGCTTCTAAGTGGTAGTCATTTTAAAAGAAATGTCATGACTTTTTGGGATTTGAACCTTCAATAATGACTGTATAATGTAAATATAAGTGTCAGATGATGGCATACATGTGGAGCCAATAAAGATGAATATTTGTTATGGTATTATTGCATCTTAAATGTTGACTTTTAAAATGTACTTTAAAGACATACACTATTTTCATATTAGGGTCCATTTTAACTTAAGTGCATGATAGCTCTAGCAAGGAAGTACAGAAGTGTGAATATGTGAACGATCAAAATTGATGTAGAGCTGAATAGTATCTCTACTCATGAGCACCTTTACTGTAGAGGGTTCAGTGACTGGAAACCCATGTAAAAGTCCGTTGAACCACTGTATAAGCCTAGGTCATCAGTTTGGAATTTACTATTTAAGGTTTTTTTTTTTTTTTTTAATTATGAGAGTGAGTTTCCTTTGCTTCACAATTATGTTTTATTGAACAGCTATATTTTGAAGTGGAATCTGCTACCCACTGTCTTAAATGAGATAAACTTTGGAAATACATATATTTAAACCTCTGGGATTTTTTTTTTAAAGCTTTTTTTTTTATTAATTTTATTTATTTCTGTATGTGTACGAATGTATTGTCTGCATGCAAGTCTGTGCACCCGTGTCGTGCAATGCCGCGGAGGTCAGAAGTGGGCGTCGGATTCCCCTGGAGCTGGAGTTCTCCTGGAGTTGGAGTTTCAGACGGTTCTCAGCCGCCATGTGGGTGCTGGGGATCGAACCCGGGTCCTCTGCAAGAGCGGTCGGCGCTCTTAACCGCTAGGCCATCTCTCCAGCCCACCTCTGGGATTTTTTTAGAACTCTCTTTTTGTTGTGCAAATTCTATAAACTTTTTGGAATAGTTATGGAAGTTTAAAGATCAACAGTTACCTAAAAGGCCCATGTGGAGGTAATGAAAATTAAACCTGTGGAGTGGGTCTGGTGGGGTCTGTGGTAGACCAGAAAGCTCATCTCTCAACTATAGTTAGGTGGGGGCTCCTGGAGTCTAGTGAATTGTTCCCAGGTGAGAATGCAGGCACCCGTTTGCCAGATCCCCTTCTTTTTTTTTTATTTTTGTTTTATGAGAAGCCAGAAATCCCATTTTTATGCGAAATCTCCTGATTTTGAAATCTTGGCAACATATTCAAATATTTTAGAAACTGTGTGGTCCAAGCAAAACTCATCTGTGGGCTATATTCAGCCCACTGGCTGCCAGATAGAAACCTCTGTTTTAGATAATATTTTAATGGACAAAGATAATAGTTTCATTGAATGTGATCATATCCCCCATTGGGATAAATTGAATTATTTTTCTACAATTAAAACAAAAGTTAGTAAATATATTTCTGGTTTTAATAATTTTGAGGTATAGCTTCTTATGATTTTTCAAAGAAAAATCCAATGTGTAGACAATAAAAACAATAAGATGATTTAAGTAGGGATGTAAGAACATTAGAATATAGGGAAATAAGCTTTCTGAAGTCTGAGAGGAATCCCATGATTTGTGTGAATAATTAATATAGATAAAAAGCTGAATTCAACTATAAAGAGCTTTCCCTCTCACCTTTAAGCAGTAGATTCTTGGCCCTGAATCTTTGTGGGATTGCTATAATTTACCAGGCCAATTGATTATGATGTCATGAGGAGGAGATGGACCACAAGGGGAAACTTCCCCTTTCTAATTTGTGCAAGGCCAATATTTTATCCCTGCCTCAAGAAAACATCATTTATATTGTATAAGATGAGGTTTTCAATGCCAGTCTATATTTTTGAAGGGGCTCTTGAAAAGAAATAATTTATTCATAATTGAAATTCTCCAGGCAAATCAGATATCAACATTTGCAGTAGAACAGGTAATTAATTGGCCTGAATTTCAAGTTGAAGGTCATCCTACTATTGATTTTCGTGGGAACAGGAAACAAGAGCATCTTGTTAAGATGATCTGCAAATGGGACCTAGGTATGCCTCGGTTCTGCCTAGGGTCTTGTTGATCAGTGTCACTGGACAGTATCAGAAACCAATCAGAAGAAAGTCTTCTCTGTTGGAAATATAAAAAGCTCTTGATTTGCTTCCAAGACTGCTAAGAAGAGATGAGGTGGAGAAAAGACCCAAGATTAACACTTACTAGTCTTCTAGTAATTCAGGTATTTCACATCAAGAGTTGGGTGTAGCTTATAGCAAAGCATGTGTCAGTGTGTCAGAAAGAGGATGGGATGCCATGTTCTAAAAGTTCAGCATCAACACAGCTGTGATTTAACACTTTAAGAAACCTTTCAATGGGAATTAGATGAAATATCTTTAATACAAGAGGAGAGTAGTGCTTTGATTCAAGGGGAAAGAAGAAAATGGGATGGAGAACCAAGTGAAGTGTTGAGATAAAATACCTTCTAGATACTATTCATTTTCATCAAATAAAATTTATGCTAAGAGCTTGATAGATAATTTAGATGTTATATGTGCTTGACTATTTAAAACAGTCATTTCTCTCTGCTTTGTTTATACTTTTGGGGAAGAGCATAATGTAGAGGTGAGCACTATAACTTTCTAAACCGTAAGATTTTAATTTTAGTTGTGCCAACCAAGTAGGAGATGTAATGCAGGCTTTTTCTTTTTTTACAGATCAAAGTAGAATTCTTCATTAAAAGTATAAAATAAAAGGGTAAGCCTTCTATTCTACATACCCTGGAGCTGCTAATTCAGTTATTTCCAAGTTGACACACTTCTCTGTAGGCCTGACAGTGGCACCAACCATCTACATTAAGACTTAACATTCCATAGACCATTTCAAGTTTATTATGAGCTTCAAAGCTTGCTCATCCCTAAGAGAATATCAAGTTTAAGCATGTCACTTTGCCATAGTCACAGTTAGCTTTCTGGAATCAAAATGTGTCTTTTCATGCCCTGATTTTTCTTCAGGTGACACTTAAAACCTCCTAGTTTCTTACAGAGTTTTTACTAACCAGTTGTTGCTGAGCTCTTGAATTCTGTGGACCCATCCTGTTGATGGTGGTTGGAAACTACCCATAAATAAAAACAGCCAAGTCACAATTTGTTTAAAATTCTGAGATAATGTAAACATCTTTTTTCATCTCTTGATCCTTGGAGTTCAAGTTTTTGAAATCTATTCCCAGTTGGGAATTTACTTCAAGAATTTACCTGGCATGGGAAAGAACATGTAAAATGGCTACTCCTGCTCTGACCTTTAGGTGTTTCTTACCATAGAAGGCTTATGATTAGGAGAAAGACCATGGGACTACTCAGCCTAATCGTGTGGTATACTCTACTCTTCTCTAGGGAAAAATAAGTTTCTACTGCTTGAATGTTAAGCACTAACTCTTTTGGAACATCTTGGTTTTCAGTTCCTACCTCAGTTAGTACAATGGTCCTGTCTACGCCTTTAATCTCAGAGATGAAACTTGGCGAACTAGTCAGCATTGCAAAGGTCATTATTAAGCTATTGGCAGCATACACTGCCTTTTGTTGCTGAGTGATGATAATGCTACTGCAGCAGTTAACTGGGTGTATTAGACTGAGCAGCTTTTTCAGAGTACCAGATTATCTATTTAGTTCTTTTAAACATCTGATAGAAGGTCCATTCACAAGCTGTCTCAATTGTATTTTAGAAAGCAGTTGTAATGATATTTGGAGTACCAGTCAGGATGGATAATTTGTGCAGAACATGGATATATTATGTCATTTTGCTTTTATGAAAATAGTTTCAAATTATTCTCATCTGTCAGTTTTCCTTTTGTCTGAAAATCTGGTGTTGCAACAAGTTTGAAAATTCAAGGTACTTAAAAAGTTTCCTTATTTAGTTTGTCTTCTTTTGCATAGTATCCTAAAATCATATTCAGGGCACTGGAGAGATGGTTCAACTGTTAAGAGCACTGGCTGTTCTTGCAGAGGATCTAAGTTCCATTCCCAGAACACACATGGTGGCTGTCTGTAACTCCAGTTCCAGGGAATTTGATGCCCTCTTCTGACCTTTATTGACATTGCATGACATATGTGTACTTACATACATGCAAGAAAAACACTTGTACACAGAAAAATAATAAATAAAATAAAAAGTCATGGGTTTGCCTATTTTAAGGGAAAAAGTGTCATTTTCATACTATTCTCCATAAATGTAAAATATAGAAAAGACATTTTTGAGACTGGGTCTCCCTATAGCCCCAGCTGGCCTGGAACTCAACTCTGTAGATGAAGCTGGCCTTGAACTCACAGAGATCCACCTGCCTCTGCCTCCCGAGTGCTAGGATTAAAGGTGTGTGCCACCACACCCAGCTTAAAGATGGTTTTTAGCCTCCATGTGGGTTCTGGGAATCGAACCTGGATCCTCTGCAAGAGCAGTTGGTGCTCTTAACCGCTGAGCCATCTTTCCAGCCCTAGAAAAGACATTTTTGATACTAGATTTTAACTTTATTCATAGCAATAGAATGGGTTTATCTTTCTTTTTTATATCTTTGAATTTAGTAATTTGCTCACTAAAATGCTGCTTAAATTCAGAATTATAAAAGAACACTTCCATGATTCTCTACTTTAAGCAGGAGACTGTACTTGAGTTAGTTTGGTAATTTGCACGTTTTAACTGATTTTATGGCTCCAGTCCATTCTTGAAACAATTTCTGTACACAGGTAGTGTCTTTATCTTGGTTCCCATCTAACTAAAAGTCAGTAAAGATGTAAAGTGTCACCCATTAATTATTTTTACATATGCACGTATTTGAGACTAATTACTTTCACAAATGTTTGATTAGCTAGGTACTCTTCCATCCCCTAGTTCCATTTTTTTAGATTGGGTAAGCCATTTATGCATTTGAAGTTACTTCTTTGGTGTCAAAATGAGAAAGTGAAAACTCAAAGAAATTATTTAACCTTTTAGAATTTTTGAATAGAAAGATTCTATTCTATCTTCCTTTCATGTATCCATTCACTTCTTTTGTACTGAGCTAGACAAGCATATAAAAAAATAGAATATACTCTTTCTCCAAAGTAATGGAACAAAATTGGTGATCAAATAATTTTTGTTGAAGTAATTTAAAAAATCCAGGGAACCAAACAAAAAGATTTCAAATAGAATGGCTAGCATTGAATTCAGATGCTCAGCAGTATTTGTGAGCAAGATGTTGTGATAGGGATTTGTCCTGTAGATTCTTCATGACCTAAATATTTATTGAAGGAACTTTTTATTTTATCTATCTCTATATTTATCTTAGATTAATTAATCAGTTCATTCTGTTCATTGTTTTTCCTAGTTGACCCATTCTCCAGACCTTTAAAAAGTTTTTAAGTGGATGTAAATTCCATTTTAATTAGACCATTGCAATCTAATACTGCAACTAGCCAGGAATGGAAGAAGCACGCTGGATGTTAATACAACCCAAATCAACCATAGCCAGATAATTCCCCCTGATCTCTGTAACAGTCCCTTCCCCACCTCCACAATTAAATGACCCTGTTGTTCACAATATTCAGCAAGACATTTAAGGTACATTTTAAAAAGCGATCATCTTTTAAAGGATTCTTTGCTCTTGCACTTCTCTTCCTTTCTTCTGCTTGCCACACAGCTGTCACTGGTATAAGAGAAAGATTGGGGGAGGGGAGGAAAGGAAGCCCTGTTCAAATCGTGTCACGTAGCACTAATTCATCTGCTCTCATTAGAGGGAGCTAGGGACAGCAGTGATGGCCAAGAGCTGCACTCCACACATGACACGCAAACAGTTTGGGGAATAGAAAATTGCTTTCTCAGGAAGCCCAGCCAATTAAGGACTTGACCATATTGAATGTCAAGTGTTAATTTAGGTTTTTCTTCATTTTCCCAGTAGTAATGTGGGTCCTGTGATGAGCAAATACATGTCAAGTAAAAGTTGATTGCATGAAGGACCTGGGTATTATATGTCACTGACAAGTCACAAATGTACTGAAGTCTTTTAACCCCTTAGGTGAGTGTGATGGGGAAGGAGAAGGAGAGAAGGGGATTAATGGTACCATAATGATAAGAATAGATATGTGTATGATGGTAGTTTGGATGGACAGACAGGAATGGTAATTGCAAAAATTCTGGGGGTAGGATTAATCTTACTCCAAGGGTCTCAGTTTAGACCCTAGAAAACACGTATGTATATCTTATGCTTCTTCCCTGCAAATACACTCATGCATAGGATTTTGTCTCCTAACATTTTATGAAAAAGGAAATTAGTGTCCTCTGTGGTCTTGAATCAGGAAAATCCTAATTGCTTATCTCCTATGAAAGAAATAAAAACATTCATTAAATAACTATATTATTTTGGCTATTTTGACCTTTTGGCTCAGAGAAGCTATGGAATTTCTGATTATTACAGTTTTAATTTCTAATTAATATTCATTTTAAAATTGACTGTGAAATACTATGTCATAAGAAAGATGCAAAACTGAAAAAACTTTTCTGCTGTGTCCTTGTAAGATGATATTTAGCCAGTAGAAACTGGTGAAGGCCTATCATTGTCTTTCATTCCTTTTTGTGCTCAGTTTTAGAAGGGAAAAGATTCTAGCTTAAGTGAGTAAAGTAATTTTGCCTTTTTTCCAACTGAATGTTGAAGGTTGTCCATCACGTGTAGCATCTCATTTCCATTCATCAGCATTCATTTACATATGAATGCCCTCAGAATAAGAGAATGTTTCTTTCTGTTGCAATAAAAATGCCCCTACAGTTTAAAGTACTGCTGTGTTTAGTGTAAGAAATCTTGAAGTCAGATTCAAGTTACAACCTGGTCACTTTAAAAAATATATAGGGGCTACTTTTCTTTTCATATCTTTGAAGATGCAATCTTAAAACACTTTCTTAAAACTTGCTGTCTTGTCTTTATTAAATTATAAACAAACTTGCCTTTGTACATTAACAAAGTATAATGTGTATACTTTGAAAACATCAAAATAACATTTGAATTTTGGTAGCATAAATTACTAATAGTTTTTCTGTGTCTCAGATTAGAGAAGCTGCTATCATTGTATTAACATTTACAGTAAAGAATATTTAGGAAACCATCTCAGAAATTCAGTAAAATAAGCTTTTCTTAAGAAATAAATGACTCTTCCAGGTAGGCTCTTGATTGCTGTGATAAAATATCAGTTCTTTAGTTAAAATCCCACTGTTGTGAAACTAGCCAAATAAGATTAGTTTAACTGTTCTCCCATTTCATAAGTTCTGTCTGTGGAACTCTGATGGCATTATGGAGCACTGTTTAATTACATACTGATTGTCAGCAGCTTCTCTTCTGCTGTGTGCACTGAGAGACTTAAGTAAGTTTCCCCAAAGTAAATTCTGATGATGGCAGCTCAGGTTGCTGATTCAAGTATTCCTCTCTACTGTGTCACTTTTGACGGATGGCACCTAATGCAATCAACCACAGGCCCGGACAGCCTTTTCTTTGGTTGCTTTAGTAACTGGGCTTGGGGTTTCTTCCCCTCCTCCCTTGATCTTCCTTTAAGAGCTGGCTCCTCCCTGCAAACCCCATCAAAACTTCAGCCTGAATATAGAAGGAAAAGAACAGCAGTGTACCCGGGACTGGCCTTTCCTAAACCTCCGTTTCCCAATGGCGAAAACTGAATCTGCCTCCCTTTGCGTGTGTTTTTGATAAATTTAAGAAGTCAAATCGCTGACACAGATAGATAATCCAAGTGTATAGGGTGAAGAGTTATAAATTAACACATTATTCCCTCTTAATGTGAAATACTTGAGAATGCATTTTCTCAGTCCCCTGACATCTACCCAGTGAGGCCTCACATTGTACTTTTCAAGTGGCATTGATTTGTTAAAGCGCTGAATTAGCATCTCGGCCAGCTGCCCGATCTACTGTGGTGTCAGGGGGCTTCAGTTCCTCCTGTCTCCTGCCATTCCTTTTTTTCTTCAGTTTTTCTCATCTTTTTTCCTCTTTCCCTTTTGACTCTTTTCTTGCCTCTCCTCATTCTCATATTTTCTTGCCCCTCCCTGTTGTTTACTCCTCCTCTGTCTAGTTTTGTGCTTTACCATCTCTTTACTTTTTCTTCTTTCTCCCTTGTACATCTTCCCTCTCTCATTTCTGAGGTTTTATTTTATTCAGTAGTAGAGCCTGCTGACTGCTTGTAGTGTGTGTGTGTGTGTGTGTGTGTGTGTGTGTGTGTGTGTTGATTAAATCAATCTACTGGCTTGAAAGGAAGTCTTGTAGAAAAGAAATTAACCCATGTGTGTTTGGTTCTTCCTTTACATGTGCTGTTTTTAATTAGAAGCTAGTAATAAAAATCTCACTTTGGTTTGTAGAATTCAAACGGTAACAAAGGAAAAATGGAAATTGGTGGTTACCAAGATTTGATGTATCTCTCATACTCCACTAAAATAATATTTCTGCAAAATGTTTTGCTATTTTGTAACTTTTGTATTGAATGAATTTTATGTGTATTTGTGTGGGGTATTATGTGTATGTTTACCCAAGCTCATGTGTGTCCAGATATAAGTGCATGTATATGCCTGTGCATCAAGATCAGGGTTCTCTGTCCAATGTCTTCCTCAGTCTCTTTCCACCTTATCTTTTGAGAAGTGGCCCCTCACTGAATCTGGATTTTGCCCATTCTGCTAGACCTGCTGGCCAGCAGGCTCCAGGTGCTTTCCCGTTTCTTCCTCCCCAGTGCTAGGCTTCTTAGGCATCACTGCATACTCCAGCAGGTTTTTTTTTTTTTTTTTTTTTTGCTCTTTTTCAGACAGGCTCTCCCTTTTAGTTCCAGCTGGCCTAGAGCTTACTTTGTAGACCAGGCTGGCCTTGAACTCACAGAGATCCACCTGCCTCTGCCTCCCAAGTGCTGGGATTAAAGGTGTGCACCACCATGCCTGGCCTAAGCACTCAGCTTTTTATGTGTGTGTTGGGGATTCATATTGAGGTCCTCCTGCTCCTTTAGCAAGAACTCAGAGAGCCATGCTGCTCCCCATGAATGTTTTGATACCATTTTTTTTCAGGTTCCATTATTGTTCTGCCTACTTTTGTTTGTATTAGTACAGTTTCATGCATAATATGTTTTATTTTGACATTGGTAGTATCATATGATTTCCTGATATGTGATGCTATGAATAGATTATAAAATTGGTAAGAAATTGGTTTGAAAATAAAACTAACACAAGATTGTTGATCTTTTCTTTTAGTAATGTGTCCCAAATTCCATAGGTTTTCAGAGATCATACATGTTGATAGAGAAGGTGGAAAGTGCCTGTGTTCTTTCCTTTAGACATTCATTTATCCCTGGGCTGGTGAGATTGCTTAGCAGGTAAAGGGACTTGTGGCCATACCTAGTGGCATGCATTCAGTCTTTCTTGGGCTGAGAATTACTTTTAGCTTTTTTCTTCATAGACAGACATTATCTTTTGTAATTTTAATCTGATGGCTCCATGTGGTTCTGCCTTCAGTTTTAGTCAGTTTCAAATTGATAACATTGCAACTGGAATTGGAATTTATTGATACTAAATCAAATTTCTTGAAAAAATCAAATGTTTTTATTGCTGTGTTCAGACAGATTAAACTGACAGTTTAATTCAGTATGTTTTGAAATGGGAATATTTTCCACAGATTTTGAAAACATCTACTT
This sequence comes from Rhizomys pruinosus, assembly GCA_009823505.1. Lineage (NCBI taxonomy): Eukaryota > Metazoa > Chordata > Mammalia > Rodentia > Spalacidae > Rhizomys > Rhizomys pruinosus. The sequence goes on along the minus strand of VZQC01014031.1, from coordinate 1,389,302 downwards.
CTATGTTTGATTGATTTCCTCCATTCAAATATAATATCTTCTTTTTTTTTTTAAGTTAATTGCTGTCTTCCTGTGAAGAGTTAGCATGGCTTGGCTAAAGTGAAGGGATTAGAATGACTTTTCAAAGCATGATGATGTCTGTGTAAAAGAAAGAAAAAGAAAAAAGCCTTTTAACCAAGGCTTAATACTAATTCCAGCTACTCAGAAGACAAAAATTACATTAAAGAAGACAATTTGGTTTTATTTTATATGTGCATGTTAACTTACCTTGAGAGCATCATTTTGTATTTGGGGGTATTTTCTTAGAGGAAGAAAGATGTTCTTCATTTGTTACTGCAAGGGGGCATAGCCTCACTGCAGGGGATGGACAGTAGAACACCTGCTTGATGCAGGAATAATCACAGCTCACCTGTGCAGCTCTGGGTCAGAACAGGGAGGACTGTTGACTTTCAGAACTGTTGTCACTATAAGTGAAAGGAGGAAGAAGACAAATTAACAGGACAAAGTTGAAATATTACTCATGAAAATAGTTAACATGAGCGACTGCAAAAGGGGATAAAAAAACAAAACTGATTTCTGAAAGGCATATTTAAGTAATGGGAATGAACTTAAGGGTAGCAAAAAAGAGGATGGGGAAAATGTTTTAGGGGTACAAAATTTTGCCTTCTGGTAATACAATATACATTACCATGATTGATTCTCCCTCATATTTACTACAAAATATTGAAAGGGATGTTGATGCTGGAACAAATTTAAAAATTAGGGATGTTGCTCGCTGCTAGAGAACTTACCTAGTATGCATGAGACCCTGGGTTTTCTCCTCAAGAGTGAAAAGCAAATGAATATATTTATAAACTTCTAGAGTGATTTCAGTTTTTCTGATTTATATATTTTTTACCATGCTGAGGTTTTGAACTCAAGGCCTTGTCCATTCTAGGTAAGCTGTCTGCCACTGTACCACATCCCTAGCCCATTTAATGTCATTTAAAATTCTCATTAGGTACAGGCAAGTTTTGTCTTGTTTCTTAGTTTTTTATTTACATTACTTGGAAATACTACCTATACCTATTTAAGTAATAAATTTAGTGGGTTTTTTGGGGGGGGGTCTTTTTGAGACAGAGTCTCCCTTTATCCCCAGCTGGTCTTGAACTCACAGAAGTCCACCTGCCTCTGCCTCCTGACCACGCCCGGCTAAATTAAGTTTTTATATCTCGTATTGTTTGTGTCTGCCACACAAAAAAGTTAACTGCATATTTTAGTATTCTTCACCTTTGAATTTTTGTGTAAAATTGTCAGGGGATGACAGAATTATTTCTGTTTTTGTATTTTGTAAGTCTAAATTAAATGTCTCTTAAATGTGAAAGAACTGGCACCTTTGATAGCTAGTCCCCAAAGCAAACGGTCATGTCAGTAATCATGCCCTAATTATCAATGAAAATGTGAAGTTTGTTTTCTTAAAATTTCCAAAACAAACAACAGAAAAGAAGTCCCACAGCAACTGGCAGCGTTACCCAACTCAGGACAAAGCATCCTTCCATGAAGCCATAGGACTTTGAAAAGTCCCAGTGATAATAAGAAAGGATGCTGGCATCTGCCCAAGGCCTTGTTGAGAGGGCACTGCAAATGGCCTTCTCAGTGTGTGGCTGCACAGAAGTTCCAGGGTGACACATGCCTCACAAGCTGGTCACAATGCAAGGGGCCAAGGGTCATGTTCAAGAGCAGGGTGTTGCTGGATAAGGCTGAGGAAGCAGAGGTGGCCCCTCTGCGCTCAGTGTGTGGGTCTGTGTACTCCTTTCCCGTCAAAGCTGGCCCAGCTCAGCCAAAAAAGCGGTTCCTTGGCAGGGTTTAATGGCAGGATGATGTAGTCTGTTGTGACTAGTGCATTCCTTTCAGGTTAAACTAGGGAAATGGCATTGTGTTAAAATTCCAAGTCGCATGAATGTTTTATTGCCACAGTGCATTTAGCCCTCCAGGGGAGTATGTGTGGCAGTTGTGTTGTAGGGGGTGGGGGTGGGGGTGACTTAGAGACTCAGGAACTATCAGAAGAACACTTCCCTTGGAAAATTTTACCCACCAGCATGAAGCTGATTTGCTGTGATGGTCATTTAGAAGGGTTTCACTTTTTCTTAAACTGTGACTGTTTAAAGTCTTGCAGTCTGGACAATTAACAGCTGAAGAAAATATGACAAGACGCACGCAAAGAGGTTGGGAGGTAGAGAGGAAGAATGAGCCAGAAAGGATCTGAGCAGCATTCTTGTGTAAACTGCCCAAGCCAGGGCCCCCTCTCTGGCTGCCATCCCTGTCCCCTTTCCTCAGGCTGTTTTGATGTCTGCCTGAAGGCCAGCAGGACTGACCTGTTAACCTTGCACCACTGACTGGAGGCCATGGCACTCTTGGTACTGTATGTTACCATTACAACTCCCTCATTCCTTTTCTCTGGCCTTCCCCTCCCCCCCTTAACCATTTCTCTATAACAACGGTTTATATTAGTCAGAGGGATACAATCTTGGAATGTAGAAGGTCTTAGTTTAAAACAAAACAAACTTAAATATGTTGCTTTTCTTTTCTTATTTTTTTTCTTCTCTTCTTGGCATTTAGAAGGACTGTACTGAGCCATTCTAATTCAGTTTCAGCCAAAGGTTTGGAATGTGATTTAAAACGAGGAATTCTGGAAATGGGGCAGTTTAAACATGGAGGTCACTTGGGCTCAGGGTCTTATGAAGGGTCAGCGTTATGAAATTACACGTACATCTTCAGGTTTAGGATACATCAGGCCTTGCAGTGGGCTCAGATACATCCATTTTGCAGACTGCCTTCTTCTACATTTCTCTCCAAGGACACCATAACCTCATTTACTGCCTCACTTGTTTCGGACATACAGTTACTGAGGGCTAATGTGATTTGACTTCACTTGTAGTTGTGTATATTACAAATAACATGTTGGCTTTTGTCATGATTTGATTCTAGTTAACTTACAACATGTGTATATGGAACAGCTTTCTGTTGCATTGTACTTTTACAAAGTATCCATGTCTCTCATTGAGTCCCTGTAAACAGGAGAAATATATATTATGTTAAGACTACCTAAGAAAAGATACATTCATTTGAATTTTACTTTTGAACTATGTGTATCTTTATGCTTCAAAATGTTAACCCTTTGTTTACCGGCTCTTGTGTGGTACTATTTTCTCTTCCTTTAAAAATGCATCTGTTTGTACACATATATAACTGGGCACTTGAATGTGTGTGCCTTTATATTTGTGCACACTTTCCAAACTAACACAGAGATGCTAATAAAAACTTTTGAAGCTGCCAAACTAAGAATTTTCCATTGATAAATCACTATTTTTAAAAGGTACATAACAGAAATTTAACTCCTAATATTTTACAGAAAACTAAGTCATGAGTAGGCCTGTGTCCTCTTATTTACACGAAGTTTTAAGTATATGATTTATGTATTTCTATAAAATGATTTGCAAACATAGAGTTCCTGACTTTAATTTGATTCAGTGGCAGTTGTATGATACTTTGTTCTTTTTTAAAAATATATATTTATTTTTATTTATGTGCATGAGTATTTTTCCTGTATGCATGTAAATGTACCACATACATGCAGTGCCTATAGAGGCCAGAAGAGTGTGTCAGATCCTTTAAAAGTGGAGTTAAGGATGGTTGCTAGCTGCCACATGGGTGCTGAGAATTGAATCAGGCCCTCTGCAAGAGTAGCCAATGTTCTTATCCACTGAGCCATTTTTCCAGCCTTGGTTTATTCTTTTTAAACAAATACATTGCCATTGTTTATAAGAAGTCTTAAAACAATAAGCAATTAACTTTACAACAAAATCAAGATATATATGTATATTTGACATGTCAAATTTGAGGCATAGTCTTTAAGAATTTTCCTTTACATTCTTGATAATGCCTAAAGAATTATTTCATTTTACTCTCTTGTGCCTGGTAAGGTGATAGTGGGAGTTAGGGTGATTTTAAAATATAAATTTTAGGGGGCTGGAGAGATGGCCTAGTGGTTAAGAGCGCTGACTGCTCTTGCAGAGGACCCAGGTTCGATCCCCAGCACCCACATGGCGGCTGAGAACTGTCTTTAACTCCAGTTCCAGGGGAATCCGACACCCTCTTCTGACCTCTGCGGCATTGCACGGCATGGGTGCACAAACCTACATGCAGACAGTACATTCATACACATACAAAAATAAATAAAATTTAAAAAAATATTAAAAAAAATATAAATTTTTAAAGAGAATGTTGTTTTGCCTTGGAATTTGCTTTTTCCTTTTATTTCTTCTTAATTTTTTCACTTATAACCAATTTTAAAAGTGTTTTCTTAGTAGTAAAAATACAAGTGCCAAATCAACAATCATGTATATTTAGATTGTCTTAAAATAGAGTAGATTATCCTGATAATGGAAGTAATTTTTAAAATTATGAAAAATATTGTTTTGCTTGATTAAACTTGAGTTATTAAAAGTTTTGTTTCTTTCATAATCCAAGAGGGAAAGAATAGAATTACTTCAATATCACATCTTCCTGATAAGAACATTTCAGCCAACTCAAGTCAAATTTTCTTAAAAAATATCAACATTTGTTCTTTGAGCATATTTTGTTCCCCTGTGTCAGGCATTAGTGTTTACTACTGGGTACTTTGCATGATAATTGACTGGTCCTGAGTTCAGATGTTCCCTCTGCCAGATGACCTCCCATAGGCCACTTTATCCCTGACCTTTCCTTCTAATCTGTGTAGGTCTCGCTATCTTACCCAGGAAGGCCTCAAACTCAAGATCTATGTGTCTCAACCTTTTGAATACTGGAATTATAGAGTGCCTCCAGGCATTTATTTATTTATTTATTTATTTATTTATTTATTTATTTATGCTGGGAACTGAACTCAGACCCTTCTTCATGTTAGCTAGAAGTTACTGAGCTAGTCTCCAGTTACTGAGGTCGTTTCCAGTTTTATATTATGGAAAGGATACTGACCTTTAGGAAGATTAAAGGAGACATACAAATGAAGTTGCAGTTTGGCATAGGTCTTTCATATGTAGCCTCTCTGAATTGTCCAGTAGCTTTGTTTCCATTGGAAGCTTGATGTTTTAGAAACAATGGATTAAAGAATAAGTTTAAGTAAAATGTTTAAATGTCTCCATTTATCTATAGGAAAAGAGATATTAGATCATCTGGAGGCGTTTCTGCTCTGTCCTTTTCAGAGAAACTCTTATATAGTAAGCTTTTATCATCATGTAACAATTTTATCAGATTGGCCATCATGAAGATCCAGAGTGAGTTTATTGTTTCTGTGATATCCATTATGACAGATTTTAATGGGCCTGTTTATCTTTGTATCATAGGTTCTAACCATTGCATGAATTAAGTATTCCTGCCTTATATTCATTACCACTTGATAGTGGAGCTTAAAATTGATTTTTAATGAGACCCTAGTCTCCCTTTTGTAAAAATTACTTGTAATCATGGGATTAAGATAATACAAAAGCTGATACTGTTAATATTTAAGTAAAATTAAAATAACAGCAAGTAACATACTTGTGTATATGGGTAATATTTTATTCTTATTTACAGGCTTGTGACAGTGTTTTAAGTGGTAAGCAAAATGATATGTTTCTTTTAGTTGGCTTTGGTCATACATTATATTTTTTGAGCTTTCAAAGCATTTTTTAATTAAAAATTTTTTTATGCTAAGTGTGATTTTTTAAAAATTATTCAGTTCAACCAGTAAAAAGAATAAAATTCTATGTGAGATGACATTTGCTTAATTGGAAGTATCTTTGTATTTTAAAAATGTATATTCCTGTATATTACATTAGTATGCCATAGATATTCTCTGATTAATGTTATTATTTTCCCTAATCCGTTTTTTGGTTTTGTGGTTTGTTTGTTTTTAGCCAGACTAAGGTTGAATGCATCATCTTGAGCTCTAAAATAAATATTTGGCATAGTGTTTCCTGTGGCCTGTTAGTGAGAGTTACAGGATGAGGATCTATTATTCGTACTTGTACAGTTACCTTTTGGTTCACACTATGCTCATTAGCTTATCATGTATGCTTTACAAAAATATATGAGGGAAGATACCACTATTTCCATGATAAGGAAATAAAGTCTAAGATCTGGTCTCAGAGCCTTTGCTTTCCCCTTTACCTCATTCTTTATCCATCTGTAGCTTGTGCTAAATATTTTTAAAAACAGAAACAAAAGTTAGCTGTAGAAATCACCCCAACCCTTTCAAGTTTGATTTTATAAGGAATATAATATGTAGCACTGATATAAACCACATTTGCTGTATATGGAAAGGGACAGAACTATAGACTTTTTTTCTTTTAGACCTCTTCCAGATGCATGGAATACTTAGTAACACCCTCCCCTCCCCCCATATTCTCATGTTCCTATACTTCAGGAAATAAGACCCAGAAGAACTTCTACTTCTCTGTCTGGGAATTGAAGGTTCAGGTTATCATGTTTAGAGCTGTTATTATATAGAATTCATACAGGAAGCTAATCTATATATTTGTTTTTGGAGAGATGCCTCAGTGGTTAAGAGCACTGGTTGCTCTTGCAGAGGACCTGGGTTTGTTTCTCAGAACTCACATGTCAGCTGACAACCATCCATAACTCCAGTTCCAGGGGAATCTGATGATCTCTTCTGATCTTTGCAGAGATTGCATGACAAGGGTGCACCCAAATATATGCAGGCAATGCACTCATACACATAAAAATAATAAAATATTTTTATTAAAGGATTTATTTAATTTTTTAATTATGTGTATATGGGTATGTGTCTGTGGGAGTATGTACCTGTGAGTCTTCATGCCCCTGGAAAGATCTCTTGGAGCTGGAGTTATTGTCAATACAAAGCTACCTGATGTTGGTGTTGGGAAACCACTTTGGGTCCTCTGGAAGAACAGTATGTGTACTCTTAACTGCAGAACCATCTCTCTAGCTCCTACTCTGTATAATTTTAAAAGACAACATATAGAAGAATAGTGCAGCGTAAATACTACTTTAAAATTAGTTTTTTATTGTACAGCTTATATATTTTTTATTGTTTTTTATTTTATGTATATGAGTGTATTGCCTGCATGTGTGTAAGTGCACCTGTGTTGTACAGTGCCCACAGAGGTCAGAAGAATATGTCAGATCCCCTGGAACTGGAGTTATAGATGATTGTAAGCCATCATGTGGGTGCTGGGAATTAAACCCAGGGTTTTTCTGCAAGAGTAGCCAGTGCTCTTAACCACTGATCCATCTCTCCAGACCCCATTTTATATGTGTGTTTTCAAGAAATAATGGATCAGATTTTGTTTAGCCCATAGTAATAGAGTAATTTTTGTGTTGAAAGAGCCTGAAAAAACAGATCATAGTTTTTGGTCTACTTGTGTTTAAATTTATACAGACTGTTTTTGTTCTGTCTGAAAATATATAAAAGTTTTCAGTGATCTTTACAATGATGTTGCAAAACTGTAAAAGATTTATACATATGATTTATGCTTGTATGGATAAACGTGAGGAACAATATTGATGTGTGTTAACTGTTAAAATACCAGGAAAAGTATTACTAAATAAATAGCTTATAAAACTAATTGGCCTAATTTTATAATTTCTTTATAAACCAAGAATTTTTAATTTTTTCACTTGGTAAATTTACATTGGTATTTTATATAGTGCTTTATTAGACATCTACAAGCAAGTTCCAGGCCATCTGGGGTTACAAGAAGACCCTGCCTTAAAAAGAGCAAAAGAAGTCCACATGTGGTGGTACATACCTTTAATGTCAGCACTTGGGTGGCAGAAGCAGGCAGATCTCTGTGAGTTCATGGCCAGCCTGGTCTATATAGCGAGTTCCAGGACAGCTGAGGCTGGCTACAGGGGTACCCTGTCTCAAAAATACAACAACAAAAAAATACAGTTTGTTTTTCATGAATACAGTGAGAAGAGTCCAGACTTATCAGTGAGCAATATCTGCATTTGACCTGATCACTTTATAAGACTTCGGAAAAGTTGTATAACCTCCTTGAACCTGAATTAACACTCTCATATTATGAGACTTAGAAAAGAGGCCTGTGAGGCCTGCAAAGTCTGGCATAGGATGGGAGAGCTGTGTTGCAACCATTATTATCTGCTTTTGTGTATAACTATTGTGGTCTGTAGTCCTTACACTCTTTTCTGTCTGTATCTGTTTATCAACTGTGTTACCAGGGTTTTATTACTTCTATAATGTATATACTTGGCCTTTTCAGGTATTAGTTAAATAGTAATTGTGCCAATTGTGTAGAAGCTTTCTTTTCCTGAAGAAAGTGAGGGTGGAGAGAAATCTTTTCTTTCTCATCATTGAGAATCAGTCACTGAATAACATAATTTTAAAATCTTAATGTGGCTTTTGCGTACTTTATGAACCTTTTTATGGTAACTCCAACGTAAGGAACTGATTGAATTAATATACTCCCATCAAGGGAGGATTCTGTTAACCTTTCCTCCTCCCTTTATCCCGTGTGTGCTTTATAAAGATAGGACTTTATCCATTATTTAGTTTTCCTCATATAGCAAAGATGCAAGTTCATCAACATTCAGATTCTTGATGAGTGCTTCTAGTCTTTAAAAAAGGGAAGAAATATAAACAGTAACAATGCCCCCCAGCAAAAAAAGAAAACAAAAAACAACAACAAAAAACCCTGACCTTAAACAGAAGAACAGAAATCCCTGACAACTACCATTTTCATTTCTGAGAATCCCAGAGCTTTATTAAATGAAGAATCTAAATTTTAGACATTTCTTTTAGTATAGAATGGTCTCCTTTTTAGCACAATTTTATTTTATTTTTTGTCTTTTTTGAGACATGGTCTCCCTGAATAGCCCCACCTTACCTGCAGTTTGCTATGTAGACCGGGCTGGCCTTGAACTCACAGAGATCTGACTTCCTCTGCCTCCTGAATGCTGGGATTAAAAGTGTGTGCCACCATGCCTGACTTTTGCACCACTTTTATAGAAAGGCCTTACATTATGCAGATATAACTAAAAAAGCTAAGAAAAGAGAAAATTCTTAAGGATGACCATTGAGGAAGCATTTTATTAATATCTTTGGAAGAGATCTTGGGCAAGTCAGTTCCCATTGAACACTGGGAAGAGTGGATGGGTGTGGGGGAGTTTTATTGACAGATAAATAAAAAGATTATTTGGAATAAGAAAGCTACTGTTTGGTTAGATTTTTGTCATCTTGACACAAACTGGAGACACTGTGGAGGAGGAAACCTCAATTGTGGAATTTCCTCCATCCAACTGGCCTGTGATAAAATACCTGGCAAAAGTGACTTAAGGGAAGAAGGGTTTGTTTTGACTCAGTTTGAGGGTGGACTTCATCATGACAGGGAAACCATGGTGGAAAGCAGTAGCAGGAGCATAAAGGTAGAGGAAGAAACATCAAAATTAACATCTGCCAAAAGCCAACCTGTCAAAGGCAGGTTGGAAAACTTGCCTCTGACTACAGGGCTGCATGGAACAAAACAGAAAAACCTTTGTGAGTCTAGGCATAGATGGGTGTGATATAAAATAAAGGATCGAAACTCTCAGGGCTCAAGGTTCTTGAAGTGGACCTGTCCCCGTTCACTAGCTGACTTCTGATTTGTGGAGGGCCTTTCTCTTCTTTATTAAGGTTTCTCTATTTGTATCATTATCTATGTGCCCCTGGTTCCAGAAAACACTGGAAAACTCAGGAGATACCCCTCCAGACCCTGATCTGTTCCGGTTAGTGGAGTTTGAAGCAGCTGGTCACTCTGTATCACAAAACAGAGAAATGAATACCAGCGCTCAGCTCACATTCTCGTTTTTGTTCAGTCCAAGACCACAGCCCATGGAATGGTGCTGCCCACATTTAAGGTAGATCTTTCCACCTAATCTAGAAAATCTCTCCCAGATATGCCAGATCTTTGTTTCCATGTTGATTCTAAATTGCATCAAGTTAATATCAAGATTAACCATAGCATAAAAGGAGTTCAAAGTATGTCACCTCAAAATGTGCCACCTTGACATAAATATTCTTTTGAGTTGAAGATAACTGGAAAAAAAGAAGGCAGATGAAGGAAAGGTTCTCTCTGCTCCCACCCCCTACTAAAAATCCTCAGAGACAAGAAGTCTGTGTAACAAACCTGTTCTTTATTCTGTGTTGGTTTCTTTCCCACAATTTGCCACCCCTAGAATCTCAAAGCTCTTTCTTTTGATTTCTTACTTCCCTATGAAATTATTGTCCTTTCCTGCAATGCTATAAAACCCCCAAGTTCTAGTCACCTCCTGCAGTTACTCAGCACTAAGTATGTTCTGGTGTATGCATGATTCACATGTTAGTAAACCTTTTTTTCTTTAAAAAAAGAGAGTGTTTTAAAATTATTTATTAAATCCAGGCATGCTGGTGCATGCCTTTAATCCTGGCACTTGGAAGGTAGAGGCAGGTGGATCTCTGTGACTCTAGACTAGCCTGGTCTACATAGCGAGTTCTAGATGAGTTGGGGCCACAGGGAGACCTTTTCTCAAAAGACAAAAAAATGATTTATTAAATATTATTAGTTGATTGTCTGCTGTGTGCAAAGCAGTTCTGTAGATGCTGCGGGGGAATATGATGAGCTCCTTAGTTTCTGCTATTCAGGACAGAAAACATCTATTTAAGATCCAAGGATGTCCAGGGATTGCCCAAGGTCTCCTAGAGAAGAAGGGAGGAGGAGGTCACTTTCTCCTGGGTATTAGATATTTCAGGGAACAAGAATCATTGGGAAATGTGGAGATTTTCAGGAGTAGAATGAAGGGGAGGCCATTCCAAAAAAGAGGTAGCAGGAGAACTGTCAAATGAAGAAAGCCCAGTCAGTATGCAGGAAAGGTCAATAGTCTAATTAGACTTCTCCAGGGAAGAGTGGATAAAGTGGAAAAGGCAGGTTACAACTGGATTCTACTGGTCCTGGAACAAACTTTAAGTAGTAATTTACAGGAAACTAAACATCACCTAGGAATGGATTTCACCATTGGGATGTGGGAGGAAGGGTATAGCACTGGTCGGGGAGTGTAGAATGATAAATCTGGAATTATCACTTAAGGTTAGTGCAAAGGGCTTAGTGTACACTTGTTAGAATTGATGATCTGGAAGGCGTGCGTGCGTGTGTGTGTGTGTGTGTGTGTGTGTGTGTGTAGGAATACAGCTGAGGAGACTGAAGCAAGAATGGACAGGCTTTTAGAATTAATGGGTTTGGGAAACACAGAGAAGGCTTTTAATCATGATACATGGCTCTGAGTCCTTGTTAACGAGATTTTGGTGATAACATTGTAAAATGTAGTAAAGTAAGGGAAGTGCTCCAGCAGAGAATGAAGAGCAATCGACTTAAGCATGTTACTTATTTAGGGAGACTCAAACCGGATACCCAGAACATTTAGTGGGAGCTTAACAGTACATGATTAATGTTCACATGAGGCAGAAAGAGGAGGAGTTAGGAAGTCCTATTTACATAGAGGAAACAGATGAAACCTGGGTAGAAAATTCCTTTAAAAAGAAAGTTGGCAGAAAGAAAATAGCGTATTACAGCAGTACTTTATCATTAGGCATATTTTGCTCTGAGGTAACTAACACCAAAACCAAACAAGAAAACCATATGTTTTATCATATTAACTTGTTCTGTTCTCTGCTAAACTTCCCCATTAAACTTTTAGAGTTGGTAGATTTCAGGAGTAAAGCATGTTCAGCCAGGAAGAGCATACCAAATTTTATAGGATTTCCACTGAAGAATATAAGAAAACCCCTTTTATTTTATTTCCCTACTCCTTCTTGACATGATGTCACTTTTGAGAGATGCTTACCTTTGCCATTTACCTGTCTGCTACAGAATAGTTAAGCTTTTCATTTCTTCTCTGTCACCCCAGTTGAGATCAATGCATGGAGATGGCAATACAGTATATCTCATAGAATTACATTTTATATGAATTTTCTCTCTTCAAGCTGAGGTACTTGGTGGGCTTGGAGGGAGGATTGTGAGGTATATAGTATAGTTTATGTTTGTTGGGAAAGGCTTTACTGAATGGAACAGCAGGACCAAATGTGCCTTCCACTTTCAGAAAAAAAACAATGTTGCTTCGTTGATCTTTGGACACGGTTGATGGATCTTTCACAGTGTATATACAGTCTTTGGCTCTCCTGTTCAGAATAGCTGGGCTGGTCTGTTGGTAGGACTGGTGGCCATCCTTTAGGCTCAGTCTTCATTTTAAGTGTAATATACATCAAAAGGGACACTTGGCTTCTCCAGAGGCATTTGCATCTCTAGCCAGTCATCTGTGCAGTAACTCTAGTAATTTATGTCTACTGTGTTTTATCTCTTAAACCATGTACTTTATAGTTTTTAAAGAAATTATAATTGGTTTAATGTAGATGGTTCAGTAGTAATTTGCAATATAGAGCTTTATGGGATATTTGTTCCTTTACTTTCTGAAACTTGACACATTCTATTACATTTGATCACTCTAATTCCCTGTTAGTTTTTTCCACACAGTTTTTTTTTTTTTTTTTTTTTTTTTTGTCTTTTCGAGACAGGGTCTCCCTGTAGCTCCAGTGGCCTGGAACTTACTCTGTAGACCAGGCTGGCCTTGAACTCACAAAGATCTGCCTGCCTCTGTCTCCCAAGTGCTAGGATTAAAGGCTTGCACCACCAAGCCTGGCTACCACACAGTTTTTTCAATCACCCTTTCCTTTCTAGTGTTGTTAACTTTAGACAGAGAAAAAAAAAAAAAACAGAGCCTATTTGGTTGTTCTCTTTTTCTCCCTCTTACAAATTAAAAATAACTTAAATGGATACATTTTTTTTCCTAAAGTGAACACCTTTCTAAAATATTATCACCTTCAAAAAGTAAATAAAAAATTCAATAGCTTGATATAGGTGTCCAGTTCAGGGACAATCACTCTTCTACCTCCAGAGGCTCAGGGATGATTGTGGAAGAGTTGGTGGAAAGATTATAAGAGCCATAGGTGGTAGGTGACCATGAGGAAACAGTTTTCCAGATGGCTGGGAATTTACTCATCTGAACTCACAGTGGTGATAGCATGTATACTTACCACATTAAACACAAAGCAGGCAAAATTCCAGCATAGGTGTGGGAAGGTGGGTCTGAGGATCTGCTGGAAAACAGTGGCTGTTGGGGAGAGTCAGTCTCCCTTTTAAGGGTATGACTCTTGGTAGATTAACCAGGGTCCACTGGATGGATCTATGCGAAGGAGGTTTGGGGACACAAATTTGACTCTATAGCCTTTATATATAAGTACATGAAATTGGCTGGGGAGTGGTAGTAAGGAGGTTGCAGAGAGAACAGAGGATCTAAATTTTATATATATATATATATATATATATATGTTTCATATAAAATATATTGTATGAAATTCACAAAAAAATCAGTGAAAAAGGAAAAATGAAAAAAGAAAAAAAACCTAAAAGGCTAGGGTTTGACAAACTACTATCTAAAAGATAAATAAGTCAGTGACTTGATGTTCACTTCTTGAAAGCGGCTTCTTTTCTCTCATTAGAGATAAAATCATCCTTTGTTTTGTTTTCTTTTTCCTTTGAGACAAGATTTTATTTTGTATCCCAAGTCCACCTCGAACTTGAACATAGCTTAGCCTTCCAAGTGGGAGAATTACCGGCCCCAGATTCTAGGTCTTGATCATTGCTATTCTGATCAGAAGGAAAGCTAGGGAGATAAACTGAATTGAATAGTTCAGGGTAATTTGGGCTGATATTGATTGATGATTGATTGATTGATTGATTGATTTGGCAAAGAGTCTGTTCTCCAGCTCATAGTCTTCTCTCACAAGCCTCCAAGGTGGTAGGACTGGCCACCACACTGGCCAGGATTGTCTTAAAGAACTTTTTCATTCTAACGTTAACATCTACCTCCTCATCAGTTTCCTTCTAAGTTTGCAGGTTTGTGAAGTTGCCTACACCACTGCTTGTTCATTGGTCTTTTTTGCTCAAGCTATGCTCTTTTGGGTCCATTGTCTTCTACAGAGTGAGATTTGGTGGGGAGGTCTGTATTTTATGCCCTAGTATTTCTTTTCTTCTTTTCTGATTCTTTTAGTCACATCTCTCTTTAATGGAGTTATTTTCTGGAGGACTTTTGGATCGTTGGGTCTCTGGGTTTCCACACTTGGTAGCATTACTGGCAGAGGTAGGGAGCACACTGGGCTACTGATCTGAACATTTAGTCTTACTAATCAAGATCCTGCCCTCGAAAGGGTTAGGTTTCCTTAGGCTTTATTCACCTGTGCCTCCTAGAAACTCTGTTTTCAAATTCAAAAGTCAAGCCCACTAGCATAGAAGAATACTCAGGAAATGGCCTAATACTGTATTTGTGAGGGGACTGGCTGGTAGAGGACAGATAACTGTATCTGTGACTAGCTGGTAGAGGACAGATGGGTAAAATGTGCTGCTTCTTGCCATGTCACACTGTACTCTGCAGACTTCCATAGTCAGCACTTCTGATCTGAGATAGATACTTCCTTTACACAGCATCTCAGGAAGGCTTCTAAAAGTTGATAGCATTGACTCTGAGACTAATTGAAGGGGTAGATCTTCAGGTTCTTCAGTTGCTTATATAAGGTTTGCTTCTATTTTCTTCAAATTCCTTCCCTTACTTTCTGAAACTGCTCAGCTTTCAGGGGAGCCCTGGGGCTGCTTTTGTGAGGTGCATATAGAAGTAGCCTTTACTGATGTACTGAGTGCTTAGTAAAAGTGTTTTACATATGCCATTTTATTTAGCCTTTCCAGCCCTACACAATAAATACAATGATTCTGCTTTACAGATTTGGGAAACAAGACTAAGATAAGTGACTAAGCTACTCACTTTCCAAGATACACAACTTAGTCTCAAACATGCCTAAATCCATTAAGAACTTTATTTTAATTTTTTTTTTTTTTTTTTGAGATAGGATCTTCCTGTAGTACTACTGGTCTGGAAATTGCTCTGTAGACCAGGCTGTCCTTGATCTCCCAGAGATTCAACTGCCTTTGCCTCGCAAGTGCTGGGATTAAAGACATGTACCACCATGCTAGGCCCAAGAACTTTTAAAATATCGCTTGTCTACAGGATTATTGGAGTTGAGCATTGAGACAAAAAGCTAGCTGGGACACATACATAAGCATACTCAAGATTTAATTAAACATGAATTTTCAGACTTAACAGTGCATATACCATTAAGCAACAACCTTCAATATTTAGTTTCTAAAATATTGAAACCTACTGAAATTAATTGAATTTTATACTTTTCTTTACTAAATAATTAAAAGAAACATGACAGTACAGGTAACAGTGCCTTCATCTCTGCTTTGTTCAGTGCTGAAAATCAAGTAAAATGAGAATTGAAAGAAATAAGTTGAACTCTGTCAAATGATGGGAATTTTTCTAGTGAAACATGAATGTTATTAGTAATTGACTTAATTTATCTTTTTAAAAATATTTTATTTATTATTTCTATTTTATGTGTATGAATGTATTGCCTACATATATGTTAAGGGCACCTGTGTTGTGTATTGCCCACGGAGATCAGAAGGCATCGGATCCCCTGGAACTGGAGTTATAGACAGTTGTTAGCTGCCATGTTGGTGCTGGGAATTGAACTAGGTCCTTTGCAAGAGCAGCCAGTGCTCTTAACCTCTGAACCATCTCTCCAGCCCCAAGAGATAACTTATCGGTACTCTCCATGTAATCAAATATGGAACAAGACTGTAGTCGTAGGCCTCAGATTTCTTACTCAAAGTGAAATGAATGCAATGGAACTCCTCTATTTGTCTGATATGTAAACTAATAAATATTATGTATAAAGCCATTTAAGTACTCTAGAAGAAAGAGTCTGTGTACTTTTAGCATTATTCATGGTCCATTAGACACCTCAGGGTGTCACTAGGGGTGAGACTTAACCATTTATCCTATACTTTACAATAAAAAATTAGGTTGGTTTGTTGTTGTTGTTGTTGTTTGTTGCTGTAAAAATCCCCTGGAATTGTACCTGCAGAGGTTCCTCCTGGTACAAAGCCCAGTGCCCTATTGTTTGACAGTTTACCCAGAATGGTGAGTTCCCTAGAAAGGAAAGGAGTGAGAATGGACCTCCATAAACTGCTCCTTAGTCCTGGGGCACAGTGTTCTGCACTTGAAAGTCATTTTCCACTTCCAACAACTTGACAAGTTCCAGAATCAAGAACCTTGTGACTTCAGAGGGGCACTCGTTTCCTCAGGGAGGGTCCCATCTTACACAAATCTCCTATGACTTGTCTGCCGCCATTATCTAATTCCTCCTGGTATAGCCCTTTCTCATCTAAGCTTCTGCAGGAACAGGTGTGTTTCTGCCCATTGCCCATTTGAAAAATAAACACCATATGACCCACCCATTGCTTTCTGATCAGGTAACAGAGCTTTCATTTTTCATCTTTATAATCTGTATGCTTGCCCTTGGACAATCTTCACTTAAGGATCCATGATACAGAACTTTCAGCCTAGAATACTGTCTTCTAGTTAAATTTTTGATTAGAAATTAAGACACAAATTAGCTGTTCACCCAGACCCTTTAGTTTTTACTGTCTCTGTTTTTGTATTCATGTGTTTGGCAGCAGCATGCTTCATGTGTGTCTTCTCTTTCACAGTATTGGGAAATCTATTTCTTTTCTCTTTCTCACAAGTTCTGCTGGCTAGCTTGTTGTCCAGTCCATTTCACTTAATAACTTTTCTGAACTCTTAGTGTCATTTGAGTGGTTTTTCCTCTTGCTGTTTGGCATTCTGTAACCACTGAAAGGAGGCTGAAGTTCCATCAGTGCTTCCCTGAAGTTTGGAATGTGACAGCTCTTTCATGCAGCCATGTTCCTGAGTCTTCTTATAGGAATGCATCCCCATTGTCTCTTTCCTGTTTTCTATTTTTCATATCCATTTTTGTATAGACATTTTCCAGGTTCTGCTTGTTTTACTCATCCCTTCATCACTGCTAGACTAGAAGCCACCAAAACATACATAGTACTAAATAACTGATCTGGGCTTGTAGCCAGCTCAACCAAAGAGACTGAGGCTGACATCGAGGTTAGCTTGTTTGTTTGGGCTGTGACTTTCATAGTGCCTGTCAGGCATATGCCTACGTGAATGTTTTATATTTAAAAGTAGAATTAAATTTCAAGTGGACTTCTGCTCTGCAGAGGCATCCCTGGTTCACCAAGCCCCTTTCTTGGTAACATATTTCCCTCAGGTTATAATTTCTGTACTGCTTTCTTCTTTGTCCCCACCCTTCTATCCACTCACTCATCTTCAAATATTTTGAACAATAATTTTTTGGGGGGAGGCATTTTTGTTGTTTCCTTTTCACAAGTCTAGTGCCTAACAGTTTTTATAAGTGACCTCAATAAATGGAGAAAGAGATATGTGTGAGTGTGTATGTGTGAGTGAGAGAGACAGAGACCGAGACAGAGACAGAGAGACGGATACTGAGGAAGTCTGTTATATTTCCTCCCTTCCTCATAGAAAATGTGTTTTCTGGTAGCCCTTTTGACACTGAAGTGAATGCCCACTGGCCCTCCCTTTTTGAATTCTCCTGGGAGGAGAGAAAGCGGCCTTTAGACTTGTTGTCATCTGTGTTTCTGCTGATTATACACAAAGTAAGTTGTAAGTAGCTCTCACACACTGATTCCTCTGAGGTATATACAAGAGAGTGGCTAGGTTCTCAGCTTCAGCTTACCCTGGAGATTCCACAGGGTCCCTTGCAAGGCCTCTCACTGTCTGTTTCTGCACAAGAAGAGTGAATTCTATCCATTCAAAACAGAGTCCCATAGTGAAAACTATGGAATCAAGTTAGGAAATATTAGTCAACTGGTTTGATATTTTTCTCCAACAGAAATGTTTATTACTCTAAAAGAAATATATATGAAGATGCAAAAAAGAACAAAAACTAAAAAACTCCATTTTCCTAATCTCAATGGACATTTTGTGAAAATTATTGTAGTTTCAAGTTAGTGTATGGAATTGAAGCAGACACTGCTTGCTAAAACAAAGAAAGGTGGATAAAGTGGAATCTCCCAATAAGTTTAAAGTTTATATTCCAAACATTGGAAAGGTACACACTATTTTACTGTGTTAATTTACAGTGGGGTAATAGGAAGAAGTTCAACAATTAATTATATCTGCTGCTTCTGTTAGTCATTTTTTGGTTGCTTTTAGCTACCTGGATAGTTTCAGAGGTTTCTAAATCAAAAGGGAGAATTAAGTATACCACATTATAACTAATTAAGGTAGTCACCTTTCATACCCTAGCTATTGCTTCTGTATCTCTTAAGAATTTTCTTTCTGATAACTCATGATACTCATTGTAGCAGTTGTGGTTGAAGTATTGGGTATCGTTAGATTACAACCCTTAATGAACTATGCAATTTGATTTGAACCTCTGTTGTCTTGTCCATAGAATACCAAAGTATTTTAGTCTAATGGATTTTTATGACTTTATTTCTACTTAGAAATCCTAGGATTCTAAATTTGAGAGTGCTACCCACTTTCTCGTTAGTTCCTTTTTGTGATTAGGATTGTTGAAATATACTGGTAGCTTGTCACAGTTCCCTTCCCAACCTACAAGACCTTTTTGTTTTCTCTCAGAACTGTGTTTCTAAGTGTCTGGAGTTGTAATTGAGCAATTATAGTTGTTTAACTTTCTCCTTTCCTCTTGAGAATGTTTATAAAGTGCATTCTTTGACTATGAGGATAAAAAGGAACTGGAAGCTTAGTATTTGTGACATGGTCAAATAATATTAAGGTAAGTACCAATTGTTTTGTGTATGAAAAACAAGGTATTGTTTATACATAATTTACAGCATATACATTTTGGCTTAGGGAATCTGTTTCAGTTAGCTCAGTGGTCACATATGTTGGAGCTTTATAAGAATTTTTTTGGCAGCTCTCTTCACAATAGTGAAGAGCTGGAACCAACCCAAGTGCCCCTCAGCTGATGAGTGGATAGAGAAAATGTAGTATATCTACACAATGGAGTTCTATGCAGCAATAAAGAAACATGACATCATGAACTTTGTAGGTAAATGTATGGAGCTAGAAGATATCATGCTAAGTGAAGTAACACAGTCCCAGAAAAACAAACGACAAATGGTATCCCTCATCTGTGGATGCTAGCGCCAATTACCTAGTTTCATGGCAAACTGAGCAAAGTTAATGTGATCTGAAAACAACTGTGCTCTTATATTGTGAATCCCTTAAAAAATAAATAAAATAAAGTTTTTTGGGAGAGGGTTCATTTTGATATTGAACATTCCAAGATTGAATTTTTTTTCCTTCTATTTCTTTTTAGGGAGAATTACTGAGGTAAAACTCAGTATCCCTCTGTATATCAACTGGTGGGTGGAGGTACAATCAGCATCATTTCCATTGGTTACAGAACAAAATTTCTCCATGACCATTTTTTCCATTTTCCTCAATTCAAGAGTATATGCTATTTTTTAAATTGCTTATGCTGTTCCAGACTAAAATACATGTAATAAGTTGTTTCCTGTACTATTTTCTTTGTAATATGTAAAACTAACAAATGATTTTATAATGGATGCTGGTAAATAGAGTTAAAATGTTTTTCACAGCCAATATCTTGTACTTAATCTTTTTTCTTTTTCTTTTTTTTTTTTTTTGTCTTTTCGAGACNACACGGGTGCACAAACCTACATGCAAACAGTACATTCATACACATAGAAAGTAAATAAGGCTGGAGAGATGGCCTAGTGGTTAAGAGCACTGACTGCTCTTGCAGGGGACCTGGGTTCAATCCCCAGCACCCACATGTCGGCTGAGAACCGTCTTTAACTCCAGTTCCAGGGGAATCCAACACCCTCTTCTGACTTCTGCATCATAGCACAACACAGGTGCACAAACCTGCATGCAGACAGTACATTCATACACATAAAAAAATAAAAATTTAAAAAAAGAAAATAAATAAAATTTAAAAAAAAGAAATGTGTTTTAAGCAGGTACACAACTGGACTAAGAAACTTTATATGATACTCTTGAAATTTTTTCCATTTTTTATTGAAGTTTTGTGTATTTCATATAACATTTCTTAATCAAATTTAGACCTAATTCCCCTTCCTCGCCCCCTCCCCATCAGAGCCCATGCATTCCGCCATACATTTCTTTCTTTTTTTTATTTTTTTAATTCACATTTTTCCCATTTAATTTTATATTACACTAAAGTATGCATACATACCCTCCCCCCCATATACCACAATTACAAATTTTGAAAATAAGTGGTAGGTTAATTCTATATCCCATTAAGGTATGCACATTATAATGGTACAGTTGCTTTCAGGTAAAAGAAAATATATATACACATTGCTCAGTTTGCCTTACTACTAGGTACTAGGTATTTGGTGCTAGCACCCACAACTGAGGGATGCCATTCGTGTTGTCTTTCTGGGACTGTGTTACCTCGATTAGCATCATGTCTTCTTCTTTTCAAATTTTATTTCATTTTTTTCACATTTTCCCTTTAATTTTATATTATTCTAATATATGAATATCTATCCTCCATACATATTACAAAGTCTGAAAATAAGTGGTCAGTTAATTCTAGAGTCCGTTAAGCAATTCACATTATTCAGATAAGAAGAAATAAAAAGACGAGTGGATAGAGAAAATGTGGTACATGTGCACAATGGAATTCTATACAGCAGAAAAGAAAGATGACATCGTGAACTTTGCAGGTAAATGGATGGAACTTGAAGCCATTATGCTAAGTGAAATAACACAGTCCCAGAAAAACAAAAGACACAATGAATGGTACCCCTCATTTGTGGATGCTAGCACCAAATCCCTAGTTGAAAGGCAAGCTGAGAAAAGTTAATGTTGTATTTCTTTTTATCTGAAGGCAACTATGCTGTTATAATGTGACTTCCTTAAGGAGCATAATGTCTTCTAGTTCCATCCATTTACCTTCAAAATTCATGATGTCGTCTTTCTTTACCTCTGCATAGAACTCCATTGTGTAGATGTACCACATTTTCTCTATATACCCATTGGTTTAGGGACACTTGGGTTGGTTCCAGCTCTTAGCTATTGTGAAGAGAGCTGCAATAAACATAGATGTGCATGTATCTTTGCGGTAGGATGAGTCCTGTGGGTATATACCAAGGAGTGGTATGACTGGGTCAGATGGTAGGCTCATTTTGAGTCTTTTAAGGGTTCTCCACACTGCTTTCCATAGGGGTTGTATGAGTTACATTCCCACCAGCAGTGGATGAGTGTTCCCCTTTCCTCGCAACCTCTCCATCATTTGGTGTCTTTTGTTTTCTTGATCTTAGCCAGTCTTATCAGAGTGAGATGATATATTAGAGTATTTTTAATTTGTATTTCCTTAATTATTAATGATGTTGAACACTTTTTAAGATGTTTCTCAACATCTTTATTTCCTCACTTGTGAAGTCTCTGTTCAGCTCTTTACTCCATCTCTTGAGTGGGTCATTTGTTTTCTTCTATGTTTTTTGAGAAGTTTATATATTTTGGATGTTAATGCTCTGTCATATCTATCGCTGGTGAAGGTTTCCTTCCACTCTGTGGGTTTTCTCTTCGCTTCATTGATTGTTTCTTTTACTGTTGAGTTTAATGAGATCCCACTTGTCAATTGTTAACCTTATTTTCTATGCAGCTGCTGTCTGATTTATAAAGTCTTTTCCTATGTATATGTCTTGTAGGTTGCTTCCAGTGTTTTCTTCTATCACCTTCAGAGTTTCGGGTTTCACTTTGAGGTTTTTGATCCATTTGGAGTTGATTTTTGTGCATGGTGAGAGGTAGGGGTTTAATTTTATTCTTCTACAAATGGTGGTCTAGTTTTGCCAGCACCATTTGCTGAAGATGCTGTCTTTCCTCCATAGTGTCTTCTTGGCCCCTTTGTCAAATATGAGGTGGCTGAAATTGTATGAGCTCAAGTTTGGATCTTCAGTTTTGTTCCATTGGTCTACAGGTCTGTTTTTGTGCCAGTACCAAGCTGTTTTTATTACTATAGCCCTGTAATATCGTTTGAAGTCTGCTATAGTGATCCTCCCTGTATTGTACTTTTTGCTCAGTGTTGCTTTGGCTATTCGGGGTCTTTCGTTTTTCCATATGAATTTAAGGACCCAGTTGGATTCATACCAGAGATGGAGGGATGGTTCAACATACATAAATCAATACATATCATAAAACACATAAGTGGACTGAAAGACAAAAACCACATAATCATCTCAATTGATGCAGAAAAAGCCTTCAACAAAATCCAGCATCCCTTCATGCTTAAAGTCCTAGAGGGAATTGGACTGGAGGGAACATTCCTCAATGTAATCAAAGCCACATACAACAAGCCCACAGCCAACATCATCCTAAATGGAGAAAAGTTAGAAGCATTCCCCTTAAAGGCAGGAACATGTCAAGGCTGTCCCTATCTCTACTTCTCTTCAGTATAGTGCTTGAAATGCTTGCTAGTGCAATAAGGCAAGAAAGGTAAATCAAAGTAGTATAAATTGGAAAAGAGGAAGTCTGCAGATTATATGATAGTTTACCTAAAGGATGTTAAAAACTGGGGCTGGAGAGATGGCCTAGCAGATAAGAGTGCTGACTGCTCTTGCAGATGACCCGGGTTCTATCCCCAGCACCCACATGGTGGCTGAGAACCGTCTTTAACTCCAGTTCCAGGGGAATCTGACACCCTCTTCTGACCTCCGTGGCATTGCATGACATGGGTGCACAAACCTACCTGCAGACAGTACATTCATATACATACAAAATAAATAAAATTTAAAAAATTAAAAAAAAACTATACCAGAAAACTCCTAGAATTAAGAGTCTCAGTAAAGTGGTAGGATACAAAATTAACCTAGAAAAATCAGTAGCCTTTCTTTATACTGACAACAAGCAACTGGGAAGGAATACAAGGAGACCTTCCCACTCACAGTAGCGCCACACACACACACACACACACACACACACACACACACACACAAATACAAACTTAACCAAAGACACCAAAGATCTCTACAACAAAAAATTTAAACCCCTTAAGAAGAAAATTGAATAAGACATCAGAAGATGGAAAGACTTCCTATGCTCATGGATTGGAAAAAATAATATAATGAAAATATCCATTCTACCAAAATTAATATACAGATTCAATGTAATCCCAATTAAAATGCCTATAAGCCTTAATTTTTGCTTATAAAATAGAAATGCACATATAAGATTGTTGAGGATGGAAGCAGGCTAATTTATAGCTAATGTGCCTACATGCTGATTCACACATGGGGCTGGTGAAGCTCGTGGATAAAGAGGCATTATTAATGGGGTGTGGTGGTACATGACTGAATCCTAGCACTTGAGAGGTAGGGAGCAGTAAAATCAAGATCATCCTCAGCTATATAGCCAAGGCCAGCCTTGGCTAATTGAGATCCTGTTTCATCAACAAATAGCAAACAAAGTGTTTTTAACTGTGACAACAGATGATAAGTAGGCATTTAACCATTTGGGCCATTTATGCATGAAACATAAATAAGAGAGAGTCTTGAACCTACAAATGTTTGAAAAATTAACCCAGTACCTTCTTTATGAGTGGTATTCTTTAGAGCCAGGTGGGTCTTATTAAAAATTGATTAAATTTAATTTTGAGAAACAGACTGATTTGTGAGTCAAAAATAAATAACTTAAAATAGTTCACTTGCCTGAAAACTGACCTCCAAATGAAGGAAATTGTTTAGCACAGGTGATCTTAGAATTTTGGAAGACTTTGAAGAACCAAAAGGATAGTTTGCTAGGGAAGGAAGATCCGGGTGGTCTGTCACTTAGTTGATGTGTTAGAATTTATGTACATCCTGATAGATATGTTGTTAGCAAAGATAGTGCCTGCAATGCTGAGAACGATTTCTGCTTTATTTTTGCCATGCTGGGGATGGAATCCAGAGCCTTGCTTATGGTACTCAGTCTTTTAGGTAGACTTCCAACCCTCAGAGAAAATCCTTAAATGGAGAAGTAAGTTTAGATGGATCTTAAATCCATTTTTGTCTTAAAATCAGAATTTAAATAAGTGAGAGTAGGAAATATTTATGAATAATACTAATTATAATAGATGTCATAATGTTGAAAGAAGATCTTCATGTCTTTCAGTGTAAAACTGTAGATATAAAGAAATATTTACTAAAATTATAATGTTTTATTGAAACCTGCTTTATACCATTGCTTTGTACTTAAGGATAATAAGTATTGGGTGTTGGAGGTGTGGCTCAGTAATAGAGCACTTGCCTAGAGTGTGTGAGACATGGAGTTCAATTTCTTATGCCACACAAGTATAACAGTACCCCCCCAACAAATAAAATAGTAACATGTAAATACACATAATAAACACTGAGAGATTAAAACCTGTTTGTGCAAATCAATACCTGAAAATTTAAACAGGTATTTTAAAATGTAGAAAGGAACTTTTAGAATGTAGTTTAATTTTCTTATAGGAAATTTAAAGAACAGGGAAGAAGAATGTGTCGTCAATGTCCAATAGAGACTATATTCCACGTTTTCCTTCCCTTGTTTTCTTTTTTTATTTTTGAACATCCTTCTTTTTTTCCTGTCTATAGATACTTACGGGTATTCTGTGCTGCATGATATAAAAATAAGAGGTTTGGATCATGGGGAAAAATTTATGTGGCTTTCTTCTTAGACTTTGTCTTCTCGTAGTTGATAAACTTTCATGCATTTTTAATATATTTGTCAAAATGTGTTAGGCCGTCATGGCCTTCTTCAGACCTGCAGTGGAGATGTCCCTGTATTTGTCTGGGTAGAGTATGACTTCATGCAGTCTCCATACCCAGTATCTAACCTGGACGTATTCCCTCAGGTTCCACTGGCATGTGCTGGCAGAGTGCTGGGTCCAGACTTTTGCCCAAACCTGGAGGAGCCAGAGCAGAGGCTGGAAGTCCAGGTTGGAGTCTTACTGTTTTATTAGCTGGGGGTGGTGTGACAGAAACTGTGGTCCCCAAAGGTCATACCAGTGCTATCAGTTTTATCAAGACAGGACAACCATTAAGACAGGTGTACACAGGGAT
Source organism: Rhizomys pruinosus (assembly GCA_009823505.1). Taxonomy (NCBI): domain Eukaryota; kingdom Metazoa; phylum Chordata; class Mammalia; order Rodentia; family Spalacidae; genus Rhizomys; species Rhizomys pruinosus. The sequence continues at coordinate 1,364,184 of VZQC01014031.1, read as the reverse complement.
CAACATAGCATGTGCAGCAAAAGGTCCTTGTATGCATTTGTCTACAATTGGAGGTCATTCATTATTTATTTATTCATTAAAAAATACATTCTGGAGTAGAAAAGAGTATGGTCTCTGAAAGTTGACCATTTAGGCTGACACAGGTTGCTGTGAGACAGCTTAAACCTCCATTCAGGTGGTTCCTTTATAAGAAACATAGCACTTACTAATAAGTATTTTCACTCTGAGTGTATTGGAAGATCCGAGAGGAGTTTATTTCTCTTGAAAATATTGGCTTGGATTTTAGGTCACTTTGTGACCTAAACTGACACAAAGTGACCTAAAATCCAAGCCAATGTGGTCTTGAAGCATTAAACCTAGTGTGGTGTGTTGTAATTTAAAAGTATAAAGAGAACCTTGGCCTGAATCACATTTCTACTTCTGTGTACTATTTAATTTCTGAAGCATAGATATACTATTGCAATGAACATGCTGAAATTTCAATATGGATGATGTGAGCAAACTCATTTTTTTCCAGAGTCTCGACTTGGTACCATTTTTCTGGATTTTCAGGTTTATGGATTAAGCATATGAGTATAATCTTAAAATAGATTTTATAATTTTTTTTAATTTTTTTTTAATTTTATTTATTTCCGTATGTGTATGAATGTACTGTCTGCATGCAAGTTTGTGCACCCGTGTCGTGCAATGCTGCGGAGGTCAGAAGAGGGTGTCAGATTCCCCTGGAACTGCAGTTCTCCTGGAATTGGAGTTTCAGACGGTTCTCAGCCGCCATGTGGGTGCTGGGGATCGAACCCGGGTCCTCTGTAAGAGCGGTCGGCACTCTTAACCGCTAGGCCATCTCTCCAGTCCCAAAAATAGATTTTAAAATGTGTATTGATTGTTTGAGAATTCCATACAACGTATTGCGATCATATTCAGACTCTTCACCCATCCTCCTCACCCCACTTTCCTACCCCTAAATTTCTTTTTTAAGGTATATTGTGTCTAATTTGTTTCCTCCAAGTGTGCTTGAGAGTAGGCCTATCCCTTGGAGCTGGGGCCAACCCACCTGGCATCACACCCTTACAGAAAACTAACTCTTCCCCTCTCAGAAGTTATGAGATTGCCAGTTGTTCCTCAGCTGGACTAGGGCTTCTTGCCCACCTCCCCAACTTCTGTGCTGGGATTTTTGTCTAGCTTGAGCTTGATACGTTTTGTGCATGCTGTCACAATCGCTGTTTGTGTGTGTGTGTGTGTGTGTGTGTGTGTGTGTGTGTGTGTGTGTGTGTGTCTCCTGCTGTCTGGAGAACACTGTGTCCTTGTAGTCATTCACCACCTCTGGCTCTTACAGTCTTTCCGCACCCTCTTCCACAGTGATCCTTGAGCCTGTGGAGGTGATAGTGTAGTATAGGTATCCCATTTAGGTCTAAGCACACTGAAGTCTCTTTTTCTCTGCACATTGAACAATTGTAGGTCTCTGTTACTTCCTATCTGCTTCAAGAAAAAGTTCTGTTGAGAGTTGAGTGATGAATTAATCTATGGGTAAGTGGTTAGGCATTGCTTTGGTTTATTCTGTGTCCATTCAGTATAATACTAGTAGTGGGTTCTTTTTCTACTGCTTGTGACATGTTTAGCTGTAGGTTCTTGGCCCTGATAACAGTGCCAAGTATGGGCTCCCAACTTGTGAAGTAGTGCTCAAATACAGTCAGAAAGAGGTTAATTGCTCCTTTAACATCTGTGCCATTATTGCGTCAATGGGCATATCTTGCCAGGCCAGTTGTTTTTGTAAATTACAGGTTCATAGCTATGTAAAGGTTGATGATTCATTTTCTCTTCTAGCAGCATGTGTAGCATCTTCTAGCACTATGAAAGGTAGCCATTAGAGATGAAGCTTCAAGGTCAGTATCAGCTTGATTTCCCCTTGTTTTTTCTATGACTCACTTATATAGTGTCTTCAGAAAAGGGGACTTAGTGTCAAGTTCTGGAAGGTAACCAAGAGCAATGGCAATAGCCAGTATTTTTTGAGTATCTGTGGGACTTCCTGGTCTGAAAGAAGTCTGTTCCTGGCATTAGATGTTTTATTTGTAGCCTGTGGTGTCTGGTAGGACTATTTTTCTCCATTGCAAGATAAATAAATTTAAACTATTTTTGGATTGCCTATGTATATATTTAAAGAAGTTTCTTTAGTAGTAAGTTTCCATATGACCTTTTTTTTTTTTTTGGTCTTTTCGAGACAGGATCTCTCTATAGCCCCAGCTGTCCTGGAACTCACTCTATAGACCAGGTTGGCCTTGAACTCACAAAGATCCGCCTGCCTCTACCTCCCAAGTGCTAGGATTAAAGGCATGCGCCACCACGCCTGGCTCCATATGACTTTTTCAAAAGGCCTTCAGTATTAGTTATCTCTCCCCATATTTCTTCCTCTTTCCTCCCATCTCCCACTCCATTTAACTATTCCTAGTTTTAAAATATTTTGCCAATTTAAATAAATCACATAATAAAAGAAAATATTTTTTAAATTGACTTCTTCACCATGGAAATTAGAATGTAGGTAGGTGGAGGCTTCGGTTTTTATGGTACTGAAGGGTGTACCATTTCTGGAACACCTGCTCTTGGCCGGGAGAAGACCACCTGAGCTTTGCTGTGCTCCTAGCTGGTACTGTCTGGGAGGTGTATGGCTTTGGTACAATAGAATAGCAGGTGTGAGTGTGACACATACAAGGCATGATGGTATATTTTCTAGTTCAATAAAGCTAACACCTTGTGTGTTGCACACAAATGCAGAGTGATAGAAGACTTTGTGGGGAATAGCTTGATCCTTAATCCTTTTGCGTAGGATGAAGAATGTTCTCCCTATCCATCATTTTGAATGATCTCTTAGCAGGGTTCTTAGATAATCTGCTTTTGTACCTTGAGTTTTATTGCAGGGAGAATGGGGTTCATAGATGAGTGTGTGAAATGAAATGTAAACAGACATATTTAGCATATTCTTTCCATGTAAGTTTAGTGAAACTGTATTCTTTATGTGTAAGTTTAGTGAAACTGTATTCTTTATGTGTTAGTTTAGTGAAACTGTAGGTTAACAGTATGGTTGAAAATCATAGGTCTTATAAAGAAGACTGAAGTCTTAGGCAAAGTAATAAAAGTGATCATATTACTAGTATTCTCTTTCTATAAAATTATTTTAATAGGCTGAGGCAGAAAATTAAACTTGTTGTAAGATTATCAACTAGGTTGAATTGGTGAATTAACTGGGGCACATTTAAGCCATTTCCTTCTCTTTGACTTTCTTCCCTTGTGTATAATTTCCATACCTTTTATAGTAGTACTTATTATGGCCATACTGTGTCAGTTACAATAAGCTTGACAGTATGTTCTTCACCAGATAACAATTCTAGGGGCATTTTAAAAGCTTCATCTCATCCATTCTTGCTATGGCATTTAACTTGTTTGTACCTTTTTTGTTTCATGTGATGGAGGGAGCCATTTATTTTTCAGTCTAATTCTCTACTTCAGATAACTCACTGCAGGACTTTCCAGAGTCCCCTGCTTTTCTGGCTTGGGTCTCAGGCTTTTCTTCAGGGCCAGGTTTCGTAACCACTAGAACATTGCTGTTCGGCCTTGTGGTTCTGAGAATCACTTCTGGTACACCTCAGCTTAGGAGCAATGCTTTGTCTATATCTTCTTACAAAGATTTTCCTTTAGGAGCACACCTCATGTATGGTTTAGTTTTATGCTTCAGTTGACTTAAACTCTCATGATGCCTCTTCCTGTTCTTATCTTCTTCCTTTTAAACCTCTACCCTTTATTCTTACAGTTCCAGATATTGTAGCAACTTCATGATTTGATAATCTTGAGATTCCCAACACATATTCCTACATCTTTGGTCTTGAGTAGCTAGCCATCAAGTCTGTAACTAGTTTGACTTTTGCAAGAGCATCTGCTGTGTTTTACTGTGAATACGTTTGATTTAGAACAGTAGCTACTAAATCAACTTCAATTCCCCATCTCACTTGGCTTCTTTTCTTCAGCGCTTCTGAAGTAGACATGAAACTGGGTGTTCTCTCCTTAGCTTGGGAACTTAAGCAGTGTGCAGTAGCACGGAAATTGTTCTTTTTCACAACCACGTTCTAGGAAGTGGTTATTCTAGGGTAGATGTCCCTTATTGTGGATATCTTTACTTAAAGACAAGTTGCCTTTCTCTAACTGCATCTCCTCATGTATTGGGTTATTACAGTTAACTTAGCAAGTCTTTTCTTAGTTGGGAATTTAATATGTGAGGTTTGACTTGGTATTTTTCATCACTTGAAGTACTTAGAAAATTAGAGTAAATAATGAACCAATATTTCAAGTACCAGATTAGACACAATTTACTGTGATGTTTTATAAACCACAGACTCCTTTCTTTTGTGAATGCATGAAGGATCACTTTTTTCCAGACATACTGGGGTGCTAGTGTAAATTTCCATAAAATTTAAATGAGGTGCTTCCTGTAATTAATGAACAATTGCGGCTGCTCTCTGGTCTGCATTGTAATTAACCGTGATCAGGCTTGTTTAGTGATGACACTGTTCCTGTAATAATTTGACAAGCTACTGTGAATTTGCCAGGTTATTAAACAATCTGCAGCATTCACTTCTGGAGTCCCAGGGATGAGCTCCAGGGTGCAGCTGCTGCTAGTTAAATGCAGCATGAGGGTGAACCAGAAGCAACTCCTGAAGTCTATTGATCACTGCAAGCAGATTTACATTCCTATGCTTTTGGAGAGCTTAATTAATTTGGTATGGGAGTATCTCAAAAACTTATTTTAATTATATGATATATTAGGTCGAAGGTGATCCTTTTTAAATATTTTTTAATTTTAATTTAATTTTATTTTTTAAGTGTATGAGTGTACTGTCTGCATGTAGGTTGGTGCAAAGAAGCCAGCAAATGTCTGTAGTGTACTAGTATAAACTAAATGGAATCTGGTTTCCCTCTACCTCATTTGGACGGGTATACTTATTTTTCTAAAACTCCTCAAATTCATCTTCATACAAACACCCCTCCTCAACATAAACTTATTGTTACTCTTTTCTTTTTCTATTAGAAACAACAGATGACTATGTGCTAAGCAGTCACATGGTAGGTACCCAGCTCTAAGTGGGCTGGTAGCCTTATGGCCTTGCTCACTAGTGCTCCAGTCCCCACCTCCCTTCAGGTTAAGAGCCGTTCAAAACATTACTGTCCAGTTACTGTGGTGTCTTTCATTCAGATTCTGTTTATTGACTAAACCGCAAGGATTCCTGCCCAAAGTACCAGGCAGTCTATGCTTGACTGATTTTGATTTTCTAACATCAGCCCTGGGGTTTATTTAAAAAATGTACACACACTGCAGCTCTAACAAGTCAAGTGACTGCATGTTTTTGACCATGGAGTGGAGTATATCTGAAGATCATTAAATATGGTGTGTAGGGGGCAGAGTGGAGAAAATGTGTAGTAGTCATTATACCACTGCAGTCTCTCTCTCTCTCTCTCTCTCTCTCTCTCTCTCTCTCTCTCTCTCGTGTGTGGTGTGTGTGAGGAGACATGGTTTTTGTCTTTTCATCTCCAAGAGCCAGAAAGTTTCCTGCCGTTCTTTTTCCAGCTATTGACAAATGATTGCCAGATGTGAGATCTTTTCATTGCTCTTTCCCTCAGCAAACCTGCAGCGAAGGGATATTTGATTCTCCCTTGCCCATTTCATCTCCTTTCCACATCTGCCAGGGACACACAAGCAATACATCCCTACATGAGAGTTTAAAGTTTATTCAGCTCCTTTTCCCCTCAGATAAAATGTTTGGAGACAACAAAATGAGGTCCGTATGATGTGCTCTCAGCTTTACTGTTGAAATTAGTTGTTTATTTTACTTATCTACCTCTCAGTAACTGAACGAATTCATTTTAGTTTCAGTCCATGGAAAATTTGATGTAACCCTGAAAGTGCTAAGAGTTCCCTATTGTCTGCTTGCTACAAAGCATGCCACTACCACAACTTCCCTTTGAGCTCCTCAGCTCTGATAAAAACTTGTCTAGTCAAGATAGACCTGCCAAGTGAAGAATTTAGTTTACAAATACTAAATATTAAGTGGGTAGAGTCTGGTAGAATTCAGTAGTCACTTAAGATTTAGAAAAGCAATCTATGCATGTGGAAAATTCACCTTGTTTGACTTGATTAGTTTACCCTGTGTTTGTATCCATTGTCAACATTGATATGTATGAGTCTGTAGTTTTACTCACAAGTAGCTTGTAAAAGAGAATGTACACTGAGTTTGGGGACATGTGGAATTAGCCTGGGTAGGCCACACACATAATCACTAACATAACACAGAAGCCTTTTGCATCTGCTTAGAATCTGTACTGATATTGATTTTTTTTTCATCTCAGTTTGAAAATATTTTCTAAAATGCCCTGTAGCTCATGTTCATACTATAGGGTGGGCTGACACAGGTGGCCTTTCTGTTTTTTCCTATTGCACTTTTTGGCAAACGAAAGGCCCCTTATTCCCCGAACAAGATCCGGGTGTTTTTTTAAAACATTTAAAAAATAATCCATAAAATGTCTGCCACATGTTCTTTAGTTTATGGAAATGTTTTCCAAATTAGAGCCATGTATTGGGTTCTTATTGTAAGAGTGCTAGAGTGTTTATTTCTGTTACCTTCTTAGCTACCTGTGATTAAATGAATATATATATATATATATTCATATATATATATGGTTTGTTTTGTTTTGTTTTTATCTTTTTGAGACAGAGGCTCCTATAGCCCCAGCTGATCTGGAGCTATGTAGACCAGGCTGGCCTTGACCTCACTTAGCTCTGACTGGCTCCACTTCCTGAGTGCTAGAATTAAAGGCAGGCACCACCACACCTAGCCTGAATTTATACTTTTATATATAATTCAAATGAAGAATTTAATTACTATTTCTGAATTTGTACACTGATTTATTTTCAAAGAGCAAAGTGTTTCTAAAGTACCAGACAATGATACAACAAAGAGAGTGTCACAGATTTCAAAGCTTATAAAAATAAGTTTTTCAATGTGTGTGGTGGCACATGCCTTTAATGTCTGTGAGTTCAAGGCCAGCATGGGCTACATAGCAGGTTCCAGGCCAGCTGAGGCTATAGGGAGACCCTATCTGAAAAAAAATTTTTTTCAATAACTTCGTTTGTCTTGGAACCTGATTAATATTTAAATAATATTTTTATTGTTTGATAATTTTTTTAATTTTTTATTTGTGTATGAATGTACTGTCTGCATGTAGGTTTGTGCACCCCTGTCATGCAATGCCGCAGAGGTCAGAAGAGGGTCTTGGACTCCCCTGGAACTGGAGTTCTCCCGGAACTGGAGTTACAGACGGTTCTCAGCCGCCATGTGGGTGCTGGGGATAGAACCCGGGTCCTCTGCAAGAGCAGTCGGTGCTCTTAACCGCTAGGCTATCTCTCCAGCCCCTGTTTGATAATTTTATACAATGTATTTTGATCCTGTTGGGATATATCTGAGAGAAGATGGGTTTTGGGGGCTACATATGGTCAAAATACATGAGTTTTTATTGTTATCATTATAAGTCATAAGATAAAATAGCTATGCTTGCCTGGTATCAGAATAAGAACAGGAAATGTGAAGTCTGTTTTTTTCAATATGTTCTTTAGACAGAATTGGTGAAACAGTGGTAACAGACAAAACTAATAAGAGCAACAGCAAAACCTCTGTCCCCCCTGGAAAGGAAAAAAAAAAATTCTAAAGGCTTAATAAACAGTATGAAATCATTAAGCAAAAATTGCCAAAAATGTATTTCTATATCTAAAGGTTTTATTAAATAGGGTAGAAGACAATCATGACTGAAGACAGAAACAGTAACTTCAAATTATTCACTCTTAAGAATAAGACATACCTTAAAATAAAATTACCAAAAGCAAAAATATTCTCTGTGGAAAATCTTATATTCTTATTGTTCATTGCATTCTTCTAGGGCTAATAGAGCAGTAGGGATCATCACTATGTAGGCATTCAGTAGATGTCAGTGGTTGAAAAGGTGCAGGCACAGAGCTCTTTCATAAAACAAGGATAGGAACTCCAGCGGCAGCTAAGTTCCTCCAAGTATAGATCACTTGGCAGAATTTGCCTTAACAAATGTGTTTGCTGATTTCCCATGCCTTCCTGCTTTTTCCTCACCATGGTTACTCTGGAAGGCAGAGAGGTGCTAAGCAATGGAGGTGTCATCCGGCTATGCACCTAGGGAATGTCCTTTAGAGGACAACTTGTCACCAGCCGTCAAAGAAGAGAGTGGCTTTGTGGTCTCTGAACATCTGGCAATGCTGCACAGGAAGCTGAGGGGGTGTCATTAATTGTGATGAAATAATTTAAACCATCAGGAATAAATGAGGCTGTTAAGCTAAGTTCAGATTCCATTTGCTATGCACATGTGTCTAGCAGCCTGGGTACAGTTAAAAAAAATTTGAATTATATTAGCTCATGAGTAGAAGTGAAACAGATACTGTAAATGAAATAAGTTGTGTAGTGATGACATAGTATTGAGTACTTCATAAAGTTGGGGTTTGTAGGATCAGTATAACTAAAGTGATATATTCCTTAATTTAATGAATTTGTAGATGAAAGTATTTTTTAAGTGTGTAATGTACACTGCAAGGAGTAGTAGTCTGGGCAGTAATGAGGGTGCCACCAGCAGTCATATGAAAATATTTTTAATGTGCTGAGATGAAGACCTGTGGTGTATGCATGCGCAGCAAGGATGGGTAGATAGAAAGAAGCAAGTCACCTGATAAAGCTAGGATGGTACGGATTCTTTGCCAGATTGAGATGATGTACAACTTACCCTTCCTTCTGTAGAGTCTGGTTATATTAGGGGCTCTTGCTGTCTCTATTGTATGTTGAAGAGCACATCCCTAACTGGGGATTCTTCTTGGAAAGTCTCTGACACTAGGCACATCCGTGTTGTTTCCTTGTGATTAAAAACAACTACCTTGGGAGATAGATTATTCCTCAAGCAAACATTTTAAGGCTTTATATAGTCAGTGAACACTGATTTAAATTATGATTTTCAAACAGTACAATGAGGCAGCCTCATTTTCTTTAGAAGGGAGAGACTGTGGGTTTTGTAATGTCAGAGGAACTCTGAGGGTTTGTGCATTGAATTGAGGAATGGCTTGTCGGCTTGAAAGTACATTTCAAAAATAAAAAGTTATTTCTGTACACATGAGCAGAGTTTTGAAAATCAAACCTTTATTTTAAAATAAACGTGGAAATTTGAAAAGTAAAATGAGACAGTCTAGAAGAAATTTTGAAAACATCAAAGAGTTAATCTCTTCCTCAGAAAACAGATATAGGCATTGAGCTGGAGTTCTGACAATCTCTGGACAAGAGCCATTGTGCTACACATATTTTATCTCCTTTGCTGCTTTAGTTTCGTGATTTCCTTTTTCCTTTTTTCCTTTCTCTTTTCCCAGTTGGATATCTCTTTTCTTTTTTGTTTTCTCTGTGTTCTTTTTTTCTTTCCTGTATTTTCACTTTAAATTTTTGTCTTTTTGTATTTGATTCTCTTTATAGCTTGTTCTCATTTCTCATCTGCAATTCCATTTCATTCAGAATTATAGTTTTCCTGAACAAGTGAAAAGATTGTCATCCACAATTACTTAATAGGATAAATGATATAAAATTTAGGCTGTATTTTTAGATAAAGTTGGGTAACTATATTAGCGAATTTAAAAGTTGTGAATGAATTTGATAAAAAAATTTAAGGAGTACAGAATGCTAATTGAGTTATTCCTTCCTACTGCTTCTGAGTAAAATTATTGTCAGAATCAGCCAGAATTTTATGGCTTTGAGGTAGACATTATTCTTATTTAGAAGGAAGGCATTCATGTACCAGCACTTGACTTTAGACTTAAAATAACAAGTAGTTAGTATGGAGCCTCTGTGTTTTTCTCTATGGATTTCATTTTAATTGGTGTACTAGAATAGGAAGATTTGAGTTCTTCAGTATTATCTAGCACCTTTGGAAGGATTCTTGGGGGAGAGGTTGTTGGTATGTAAGGCATTTTATTTAATTAATTGAGTTTTTTTTTTTTTTTTTTTTTTTTTTTTTTTTTTTGTGGTCTTTTTGAGACAAGGTCTCCCTATAGCCCCAGCCTGGAACTCACTCTGTAGACCAAGCTGGCCTTGAACTCACAGCTATCCACCTCCCTATGCCTGCCCTGCTGAGTGCTAGGATTAAAGGTGTGCACATCTTATATTAGCCTTTAACTAACAGTGACTATATTGTTATTATATAATTGTTTTTACTAACTTTCATGACCAAACAGTTAAAAATTAGGAAAAGTAATTTCCTGAAGAATGTATATATTTTGGGAATTTAAAAATTTTATGCCTTAAATAGTTAACCTAAGTTTCTTCCTAGAATAAGGAATTGTGGGTCAACAGAATTTTGTTTTCCTTTTTTTGTATTCTATGTGCTTTGGTTTTCAAAAACAAAACAAAAGAGATGATAATGCCTTTAGCAATTGAACTTTTCTTTTGGGGTATTTTAGTAAAGAGAGAAATTTAATTTCATGAATGTGAGATTTATCCTTTTCCATTTTTTTTTAAAAATTTGGTGGGGTTTGAATTGGGTGCTTGTAATAATAACATATGTAAATATTTTCAAGAACATTTTCATTATGCTGTTTCTACACTACTTTCTACTTAAATAACAATTAAGTCATGGATTTGTGCATCTTGAGTTCTAATGTTTCAGGTGTATAATGGATGAAAATAACTTACATCTATATACTCAGTACACATGCTTCTGTAAGAGAATTTTGTCCACATTTCACTTGATCAATTTAACATAAGCTGTTCATGTTGGGAATTGCAAGGAATGTTGAATAAAATGTTGTGTTTACTTTGTATCATTTCTTTTTTATTGTTGTTTTTTTGTTTTGTTTTGTTTTTTGTCTTTTCGAGACCTGGAACTCACTCTGTAGACCAGGCTGACCTCACAAAGATCCGCCTGCCTCTGCTTCCTGAGTGCTAGGATTAAAGGCGTGCACCACCAAGCCCGGGTGTATCATTTCTTAAGCTATCACCATAGCAGTTTCATTTAAAAAATGGCAAGAGGAAACCAGGAAGCATGTTGATTCTTTCCTTAAATAATTTAAATTTATTATTTTTTATTTTATGTGTATGGATATATTGCCTCCATGTATGTAAGTATGCCTGTGAATGTCAGAGGAGGGTGTCAAATCTCCTGGAGTTAGGGACAGTTGTTAACCACAGTGGGTGCTGGGAATCAAACCCAGGTCCTTTGCAAGAGCAGCCAGTGCTGCTGATCCATCTCTCCAGCCCCTCATTCTTTTCTTGAATAGAGAGCTCTGTGTTTTGAGTGGAAATGTACACATGCATGGTTGATTTTAATATATATTACACCATATAGCCATATTTAATGATGTAATTAATGATGTTACATTTGAATATTTGAGAGTTAGTGACATAAATACTTTATATTTAGAGCATACAGTCATTTTACTTGTGAAAGGAAGAAGAAAACTTTTGTTTATGTGGATAATAAAATCTCAAGTTATAGGTTAGATTCTTCAGGATTCAGCAATTTTACATATGGCTTCAAATTGTGCAAATGAAAATTACCTGAATTACAAAAGCTAGTTTCTTCCACTTGCAGACTTAGAAACTGAGGCTAAGAAACTTTAAAAGACTTAACCCCAACAGGGCATGGTGGTGCAGGCTTTTAATCCCAGTACTAATGACACAGAGGCAGGCAGATCTCTGTGAGTTGAAGGTCATAGTTAGTTCCAGGCCACCTGGGTCAAAAAGATGTGGAAAAAAGGATTACCCCAACAATCCTCATTTTTTAGTTTAGAGTATTTAAGATATTATTTGCTTGCTTTTATTTTTTTAGAGTTTAATTATATGACAATGTTCTATTTTTTATTAAAGTTTTTTTTACCAATTTCCCCCAGGCTTAGTAAGATCCAGATGAACAAAAAGAACCCAAATGCCAATCATACTGTATTAATCCTTGTTGTGAGGCAGAGTACGAGACACTTAATTTTTTAGGTGTTGTAATTAGTAAATTCTACATGAAAACAGTAGTTCTTCTTGCCTGACATGAAGTAATACTAAGACACAGAATGTTTGGGTCTGGCTTTTATTTGCATTTTTTTTCTAACTTTTTGGTGTCTGTTTAATAATGCTCAAAAGCTACCTCTTAAACATTAAGAAGTAGAAACAGTCCCATCTAAATGATCTTATTTCAAAAGAAAAGTGCCACTTGCAGGCATGTGAAGAAAAGAATTGCCCAAGAACATGAAAGCCTTACTCTTTAAAGTTCAGGGAATGCCAGTAGAGTTTCTTGGAACAGAGAAACAGACCACGTTCCCTTGAAATCATTGTTATTATTTAAAAAAAAAAACATCTTTTAAGTGCCCTTTGGGGTATGTTCTTATGTTTGCATCCTATAAAATGTAAGCTGAACAGATAGGGTCTTTGCCCTCTAGGAGTTTATAATAAAAAACATATAATGTAGCTGACATCTGTTGTTATATTGTGGTCTTACAAATAAACATTGATCACACATATAAATAAAAGTTTTATAACAGAGAAGAAAAGCTTTTTCTTGCCTGATGAAAATAAGTAAACAGACATTCTCATCCCCATACTAAATCTATCCATAGAAGTTGTAAAATGACTAAAATAATCCTGATACCAGGTTACTCTATTACACTTTTTTTAAATGTTTTTTTAAGAGAGTGCTGTTATTACTATGATGTCATTGATAGTGTATTTTAAATGTATTTGGATTTGGAGATTTTAGTTTACTGTTCTGGTTAAGAAATTGAGGTGAATTTGGTTTTCCTCTATCTATAGAATTTCCCTATTTTTTATTTATCGTTTTTATTTTTTTAACTTTTTAATTTTTATTGAGCGTATTTCATACTACATTTCTTAATCAAATTTAGACTCATCCCCCATCCATGCCCACCCCTCATGCGCCCCCCCCCCCACCGTCAGAGCTCATGGATTCTGTCATACACAAGTCTGGTCTTGCATCTTTTTCTCAGGTTTTATAACCTTTTCGGTGCACAAGTTTACTGTTTTGGTCAGTTCTTTGAGTAGGTCTTTCTCTTTTTTGTTGCCCTTTGATTTTATATTATTCCAAAATATGCATATAGACATTCCACACATAAATCAAAATTACAAAGAATTTCCCTAGTTTTAAATGCTTATTAGTGGTATTTGCTTTATAAACAAGCATTCCTGAGTGAAATTTGAAATTTTTATCCAATCCTCTAATATTAGCAAAAGTCATATTTTAAAATTAGGTGCCTTTCCTTTTCCTCTATGTTAATAGAAGCTACATATTCCTTGGGTGGGAGTGGGGGGAAGAGGGGTATTTGAAATTGATGCTAATTATGAAATGAATTTATATATCCAAAATATTTTAAGTATAATATTGATCAAAGAGATAGATTCAGAACATTGAGATGAACAATTCTACTTGCAACTTTGGGTAAAGCTATACCAACTAAAATTAAGCACATATTGACTGGGGAAACAAATATTGATTTGATAGAATATTTATTTTTGCATGCCTACATTTAATGCAGAGCTTTTAACTGTCCTTTCATGTTTGAGGGACTAGCAATATTAGGAAGACTAAACATGAACCCAGCTCAAAGTTCAAGACATTAAAAAAATAGCTAGCTGTACCTTAGTGTAGGTGTTTGTGTAAATTAAAGCACGTGGGTGCATAAATTAATTAGAACAGTCAGTGATATAAATCAAACTTATTTAGTACACTGGTGAAGTGAGCATTGTTTAAAAGATTATCTTATTATTTAATCTCTGCTGTATAAACCTGGCTACTTGGCATTATGAAGTAATAATACAATTAATGTGATGATGGTATACTTTTTCTTAGTGCAGGTCTGATCCTGCAGGCCTTTCTTGATGGACTTGTATATATAGAAGAGCATAAGAACTGGAAATTTTAATTAGCCAGATTCCCCCCTCCTTTGTGTAAGTTGTTTTCCTTCTTTTTTAATATCAAAATGTGCCCCTGAGATTTTTATTTTTGAAACAGACAAATTGCTTTCAGATATTATTTTTCAAAACTGTGTAAAGTTCATTATAAGAGCTACCTGCTATCTTCAGCTATTCAGTGTTGTGCTACTGGGTCTCAAATAAAACAAAAATTTTACTTATGAATGAACCCATTAGGAATTTCTTGGAAAAAATACTCATTTTCTTTGATGCACAAAGGAAATTTTATAACTATTAGTCATATACATTTATTCTGAACATATCCAAGGACCATTTCTTATCTCTTGTGTAAAACTGAAGGTGCTCCTGTTAGCTAAGGAGCAGATATTTAAAAACTTTTGAAAAGCGACCAAGAATTCTGGTATTGTAAAATTGTTTTTATTGGTATTTTGTATTTGATTCAGAACTCTTGCACAGTGTTTTTGTTTTGTGTACTTCCCACTCCCAATCCTGTAACTGGCTCTATACATTCGTTTCTTTATGTACCAAGATAAAAACTTTGTTGAGATATAGTGTATCCCAGTCCAATAGAAGCCTTGTGTTAAAGGGAAAGATGGATTCCAAGTCAAGGCCACATGGAGTATCTTGAGTTTTCCTGGTATGTGGCTTCTTTGTAGGTTCTACATATCTACCTTGGAAAGATTCTATACTTTCTTAGTTCCTCACTTTCTACTTTTAGCTTTTTTTTTTTTTTTACTGTAAATTATATCACTATCTCATATTTTCTTCCATTTTGATATATTTAGATATTATTTATCCATTCATTTTTTTAGTTAGTAAAGAAATATTTTTATTGAAGTTTTGTGCATTTCATACAACATATATAGTCAAATCTAGACCCAGTCCACCTTCTATGCCCCCCACCTTGCCAGAGCTCATGCATTCTGCCATATATGTCTTGCATAATAAAGATACAATTTTTAAATATTTTTATTGTTTGTGCCTTTCATACATCACTTCTCAGTTCAATCCAGACTTATTTCCCCCTCCATGCATCCCACCCCTCCCGAGTTCATGGAGTCCGCAATACATGTCCTGTATCCCCTTCTGAGTCTTGTCAACATTTTTCAAACCAGAGGATTATTTTTCGGGGGAAGAACTTTACTGCTTCAGTTGGTTCTCTGTCCCAGTTCTTTTGTTGTTGTTGTTCCCTCCTATCCATATTGTTTAAGCATATGTATGTGTGCATATGTGTGTGTGTATGTGTGTGTGTGTGAGAGAGAGAGACGCCTATACTTAAATCATCTTGTATGAAAATAAACTATGTTATTTACATTTCTCCCTTTTAATTTTATATTACCCTAAAACATGCATGCATACATACCTCTCACTCATATACCAAAATTATAAACTCTAAAAATAAGTGGTAGGTTAATTCTAGAGCCCATTAAGGGATTCACATTCTAAGAGCACAGTTCCTTTTAGAAAATGAGAAATATAACATTAATGTTAACTCAGTTTGCCTTACAAGTAGGTACTTGGTGTAGCATCTACAAATGAGGGATATCATTCTTTGTTTGTTTTTCTGGGACTGTATTACTTCATTTAGCATAATATCTTCTAGTTCCATCCATTCACCTGTAAAGTTCATGATATCATCTTTCTTTACTGCTGCAATAGAACTCCATTGTGTAGATGTACCACATTTTCTGTATCCACTCATTGGTTGTGGGGCACTTCGGTTGGTTCTAGTTCTCTGATATTGTGAAGAGAGCTGCAATAAACATGGCTATACATGTATCTCTGTGGTAGGATGAGTCTTATGGGTATATACCCAGGAGTGGTATGACTGGGTCAGGTGGTAGGCTCATTTTGAGTCTTTTAAGTGTTCTCCATATTGCTTTCCATAGTGGTTGTACAAGTTTACATTCCTACCAGTAGTGGATGAGTGTTTGCCTTTCCCCACAACCTCTCCAGCATTTGGTATCATTTGTTTTCTTGATCCTAGCCAGTCTTACTGGAGTGAGATGATATCTTAAAGTGGTTTTAATTTGCATTTCCTTAATTATTAATGATGTTGAATGATTAATGATTTTATTTTTGGTCTTTTGAAGACAAGACCTCCCTGTAGCCCCACCTGTCCTGCAACTCACTATGTAGACCAGGCTAGCCTTGAACTCACAAAGATCCACCTGCCTCTGCCCCACAAGTGCTGGAATTAAAGGAGTGCACCACCATGCCTGTGTTGAACACTTTTAAAGATGTTTCTCAGCTATCTTTACTTCCTCACTTGTGACGTCTCTGTTCAGCTCTTTACTTCATCTTTTGAGTGAGTCATTTATTTTCTTCTTTGTTTTTTGAGTAGTTTATATTTTCTGGAAGTTAATGCTCTGTCAGATGTATCAGCTGTGAAGGTTTCTTCCCATTCTGTGGGATTTCTCTTCACTTGACTTATTGTTTCTTTCATTGTACAGAAGCTTTTGATTTTAATGAGGTCCCACTTGTCAATTGTCACCATATTTCCTGCACAGCTGCTGTCTGATTTAGAAAGTCTTTTCCTATGCCTATGTCTTATAAGTTGCTACCAGTGTTTTCTTCTATCACCTTCAGAGTGTCAGGTTTCACAGTGAGGTCTTTGATCCATTTGGAGTTTATTTTTGTACATGGTGAGAGGTAGGGGTTTAATTTTATTCTTCTACATATGGTAGTCCAGTTTTGCCAGCACCATTTGCTGAAGATACTGTCTTTCCTCCACTGTGTATTCTTGGCCCCTTTGTCAAATATGAGGTGGCTGAACATGTATGAGCTCAAGTTTGGATCTTCAGTTTTGTTCCATTGGTCTATGGGTCTGTTTTTGTGCCAGTACCAGGCTGTTCTTATGACTATATCCCTGTAATATAGTTTGAAGTCTGGTATAGTAATCCCCCCTGTATTGCACTTTTCTCTCAGTGTTGCTTTGGCTATTCGGGGTCTTTTGTTTTTTCCATGTGAATTTAAGGATTTTTTTTCCAAGTCTGTGAAGAAACTCTCGGGGATTTTATTTGGGATTGCATTGAATCTTCATATTAATTTGGGTAGAATGGACATTTTTACTATATTAATTTTTCCAATCTATGAGCATGGGAGATCTTTCCATCTTCTGATGTCTTCTTCAATCTCCTTCAGGGTTTAATTTTTTTTTTGTAGAGCTCTTTGGTGTCTTTGGTTAGGTTTGTTCCTAGGTATTTTATGTTTTTTGAGGCTATTATGAGTGGGAAGGTCTCCTTATATTCCTTCCCAGTTGCTTGTTGGTGTAAAGAAAGGCTACTGATCTTTCTAGGTTAATTTTGTATCCCACCACTTTATTGAAACCCTTAATCATCTCTAGGAGTTTTCAGGTGGAGCTTTTAGCATCCCTTATGTAAACTGTCATGTCATCTGCAAAAAGAGATAGCTTGACTTCATCCTTTGCAATTAGTACATGTCCTCTTAAGGACAGATCAAGGCAGTGACTTCTATGAAGCATGTTTGCTTAGGAAAGAATTCAGAGAAGTGATAAATCAGGAAAGCAATATAAAGATGACCATTGTGGTGATTACTACTACTACTACTACTACTACTACTACTACTACTGGTGGCTGCTTATTCTCCCTAGTGCTTTTCAAAGCACATCATGAAAATGTGTCCCAGAATATAAAATGGGAAAACACTTACTCATTTGGTCTCATTCTCTGTTGATCATTGTGGCCTCCAGTTTGTGATTCTCTGAAAGCATAAGTCACATGGCACAAATTTAGGGTAGGGTGGCTACTTAGCTATCAATGACAAACTGGTTGATGTCACTGGAACAAGAACTGGGATAGAGAGAATTAAGTTCATGGCAACTCCTGAGTTGTTTTCATTTTGTTCTATAAACAGAGTTGAATTATTTTCTCTTCTGAGTTCAGTTCTAGTCTTCTCAGGGTTAATTCAGCTATATCTTTAACCACCACCTTCTTATTTGGAAAGATTGTTTTCGTTTCACATAATAAGTTTTGGGTAATTCTTGGAGTACTGGTCATTCATTATGAGGATCAGAGTGATCATTATTATGACCAGGCAAAGCATTGCCCTTTCATCAACATAAGCTTATTACTTTATCCACACAGGAGCATAAAACATCCATGGGCATTATCTCAATTATGTTCCAAATTATTTGCTTTGGGGATAGGCAGTACTATTACCTATTTGGTTACTCTTAGGATTTTTATTATATTTTTGCTAAGAAGTTAAAGTTATTTAGCACAGTTCTTTCAAAGGGTGATTCACTTCTTTGAAACATTTAAAATGGACCTTAACCTTCACTGTAGTTTTCCCAGATGGCCACTTGCACCCTGATAGGTACAAATAATGCTTTTATTGACCCATAATATATGATAGATTAATGAAGATTTAGAGAGGAATGTAGGAGAAACTAAAACATGGTCACCAATAAAATTGAAGCCTTATTTTTAATTTACTACTTGAGAGAAGAATGTTCAGAAACCAACTTCTAACAGAAACAGTTGCAATATGCAAATATTGTATTTGTTTTTTAATTACAGTTACATATTTTTATTGGAGTTATGATCTCAAAATTATAAGGTTAACTACGTATGGGAACCAATCTTTTTTTTTTCCGTGTTATATTCCTTTCTTTCTGGCTGTCCTTGTTTGTAAAGAAATACATTTTATTTTAGGAGGGAGACCTTAAGGGAGTAGCAGAGAACAAATTATCTGTTCTTATAGAAAGATGGAAAAGAAACATTGCAAATCAAATGTATAAAGTGTTTGACATATTAAAATTTCTCCAGTTAATTTAGTCTCAATTATTGCTGAATATAGCAATAGCATGGAAACAGATTTTATTATAATTTTTACAAAAAATAAATTATAAAGAAATTTATTTTCAAACACTTATTTCATATACATATAATTTTACCATTCTTTAAAGACAAAGGCAAGTTTGCATATTAAGGAAATGAATGTGCTTATTTTATTATGTTTTTATAGGTATTTTAACTTCCTCAATCAATTGGCAGTTGTTACCTAGTGAGAAGATCTTCTGGTTTGTTCTTTTGCTCTGATTCAGAATACATAGTACTGCTTCATTAAAGAAGAAATTCAGTTTTCTTTGCTGGAACTTTCTCTAGTTCTGATGGAGTTGGGCAGGTGACAATTGGAGGTGAAGAGGCCTTCTTACCTTACAGTAAAAATGCAACCTTAAATGTGTGTTAAATGTGCCTTTAATCCTAGCACTTGTGAGGCAGAGGCAGGTAGCTCTCTGTGAGATGGAGGCAAGCCTGTTCTCCATAGCAAGTTCCAGGATAGCTAGGGCTACAGGAAGACCCTGTCTCACAAACATCCCCTCTGAAATGTGTATTCAAATATGCCTTATACAGGACAAGGGGATTCATATGATAAGGAAAATGACTCTGTAAGCTCTTCAGAAATAATTTTATACCTTGTGGTTGATCAGTTTCAGTGTATGGCAGATGATTTCCATTATAATCCCAAGATCCAATCAATACATACAATATTATGTTATAACCAAAATATTTATGGTTTCTGAGTGGCTGATTTACACTGTGTTATGTTCATCAGCCTCCAAAGTCAGTATTATGACTAATTTGAACTACCATAGACATTTCTTTCCACGTGAAAAGTGTGCATGTGTGTTTGTGTGTGTGTGTGTGTGTGTGTGTGTGTGTGTGTTTATGTGTGCATTGTCAAGTGTGCAGAAAACAAGAGGCCACAGAGAGATTATCCTTGATTAGGACAGCTATTTCAAACCTCTGCCTTTCAAGGTTCAGGGATCATTGCAGAAAAGGAGCCAGAAAGATTGTAAGAGCCAGAAAGGATGATCACAAGAAAACAAAGTCTTCCAGATGGCTGGTCAGTTACTCATATGAACTTACAGCAATGGTGACAGCATGCACAAGTCCTATTCAAGCTCAAACCAGACAAAATCCCAGCATAGACATAGGAAAGTGGGTGAGAAATCCAAACCCAATCCAAGAAACTTTGGGGGAATTGATGGTTGCTGAGATAGGGAAAGATGTCTTAACAGGCATGGGACTCTTGGCAGATGCAGTGGATGGACCCACACTAAAGGGAGGGGGAAGTGGGGGAACGTGTGGATAGGGTAAAGAATCTAAATACCATCAAATTAAATCGTATGAAAATTGAAAAATTCAATAAAAAAGAAATAAAATTTGTGTGTGTGTTGGGGCAAGAGCTTGTAGAGAAAAGGCTTGTAGCCTTTGTCAATGTACTCACATTCAGATTGATCCATTGTCATCTCCTTTGCATCTGGATTGTTATGAATTATTTGCTCATCCTTGGAGAGATGTGCTCTGAATTACAATAATTTAATATCTGTGAATCTATTAAAGCCATATTTGTAGCTCTAAAAAACTGATAACATGGAGCAGTTTGCCCAACATGAGAAAGTCAAAGAGATTACATACTTATCCTAAGTAACAGCAACAATCCTGCCAATTCTTCCTTTGAAAGAATGCAGCAGACCCAAATTTTACATCTGTGTGTAAGGAGAGACAAGAAAAGAACTCAGTATATCAAAATCAGAAAGGAAATCAAACAATAATGGCTATAATAATGTTTCAAGATGTGATTTCAGCATAGGTCTAGTTACTGAATTAATCACAGCTTAGATACATTTAAAATGATTTGAAGCACATCTCTCAAAGTTGTTAAATGTCTTTGCCTTTCTCATTTACTCAGGGTCTAAGTTCCAATAGACTCTGAGATCACATGGAGAAAGTGAGTTTTATGGTGTCACAATGACAAACGATATACCCTGTTTTTCAGATTGCTCATCTATAGATTGTAGAGTACTAAGAAGTCAAATGCTACTGAATTAACATACTGAGCTTTTAGAGTATACCAATATAAAGTTGTATAGAAATCAGCTGTTATTTTCAAGGCATCTAGCTCTTCAGTATGCAATGAGTGGTAAACAACTCTGATAAATTGACAAGGGGCAAGTTTAGACCCATTCATCTGTGATGTCTCGGTCCTAACCATTTTGCCTGGAATTTGCCAGGAAGGTACTTACATATTGAATGAATCTGACAAATGCTGTTCTCTTTTTACATG
The DNA here is from genome assembly GCA_009823505.1 of Rhizomys pruinosus. Classification (NCBI taxonomy): domain Eukaryota; kingdom Metazoa; phylum Chordata; class Mammalia; order Rodentia; family Spalacidae; genus Rhizomys; species Rhizomys pruinosus. Next base: position 1,343,071 of record VZQC01014031.1, on the reverse strand, counting down.
GAGTCAAACCAAGGAAAGAATTTGCACAAAGGATATATATATTTAGTCAAACACTTGACTAAATTTATTTTAAATATATTTTTCTGTAACAGTTGAGTGAATAACACCTGTAACTGTACTTTTTTTTAATTGATTTTATTTATTTCTGTATGTGTATGAATGTACTGTCTACATGCAAGTTTGTGCGCCCGTGTCGTGCAATGCCGCGGAGGTCAGAAGAGGGTGTCGGATTCCCCTGGAACTGGAGTTCTCCTGGAANGAGATAAAGAAAGAAATAAAAGCATTCCTGGAACTGAATGACAATGACAATACAACACAACAAAACCTATGGGATACCTTAAAAGCAGTCCTAAGACCAAAAAATCTGCATATATGTCTATTTTAAATTTTTTAACTATTTCATTAAAATTTTATTATTGTAGCCAGTAATAATACATATTTAATAAATTATAATTAATCTCCATTTGAATGTTTCTTGCAAAAATTCTACTAATATGACAGTAAAACTCTTTATATAATTTATTTTGGCTGACATATACAGATATAAAGTTGTACATAAATCTAAGCAGATTCTGACAAAAAGTGCTATTACAAAGTCAAAGAGTCCTGAATCCAGGCTATGGAATGCAATGTGTAGGGAGGGAGAAATGTTGTTAAAAGTACTAGAATATAATGTCTTGTCTTTTTTTCCATAGTCTCTTTCTTTTTTTTTTAATTTTTTTTTATTAATTTTATTTATTTCTGTATGTGTATGAATGTACTGTCTGCATGTAAGTTTGTGCACCCGTGTCGTGCAACGCCACGGAGTTCAGAAGAGGGTCTCGGATTCCCCTGGAACTGGAGTTCTCCTGGAACTGGAGTTTCAGACGGTTCTCGGCCGCCATGTGGGTGCTGGGGATCGAACACGGGTCCTCTGTAAGAGCGGTCGGCGCTCTTAACTGCTAGGCCATCTCACCAGCCCCGTAACTGTACTTTTTAAGGACAAATGTCCATCTGTGTTCATCCGCATATTTTGATGGTCAGCATGGTGCCCTGCTCAGGAAATTTTGACAAAAAGTACCATTTTGCTTTCTATTCCTATATGATTGAAGTGCACCTTTCCATAGCTATTCCTTCTTTCCATATTGAGAATTTTATAAATGATTTGTTTAAGTACATTTCCTGTTTGATTAATGTGTGAAAGACTAAATACCTTTCATGTAATCCTACTTGTAAGAAATCGAAGGTACTTTGCTCAGATTACTCTTATATTTGTTTGTTTATTTATTTATATATTTATTTATTTTGGGTTTTTTTGGATGGGTTTTTCTTTGTCTTTTTGAGACAGGGTCTCCCTGTAGCCCCAGCTGGCCTGGATCTTGCTTTGTAGACCAGGCTGGCATTGAACTACAGGGATCTGCCTGCCTCTGCCTCAGGAGTACTAGGACTAAAGGCATGTGCCACCATGCCAGGCTTTTATTTTTTTATTTTATTTTATTTTTTTTTTGGAAATAACATACAGTTTATTTTCAAATGACATGATTTTAGTAGATATGTGACATACATAAATACATATGTTAAAACAATATGGATTGGAGGGAACAACAGCAACAAAAGAACTGGAACAGGGAACTGACTAAAGCAGTAGAGTTCTTCCCCCCAAAAATAAACTTCTGTTTTGAAAAACTTTGAAAAGACTCAGAAGGGGAAACAAGACATGTATGACAGACTGCGTGAACTTGGGAGGGGCAGGGGGCATGGAGGGGAAAATGAGTCTGGATTGAACTGAGAAGTAATGTAGGAAATGCACAAAACCAATAAAAGATAAAAAAAGATAACCAGTTTAGTACTTGATTTATATTGAACATCAATAACTTAAACAGTTATTCTTTATAAAATTTATGGAGCTATTGAATTAGATAATTTTATCTGAAAAGTTTTAGCATATGGTCATACAAAATCAATTTTTTTTTTAATTTAATTTTTTTTTATTGATGCTTTGTGCATTACGTACATCATTCTCCAATTCAGATCAGGGGTGAATGGTGAAACTACAGCGATGTAGTCTGGACACTCATTTGATCAACTTGATTGAACAAACAACATGTCACCCCCCACTGGATGGTGGGGCTGTGGGGGTTTGGATACAACAGCCTGTAGATTGGTTTTGCACGAAGGATGCTTGTACTCATGGATTATCACTTATAGCTAAAAAAGGGAAAAAAAATAACAGAGAAAGATGCAAGACAGTTATGGCAGAATACATGATCTGGGATGGGGGGGGGGAAGGGAGAGGGAAAAATGCCTTATTTTTGTTTTAATGTAAGTGTTATGCCTGAATGTATGTAAGTTCACCTGTGCAGTGCAGTGTATTCTTACATTTGTATAATTGAGAATTAACTTTCACAGGCTATTGAAGGTGACTTCTTCAAATGATGACATTTCATAAGAGATAGTTTTAACTGTTAAATTTCAGTTGACCATTGTGTAGGTTGTCTTATCTAGGAACAGTAGTTCAGTTGTCAGTTTTGCATATCTCAGTTGAGTAGAATATGGAGCCAAGAATGATCTGATTGTGAATTTTACTCTTATTTGGTCCCATTAGGTTGCAAAGTGAAAAAAAAAAAAAAACTAAACATAGATTATACTCCAAAAGTTGGTTAACTGTTAAATAAATGGATGCTATTTTTATAAAGGAGGATTTGTCTAAAGAAGATAATTACATCTCATTACCATTCCTGAATGAACAACCAAAACATTTGTTTTAATGATAGAAGTTTCATAACAATAATACATGTACAGTGTGCTGCTGTGCACATACCCAAGATGTGCCTATTTGCAATTGGTATTTACTTCTTTTTTGCTTATAATTGTTTTACTTTTTTTTTTTTGTCTTTTTAAGACAGGGTCTCCCTATAGCCCCAGCTGTCCTGGAACTCACTCTGTAGACCAGGTTGGCCTTGAACTCACAAAGATCCTCCTGCTTCTGCCTCCCAAGTGCTAGGATTAAAGGTGTGCGCCAGCACACCAGGCCCATAATTGTTTTACTTTTAAGACAAGTCCTAACAGTGTACCCCAGGCTGGCTTCTAATTTGTTATCTTCCTGCCTCTACCTACTGGATGCTGAGATTACAACTGTGTGTTCCAGTATCCATCTAGTATTTAGTTTTAATAGGAACCCTGCTTGTTCTTTGTTGCTTTAAACATTTTGAAGAGTGAACTACTACCCTACTACTAGTTCAAAAACATTTGAACTTGGAGATAGAAATTTTACAACTAAAGCAGAAAAAATATTTTAAAAAATAAGGCTAGTAAATGTCCATGTTAAATAATGCTGATTATTTTTAGGTGAAACAGATACCATTTCCTCAAGGCATGACGAGGCTATATTACCTTAAAACTACGTGCAACTCTATATAGATTAGCATAAATTATATTTTACAGCAACAGCAAAACAGATAAACTTGCTGTTTAGATACTATCTTTGAATCAAGAATATATACTGGATTAGCTTGCTCTGTGATGAATGATGAAGGTGTTTAGCTACAGAATAAGTCTCACCAATGGAAAGGGACATACGATTTTTTTTTAAAAGGCATTTTCATTTAATTTCAAACATAGCTTAGATGTTGTTTACGTGACTGCCAGTTGTTTAGAGGAAACAATAGAGAAAAAAAAATAAAATATCTATAGGAGAAACATTTATAATAAAGATGACATAGATCAAGGGAATGTCAAAATTACTAGAGTGAAGAAAATAGAGAATTGAAGATGAGACCAAAAACAGATAGATAGAGATGCCCTTGGGCAAAATAGAGCTCTGGAAGAAAGTATGTTAGAAGCTGGAACTTCATAGGAAAAAATATTTTATAGGAAATATATAATAAAAACCTCATGACATTCCATTTATTAAAGTAGAAATTCAGATTTTATGTAATAAGTCACATAATCAAAGAAATTGTCAGTGTAATAATGTCTATTTATTGCAAATACATAAATTCATCAAAAGCACAAAAATATAACATAATAATCTCTCAAATAAAATGTTAATTACAGATAGTTCCCTCACTATTTTTAATCCTATGAGTTCTTGTTGTAATTGTAATAATAAATAATTACAATGATTTTTATTTCTCAGTGAAAATTTCCTGTGGAGAGTTCAACAGATAAGAGTGTATGTTTTAAATGTTTTCAGCTTGTAATTTTAATATACCAAATAACTAATTATGAAGAAAGAAAATTAAGAAAATTTCAGTTCTAACCTTTACAAAGAAGTTAGACTTTGTGGGATAGAAAATAAATTTTGTTCTGATTAGAGATTATTATTATTATAATATTAATTTTCAGGGCTGGAGAGATTGCTCAACAGTTAAGATCATTGGCTGCTCTTGTAGAGGACATGGGGGTTTGTTTCCCAACACCCACATGATGGCTAACAGCTGACCTTAACTCCAGTTTCAGGGGATCTGACACCCTCTTCTGACCTCTGTGGGTATATGCACTTATATACATGCAGGAAATACACTCAGACAAAAACATATGTATTTTCATGTCTTTAAATCTGTCTGAGATGTATGTAAGTTAATGAAGCCAGTTAAATAATAATCACTTTTCTGTTAGGTAACATAAGATACTTTCTAAAAGTAAGTTGATAATATGGTCTGCCCAATTTACAAGAAGTTACAAGTGTGTTTAGTGTCTTTTCCTATCATTTCTAAGGCACTTTTCTTGATTCAAGAAGAATTCCTTAGATTCAGAATAAGCAGGGTGTGTGCAACATCCGGTCATCACTTTATGGGAGTAGGTGAAATATTCCAGTGCAAGCATTTGACTTCACACATACACAGAAAATATCACTGAATTATAATTCCTAGTGAAACATTGGATTTACATAGATGTGTGCATGAGCCATTACAAGATGGTATGGCAGTGGACGCTTTGCTCATGCTCAGCTCAGGTACATTTCCTCTTTAAAAAGAAATTATTTTCATTTTTATGTTTATGAGTATATTGCCTGCTTGTGTATAAGTGCAGCCATGTTGTGCAATGCCCACAGAAGTCCCCTGTAATATCCCCTGGAACTGGAGTTACAGACCATTGTTTGGTCATGTGGGTGTTGGGAACCAAACCTGGGTCCTCTGCAAGGGCAGCCAGCACTTTTAACTGCTGAGCCATTTCTCCACCTGCCCTTTATAAAATATTTCATTTGTTATTTTTATTTTTATGCTTTTCCTTCTTCTAAAGCTCCCTTGCAACCTACACCACCTGGTCAGCTTTTCATACCTCTGTTCACAGGGCTTTTTTTATATCTCAGTGTGTCTGTTCCTACCACACTCTGTTGCAATTGTTTTCATACTTGTTCTTATCTGCAGTTAGGCTGTCATTATGTGTTGATTCATAGCCCTACAGTACAATGTCTTCACATGTATATCACATTATCATGTGCTGATTAGATGTGTGAGGGTCAGAATAAGTGAATGAAAGAAAGAAAGGAATAGAAGAAAAACATTGTGCTAGGAGTATAACTCAGTGTACATGTTTAGGCATACATGAGGCCCTGGGCTCAGTACACAGCAACACACATGCATGCACACATGCACACACTCAGACATACATACACAAAAAATTTACAGATAAGGAAAAGGCAAATAATTTGGCCATTAATCTTAGGGTCAGAGTTAGCCCTGTTACCCTACTATATACTATGTTTCCTTCACTCTGCATTACTGATTCTTTGACATAATGATAAGGTTAACATAGTAAGGCTGATTGTGGTCCAGTTTAAGATGGGGAGAATTTACTCCAGAGCAAACCTGCTAGCATAATTGGAGACAACAAACTACATTCTTTATATGGCTGGTTATTGATGCCCCTTTTATCTTAATGCTCATTGCTTCTGTTGTTTTGTTTCTGTCATTTTCTCAGGTCTCTCTTTGTTAAGTCCTATGGCTAATGTCAGACTAGATCAGTACGCAAGCAGTTTATAGTAGGTCTAAAATATGTTATAACTAACAGGGTATGGTGGTGTGCACCTTTAATCTCAGCACTCTGGAGGCAGAGGCAGGCAGATCTCTGTGAGTTCAAGGCCAGCCTGGTCTACATAGTGAATTCTAGGTAAAAAAAAAAAAAAAAGACTAAAAATGTTTTAACCATGTAGAATTTCTCAAGGTGTCATTGCTTCCCAAAACCTACATTCTCTTCACTGTTTCCACAGCCTCAGTGAAAAGAGCAGAGGCAAAAATTTGGTTTATCTGTCAACTAAAACACTAGCACTCTGCAGTTGTAGTAGAACAACTGGATGTATAGGTTCCATCTGCTTGACTGGTAAGACTCATGGATATTCTGGGCAAAGTGTAGCATTGAGAAGAATTGCTAAGCTGATAATCAGCAATGGGAGCAGATACCAGCTAAGACAACAAGGGAGGGAGGTCATCCTCGGGGCTTTGAAATATGTGCAGGTCAGTGACATGGAGCACTTCCCATCCAAGTGAAGTGTTTGAAGTGGAGCATTGACATCGCCTGTCCAAGTTGTCCTTTCCTTGTGTTATTTCATTGGCACCTGGATTCAGGAAGAACAAAAGCATACTAAAGGTTAGACCTTTTCTTGCAAGGGGATTGATGCCCATGTTTTGGACCTTGCATTCAATGTAGCTAGACTTTATAGAGAGATTCTTGGCAAGTTCCTATAGGTTTAATGGTACATTTACTCAGACAGGAAATTAGTAGAGCAAAGGTTTATTTGAAATTTGTTTTTTAAGTGTTTAAATTTCAGATATAAATTATAGGAAGGATTCACATCATTCTTTTAATTCAGAATTTGAATGAATAGTATTTAGAGAAATGATTCCTATTTGTGAGATTATTAAAATGCTGCTTTCTTTTTTTAGTGCATGTGAAGTCACTTGAGTGCAAATTATAAAAAGATGCAACTTTAGAATCCATATAACAACTAGAAATTAATATTAAGAACATTGGAATAGTAAAGATAGTTGTTATAGAGTATGGAAAGTCACATAATTGGAATAAGTAATGGCCCTATCAGATGGAAGCCATGCTTGTCTTAGTTTGAACTTGAGTGAGCTGCCCGTAACTACTGGGATTGTTGCAAGGAACGGTGTTTCTGTGTAAAGGATGTTGATGGAATTGGCTCATTTTATACTGAAGCTGATTAGATGATCAGGAAGGTTGTAACCAAAGTAGACTGACTGTTTGAAGTTAGATCATGAATTTCTTCTTTATATACCTAAGGTTTGGGGCACTGACTAGAAACAGTAGCGACTTTAAAGTATTTCTTAGTGTTTAGATAAAAAGCATTGATTTGCTAACCTCCTAAGAAAGGTGTTTAAGGAAGGGTGTAGCAGAAAGTTCTTCCTGATTTTATGCTTTTGAATGTTAATTCCTTGTTCTCTTTTAATTTGGATATTTTCTCTTGTAATCAGGAGAAATCTGATGTAGGTATGCCTCCTTGTAATTAATGTTTCTTTTGAGATCTGAACCATAGGGGGAAGATATTGGAGATGTGTTCAGACAATGTACAATAAAATTGGACCTTGCTCTGTTGTACAATTAGTATGGTTGTTGCTCTGCTTTTTCATGGCATATGTTTTAAGATGCCTTAACATACAGTATCACAACAGCCACCGCTTAAGGACCAGAATACTTATTTTGAGTTCACAAAATAAACTCATGAACTCATGGGAATGCTTTTCCACTGAAAGAGAACTAGTGGGAGTTTACTGGTTGAAGAGAAATTTACTTTTCAATGGTTAACTAAATTGCTGTCACCCTGTAACGCCCTAAACTCCAACCCGTTTTTCTAGGGAAACATGTTTGTAGCTGCTTCAAATAACTGGTGATTTGAAGATGATTGTTAGTGCAGTTTGAAAATGATTGTTAGTGTGGTTTGCTTCATACTGAAAATTTAAATATGTCTCTCTTGTCTTTGAAGTTAAGGTGTTAAGTAATTTCAGATTAGTTTTAGTCCTTGAATATATAAACTTCTAAAAAAACCTGTTAATATTTAATTCTGTAGTAGATATTTGTAAAATAATTTTCTTAGGCATTTTCAGAGACGTTTAAATCCTTTTAAGAATTGTTTTTTTTTAATTCTGGGACTCTTACTTGAAATCACACACAGGCATAAAATTTAAAGACAGATAAATGCGATGAGCAGAATTCATAGCTGCTTTAGTAGTGGTCGCTATGGCTGAAGGGAATCCTGAGTTTCAGAAGGGAATTGATAACACTAAACTTCAGTGTCCCTAGACTTGTGAGGCAGAGGCCATTAGAGGCTTCTATTGTGTGGCCCACATTTGGCTTTCATCTTCGGGGAACTACCATCGAGCCATAATTGGCTAATCATGCTATATTTAATTTTCATTGATAAACTTGCAATTGAGGCAGGGTGGGAAGTACCTACAGTTTTACAAATGAGGAGGCTGTTTGAAAGAGATTTACTCATGATTTCCTATTTTACCTTGTCTGTATTCACTGCTTCATGTTTCTCTGGTGACACAGGAGCAAATTGAGGCTTGCCTTTTCCCTGCTGTCTCTGTCAGGGAAAGAAAGCTCTAAATTGTGGCCTCAGATTTACCATGCGACTTTGGGAAGGCGAATTACTTGAGCCTTGTTAGCTTGGTTTTTTTTTGGAGACAGGGTATCCCTGTAGCCCCAGCTGGCCTGGAACTCAAGTATGTAATGTAGACCAGGCTGGCCTTGAACTCGCAGAGCTCAAGCCTGGCTCTTCTTCCTGAGTGCTGGGATTAAAGGTATGTACCACTACACTAGGCAAACCTTGTTAACTTTTAAAAGTGAGAATGATAGTATTTGAATTTTTGAGTATGTATTATTAATGCTATGTTAAGAACCATGAAAGTAATTCAGGCATGGTGGCTTTGAACCCAGCCCATGGGAGGCAGAGATCTCTGTGAGATGGAAGCCAGCCTGTTCTATATCACAAATTCCAGGCCAAGTAGAGCTACAAGGAAACCGTGTGTGTGTGTGTGTGTGTGTGTGTGTGTGTGTGTGTGTGTGTATGTGTGTGTTTTGTGTGGAGTAAGGCTGGAAAATAAATGTTATTTGAATAGATACTTCATACTTAAAGAATGGGGGTTTAATGGAATGTGTACCTAGTATGGCTGAAATTTGAAGATGAAATGGTATATGGTAGATTCATAAAGTTATTTGTAGGCAGTGACATTGTTGTATTTACTTATCAAACTTTAACTGAATATATCATTAATGGAGCATATGATTTTTAGTCACCTATTTGTTACTGAGGATACAATGGTAAATATGACAAAATAGTTCTTTCCTATGGAATATTATATTCTAGTGGAAAAAGAAATAATCCATTGATAAAATAGATATTTAATATCATACATGATATTGAAGAAAACAAAGAAGAGAAAAAGGGACATTGACAGAGAGAGAGAGATATTCTAAGATGATATATTTATAATAGGCAAGCTGAGGAGATGGCATTTAAGCAGACTTTAGTAAAATGATAGCTCTATACAGGGAAGGTTCTAGAATCTTCCCACAGAGAGAATAGGCAATTGAAAAGAGTTTCACAAAGGAAAAAGCTAGAAGCTAAGAAACCACCTATTAGTGGGTAGAGTCTTGAAATCTCAAAAGGGCACAAAGAAAAGGATAGTCATCTTACTGGAAGTTTAGGGGACTGTAGAATATTGTTAGGTCCCTCTGTATTAAGTAAATATGCTCACCTGAGTGCTCTTCGTCTTTACCTTTCACCTTCATCCATGTATCCAACCATTTAACTCTGTTATTTATTGACTACTTTTTTGTAACTCAGTTTGCATTACCCTTGTTTGTTTAATCCCTTTCTAAGAAGGAGATAATTGGACTTCTCAAAAGTTTTTGCATTGGCTTAATCTATTTTTCTGAATCTATTTGGTTATTCTTAGATAACGTAAACTGTTATGTTAGTATCTGCTGCTGGGGTATTTTTAGGTGACTAGGTCTTGGATTTCTAAGCCATTGGTAAGCAGTTATGGGGAGAAGAGTTTAAGATAAGAGGAAACAAAAAGGCAGGGTGAGAGGAGGGAAAGGGGTAAAGAAAACAGTGACAATGGGATTCTGCTAGTGGGATTTTTTTTTTCCAGGGATATTTAGTGAATCAGCTGTGCCAAAAGGCAGCCTTTCCCTAAGAGATAAGGCAAATTGTTTATTGATGCCAGGGAGGAAAAGGGTTGGGCATATACTTGCAAGACCTATGATCTTTCCCAGAATTTAGAAGGATAAAGAAATTGCTAAGAATTTTACGTTGGAACTATTCCTCCAATTGTGGGTTAGCACATTTGATGGGGGAGGGGCATGGAACACAGAAGGTGACATCCTGAATAATATGGGAGCTATTCATGGTTTAAAAAATAACCAAGCATTTAGCCAAGAGCATTTGGTCAAGCTAATGTGTGATTTAATTTCATGCAGTATAAACTGAGGTGGCCGTGTTTCATAGTGACATTTAGGAAAATTGACTAAAATATATTTTATTTTATAATTTTTCCCTCCCTTTTCTTTCTCTCCTGCCTTGTGGCTGCTTTTCTTTTTCTGTACTTTAAGATTACTGCAAACACACTTAAGAACAAAGATACACACTTAAAAACAAAGATTCTTAAAATGCTGTCCATTGTAAACAGTTAAACAATGAAAATTTCTATCCATTCTGCACATAAAACTGCTTTAGTTAATTACCAAATCACCGTAGTTGACATGGCAAATACAGATGTTCATCTCCATTGCACTTTAGTCCTTCTGTCTATGCTGTGAGTAGGATCCTGTCCTCGCTGCAGGAGTCCTGGTCTATTGCTGATTTCTCTACTTTTCATTCTTAGGAAGTTGATTTCTTTAAAAATATATTGCTACATCTGTTAAGCATACCAGTTTTAGAAAATCGGAGATTAGGAGAAGCACCTTTAACAGCTTCATTAAGATAAGCGAAGCCACATAGCCATGACTGCCCCCAAATTATGCTTTAGATGATAATGTTCGAAGTGTTATCTGTGATATCACTGAGAGGATGTAATATTTCCCTTACATATTTATGTATTTGTTGTATAATGTTATGAGCAGCCTCTTCTCATCCAGAGAGTCTATATGCTATTCCATCATGTAGAAAGGGTATAAATATATGTCTCTGTTTAGGCTTGTTCCTTCAGTTAATAGCTAAGTCAAACCTCTGTTGTCTAACAACCCCTTCTTTTTGTCATTCAGAACCCATTTAGAAAGGAATATATCTGTGTCTCTTGTACTTTCTCTTAACTTGTTTCTTCCTTAGCCTATTACTGACTAGCTTGTTTGCACATCCCCAAAATGGCGCTGGAGTGGTGGCTTCATCTCACTCATCTTATGTTTCTGTTGTTTATGTTTGTCTTTGTGTCATTTGATACTTGTCACCACTATTGATCCTCCTTTGAATCTTCAGATTTTGTGATTTGCCACCAGCAACTGCCTCTCTTCTATTCTATTTGTGACAACCAAATATATCTAGGCATTCCCAAGGGTTTCCTGGGTGACATTTTCTTTCCTGTTCAGAATAGTACCCTATACACCTTTGCTGAAGTACTTTTAATTCCATATTGTGATATGTTCATCTTTTTCCATTTGTATATGTGCATGTATGGGGGGTACTGTGTATATACATGTGTGCCACGGAGTATCTATGGAGGTCAGAGTTCTCTCCTTCCACCATGTGTGTCCAGGAGTTTGAACTTGGGTTTTCAGCTTGGCAGAAAGTACCCTCACCCATTGAGTTGTCTTGCTGTTTTGCCAATCCCTTACTTACTCATCTTCATGGCTGTCAGAGGTCACTATCCAGGGCTTTAGACCAGTGCTGAGACTGAATGGTCTCCAGTTAGCATATGCTCATTCACTGACTTCATGCCAGGACTGTCTCTCATTCTTATTCTCTGTAAATAAGAAATGACAATGAGCAATATGGAGAATTGATTTTGTTATTCTGAAAGAGATCATTTAATAACTTAGTCTGATAATTTGTAGTATTGTAACACTTTACCTTGTGATATGTGAATTTAAGGTTATATCCTACATGAAGGAAGTTGTATAATTTTTAGAGATTTTTTTTAAGAGACTGGATTTTTTTAAATGTAATTTGTTTTATTGATTTGTCTATGGTGGTTGAAAATATTTTTATGCTAGTATTTTGTTCCTATATAAAACAGTTCTACTTTCTTAGGGTTTGTTAGATCTTTCAGATAGATATTCAAGGACTTTTAATATAGTGAGATAAAAAGAAGTCATGGCTACAGAGGTTTCCAAGCTAGTGAACTAAGTTTTACATTCCTCACAAGTTCATCCCTCACCCCCATGTGTGTGTGTGTGTGTGTGTGTGTGTGTGTGTGTGTGTGTGTGTGTGACTGTGTAAAGTATATAAATTAAACTGAAGGTCTTAAAGTATTGATATTTTATAGAATTCAGCAATAAGCAGTCTCCCCCAACCTTTTGACATTTAAATTCATTGTGATGAATTTGGAAAATTAAAGTGCAATGACTAAAAACAGGCAAGCACATGAAGTTTCTGTATTTTCTTTTTGCTTTATCTTAGTGATTCTCTGCCTCCCAGTTCCCTTTGCTTTAACTGAATTTCTGTAGTATGAAGTATATGTGGCAAGTATTCTGAGCCCATGGCCTCGCCTGTCTGCAAAGGTATATGTGAGTGAGACCCCTTTTAATCATTCGTATAATGATTGGTGGCTCCCTGTTGTTAAACCGCAGTTATTGATCCATCATCGCTGAAGTACATGGCTGAAGGAACTGGTGTTGTCAAGCATTGATTGACTAGGAAGGAAGTGTAAGCTATTCTAACTCACTTTTATTTTCATCAGCAACAGTTACAGTAGAGACTTGTGCGAGACCTCCATGATGGAACATCATTTTTCCTGCATTAAGAGGTGTCTGATGTGACTGAAATTGCTGGAATAACTCAAACTGCTGCATTTAAAATATTTAGAACAGAAGAAACTGTCCAAAACGTTTTCATCTCACTTGGCTAATGGTTCAAGGTCTGGAAAATATGTTTGGGGGTAGTGGTAAAAAAGAGCAGACCAAGTATAAAATTATTCAAGAGCAAATTGAGCAACATGTGATACATGTTAATATTTTATCAAATATATTTCCACATAAATTAATGTAAACAAACATCTTGTATAAATTAATATCATAGCTCTTTAGATAATAAAGATGAAGTCATAATTAGTTGTCTCATGGTACTATTTTCACATTTTAGACAGTTTCAGGGGGATTGTGGCTCTATACAGAGATATTTTAGAAAACGGAAACAAAATAAAGGCACAAAAGATATTTATGAAAGTACATATCTGCTGTCAGTACAGCTTACATATATTTTTAACAGCTGAACTATTTTTCAGGGCTATATTTTAGTAAGCTTACAATCAGAAAAAAAATGAACAAAACCTTAAACGGTGGTAGTAGAGGTAGAATGGGAGGTCATTAGGCATGAAACCGAGAGAGAAGACGGAAGCTGCAGGTTTTAGTGACATTTTCCCTATGTCTCAGAGCATGTGCTTTTGCCCCTCCTCTGAATGTTTTATTTTGGTTGTAATTACAGTATCTTGCCTGTACTTTGTCCTTCTGATCCTTTGTTAAAGCCCCAGATCATTCTATGCAGGCTAGGCTCCTAGGTGTGATTTATTGAGTGACAAGTAGCTGTAGGGTAGAACACCAGCCTCTGTACCTGAGTAAAGTATTAGACATCACAGAGCTGGGGCAGGCAGGAGGGAGCCCCAGAAAGGAGTGGGAGAGGCGAAAAGCACAGAGCAGGAACACAGCAGCTCCTGGATACAGATCAGAGGAGAGGTTCTGCCACAAATCACCTAGAAACATGTCAGACACTGCATGTTTGTTGTTTTACACTGAGGGCACAGCCGTAGTCCAAAAATATTGATTCTTTTCTTTGTAGGAGACAGAGACTGTCAGACCTAGCAGGCTGACCTTGGTATGGTGCAGACAACTATTCTCCACCCTGCCGACCAAATGAACCCCACAGGAAAAGCCCAGGCAAGAGATACTCCTGTCCAGTTCTCAGACACAGAGAGAAATGGATGCCTGTTGAAACTGTGCCTATTCCCCACTCCCCATTAGCTGAACCCCCAGAGTGCTACCTGTGACAAAACATGCAAGAAAGGAATCTTGGAGTGTATTTGTGTGTGTCTCAAAATGTGCAATAAGAAACTTCTTTTTTTTAATTTTACTTATCTGTGAGATAACCCAAAGGTTCATTGTGTGTGTGTGTGTTTATTTAGTGTTTGGAAAGGCAAGAAAAGTTAGTTTTCTTTTGCTACTTATCAAAAGAGAAATCTATGAGTGAAGTTTGCAAATCTTTTGAAAGTCCTTGGAAATGGTGAGGAATGGAGAAAGTAACCAGCTCTCAAACTTAATTGATCTTTGATTTTTTTTTTTACAATATTTTTTAATTTTTATTTTTGTATGTGTATGAATGTACTGTCTGCACGCAAGTTTGTGCACCCGTGTCATGCAATGCCACGGAGGTCAGAAGAGGGTGTCGGATTCCCCTGGAACTGGAGTTCTCCTGGAATTGGAGTTTCAGATGGTTCTCGGCCGCCATGTGGGTGCTGGTGATCGAACCCGGGTCCTCTGTAAGAGCGGTCTATGCTCTTAACCGCTAGGCCATCTCTCCAGCCCGATTATTTTTAAAAGTTGTTTTTTTTTTACATTTCAATTTTTATTTTTTTATTATTTTTTTTATTGATGCTTTGTGTATTTCATACATCATTTTCCAATTCAGTTCAGGCATATAT
>VZQC01014031.1:1310352-1327466 GCA_009823505.1 Rhizomys pruinosus | reverse complement strand
AAAAAAAAAAAAAAAAAAAAAAAAAAAAAACAAGTTTGTAATTTAGAATTAATATTTGTTTGGCAAAATATAAACACAAACTCCATAACACTTTGAACCTATAAGCCATCATGAAGAAGAAGCTGCAGCACGCCTTTCAGGAAGCATATGGACCTTGTGTGTGAATCAATGCATTAAAACTTCAGTTTCTAGACAGTGCTTGCCTTACATCCCATAGAAGTTTTTCCAGTTACTTCTTAATAAAGCTAAAGGATTTATTTTCATTAAAACTAATTCTCCTTTCTGTTTCAGGAAGGTTGTTTAATCACAGCTCCTGTAAGATTGAGCTATCTATGAAGAGAACACTAGTACCTTTATATATGAGACAGATTGATGAGGAAGAAGAGTGGTGATAGTATGTCCACTGAGGGTGTTAACCTCTGCTTCTAAAATGAGGTTTCGCTTTCCCAAAAAGAATAATGCATAGGTTCAGGGTATGTAATAATATAGTGAGTTTGTGTAATTCAACATTATTCTTTTTTGGTTTTTATCTTTTTGAGATAGGGCCTCCCTGTAGCCACGGCTGGCCTGGAATTCACTATGTGTAGCAGGCTAGCCTATATCTTACAGAGCTCTACTTATCTGTCCTCTGCTTCTGCCTCTGCCTCTACCTCCTCAGTGCTGAGATTAAAAGTGTGCACCACCATAACCTACCATCAATCTATTCTTGAAATAATTTTTAAGTGGAAAATTGAAGATAAAAATAGCAAGTACTTGAGGGGTTTTTTTTTTTATGGCATGGGAAATCCTTTCATTGTCTACATGTACCTTTTCACATTAATTCTGCTTAAATTATTTATTTATAACCTAAATAAAACCTTGTGTTTTAGGGCTTGGTGGCACTTGCCTTTAATCCCAGCACTCAAGAGGCAGAGGCAGGTAGATTTTTGTGACTTCAAGGCCAGCCTTATCTACATAGTGAGTTCTAGGCCAGCTAGGGCTACAGAGATACCCTATCTCAAAAAGATAAAACAAAAAATCATTTTCTCTATAGTTGCTTTTTAAATTGTTTTTCAGGTGTGAAGTTTCTATATTGTATTAGTGTTTCCTGACACTAATGTAGAAAAAATTCTTATGAAAGTACTATGTAGTATTGTGAAAAACAATATAGTAAGATGCAGTTAATCTTTTATTTTTTTCATTCTAAACATTTATTCTGTTTTGGAGGGCCTTTGTTTCCGATTAGGAATGCCTTAAATTTTGTAGGATAAGAACATCTATACAAATCTTTACTAAATAGAATTAAAAGAAAAAGAATATGCTGTTGTCTTTGTAAAAGCACATTATAGTTATACAATGGGAGATAAAAAGTGAATCTCCTATATGTGAACTACCATGTAAGAAAAATAATGCAGAAAACAGATTAGGAAAGATTTAAGATCTGAGGAGTCAGGATTGCTAACTTTTTAACACCTTACTTTTCCTTTAACATACCCATGCATTCTCTAATCCCTGTGTATGTTATACCCACCTGATTTACTACAGAAATTACATTGCATTTGAAAGTGTCAGTTGAGTTACACCTTGCCTTGTTAGTATCATGCTTGATTTCTTGGACAGAGACATAAATCACTATCTAATATGCAGGTCTTTTGAAGATGCACCCAAGGTTTATTGCCAGTAACAGACTAGTGGCCTTATGTGGACTTTCCGTGAATAAAACAGATTGATGAACCATTTTATAGCATCGCAAGCTGTATTATAAATACATCACCCTTTTCAGTAATTTAACGTGAGGAACAGCCTAATGAGCTCCCAGCCACGATCAGCCAGAGAGCTGGGAGTTCTGTTTAGCTTCACAGACAAGGCAGCACTGGTAAAGACTAAGAAACTCAAACTCTATTTTCTGTTTTCTCCAGTTCAGTGACAAAAATCTTTGTAATATGAATCATTTGAAATAACAGTAAAATCAAGCTGCATTTACAATCTGTCAGAGCAATATAGGGAAATATAAAGTAAGTTTCATTTTTGCTTGTAACTGGAAATCTATGGTGATTGGCTTCTTAAAAGTAATTCATTTTTCTTTAATTGGTTTAAGTTATCCAGAAAATTGGTTCAATAAATTATAATTTTGGAATATAATATCTACCTTACAGCTTAGAAGAGAAATGGGTAGATTTTCTCACAACAGTATAAGGATCTATGTTGAAAATATACCTTAAAGTGATCATTGCTTTTATATTTGTGTCTTCCTTTTTACACAGCTTAGAACACTTCACTTTTAGTTTCATATTAATCATACAATGTCCTCATAGTTTTGCATGAGTGAGTGTCATCTCAGGATAAACCGTTATTATTTTCCTCATCCTACTGAGGAAATCAAGGGATAAGAGATGGTTGTTTTAAATATTTTATTTTATGGTGCTGAGGATCAAGCCCTTCAAACTGGATACATACATATGTATTATTTTGTATGTGTTTAGACAACCCATAGCAGTATATCAGTTGTGGATCTATGATTGCCTACTAGTTCAGAGGTACAGGGCATTCTGGGAGGCTCCAAGCATACTTCTGTGGATATTTTTTTTCTTTTCCTGAGCCTGCAGTCTATTTTGAAGTAGAGAGTATTTCTGTTTTATGTATATAGTTGTTCATATCATGCTACCCTTGCCTATTTATACCAGTTGAAATTGTATTATAGACGTTTTTTAGAAGTTAAACTTTGGTCTAAAATGGCATTATTTACAAATAGAAATTGGTGAGTAGTCTTTGTAAAAATCATCAAATAATTTTTTCAAAATGTGCTTACCTGTCATGAAAGCAGTGAGGCAGTTTGGTAGCCTCAGTTATTTATACTCTAGACATGAAGTACCTTGAGTGTACAAGGGATGAGTGAAGAACTGAAAAGGCCTTAATTAGTCTTTGCAGAATAGGTTAAAACAGAATATGTTACCACTGAGGCATAAACATTCAGCAAAGACCTAACCTGCTGTGGCCCAGTCCTGCCTAAACTCACATACAATGAGTCTCCAATTTAAAAAATAAAAAAAAAGTTTAAATAAAATGGCCCTATTTATGCCCTCTGTTCCTCATTAAAAATAGTTGACAAGTGAAATTCGATTTAAAAATATAGCTGCAGTCATTATTGTTTTGAATTTTAAAGAGTTGCTCTGACTTATAAATGGCATTATACATTTAATATTCTGTATTCATGGCAAAGTTATATTGAAACCAAGTGTGTATTTGCTTCTCTTTGCTTTTTCCTTTGCTATTTTTCCTTCCTGTTCAGTAATTCTGGGGTTTAGTATAGACTAGGTCTAAGCTTATCTGAATTTGGTCTTCAGTGTCTTCATTTCTAAAACTATGGGCTAGAATTTAACCTTCCTCTAAAGAGTGTATGGCAGAATCTTAATAGCAAGACTTATAAAGGTCTATGTTTCCATCAAAATTATTATATAAATTTACTTCTATCTTTGAGATACCCAGGAATTTACCACTAGGTGAGCAGTCTTAGTCTTTTAGAATAGGTTGAACTAAAGCTCTTGGATATGTTATTTAAGGTTCTGTACCATTACCTTGTTAAGAAACTGGAGCTTACAGTAGTGCATTATACAAGAAACAAATATTTCATCAATTGTTCATCAGAAATAGATGCTGTTCCCTTAGAGGTTTTGCCACATTAACATAAAATCATAATAATTTTAAGCTTACAAATTAAAGATGGGCTCACAGAAGGGGACTTGCAGCATTCAGTGATTGATTTCTTATTAAATATCCCTCTTCCTCCCCCAAAAGGTCTAAGGGCAGAGCTTTTCTGTCTTCTTTTTCTTTCTCCTTCTACCTTTCTATCTCTTACTATTTACCAATACTCTTAATTTTCTTCTTGATTTCAACAATACTTTTCATAAGAAAAGCATAAGGAGGCTGGGCATGGTGGTACATGCCTTTCATCCTAGCACTGGGAAGGCAGAGTGAGGCAATCTCTGTGATTTCAAGGCCTGTCTGGTCTATATTATAAGGCCTGCCAGGATTAAACATTGAAACCCTATCTCATAAAGCTTATGAAAAATGTCACCAATGAGTCTCCCTTTATTTCTGAAGGTCAAGAAAGCTCAAATCTTCTCTTCTTCCCAGGGACTCTGGGAAAGTCATGTTCAAAACTAATGTTTTTTGATGAACTGGACAGCTGGAGATGACTTGCCTTTAAAATATTGGCTGGTTCAGTGCCCTACTCCCCCCTCCCCCCACACACACACCCTGGTTTTGGTGCTTGAAGTCTTGGTTGCAGTATGCAGAGGAGATCATGAGCTCATCTGATGTCCACAGATCAGGCTCATTCTTTCTTTTGCTAGAACTCATCATTTGACATTCTCATAGTGTGCAAAGCATAGGTTAAATATATGGAAGTATACTTGTCTATATGCTGTTCTTCATCTTTCATCACGGAGCCCAAGGATCCTAAGAAGTTGTGCCTTTTTGGTACATAAAGCCATCATTGATTTCTTACAAGTTGAGTGCCTTTTATACATTAACTGTCCTATGTTTAGAAGACATAATTCTGTTGGAAAACTATTCCTAATGAATTACCAATAGAGATCATTTAAGTAAGCTGTGCTATGTTATTTTCAAGATTGGCTAATTTAGAATTGGTCAAGAAAAACTTTGTTTCCTTTAATGTTTTTGTGGTTTGCAAATGACATAATTAATCTAACTTACTTGATGAAACCTCATTATCTACCCCTTAGTTTGCCTTAGAAAAGAGCCGGGTGTGGTGGTACATGCCTTTAATCCCAGCACTTGGGAGGCAGAGGCAGGTAGATCTCTGTGAGTTCAAGGCCAACCTGGTCTACAGAGTGAGCTCCAGGCCAGCTGGGACTAAAGGAAGACCCTGTCTCAAAAATACAAAAAAAAAAAAATGCCAACAAAAGTTCTGTCCTCATTTCTTTGCATTCGGGCTACTGAGGAGTATTTGTCTTGTGACGCCTCTTCCCAGCCAAGGAAGCCAAGGGACTTTTATGTTTAGATCATGTCTCTAATCTTCTTTCCAGCATTGTACAGAGCCAATAAAGTATGTATGTGTTGATCACTACTGTCACTCTGCAGTCATAATTTAGCTTGATTTTGACCAACTCTGCCAGTTCCCTTGAAGTTTAACATCTTGATCTCTTAAATAGAAATTCAGAAAATCTTTGAAATTTATTTGTATTTATATATGTATGAATATATGCCATATATAACACTTTCCAGAATATATTGGCAACTACTATAAACCTGTCTTCATAGAGATCAGTCCCAGGGATACTTTATGGTGACTGGTTTTTAGTATTTTGTTTCTGTCAGTTTTTTCCTCATTTGAGAAAATGAATTCATGTCAAAAATATATTAATGTTTTCATAATTTGGGAGGCTTTTTTTGAGAATATAGTCTTTTCAGTGAAATAGCCCAATTTATCCATAAGGAAGTTTGAATAGCATATTGGTCTAAATGTTTAAAACACCTTTAATCCTGCCAGAGAGCTCAGATCTACATGCTTTCTAGTGAATAGGCTTACTCAAATGATGGAAATGTACATATTATTGAACCTATTATATCTTATGAAAGATTTGTCAAGGTCTATTTGATTACTTAATCTGATCCCTTCCCTTTTATTATTTAAAAAATATCTTCAAGCTGGGCATGTGGCATCTTTAATACCAGTACTCAGGAGGCACAGGCAGGTGGATCTCTGAGATTGAGGCCAGCCTGCTCTGTAGAGAGTTCAAGGTCAGCTGGGGCTACAGGGAGACTGTGACTCAAGAATAAAATAAACAACCTCTTCTAGTGTCTTCATAAAGCCCTGTTGTCTACATTTTCCATGAGCATTGCCTGGGGGGATTCCTATGTAATATATAGGATAACCCAGTCTCTGTTCTTTAGATGGATTCTTCATCCTCTTCAGTTTGGTTACCCTTGGACCCTCTTCCTCTTGGCCACAGCTAATAAGGCTCATCTCTGACAAAGTTTGTGTATAAGGATGTTCTCCTTCCTGCGGATTTCCATTTTTTTCCCATCTTCCCAACCCCCCACTCATACCACACACATTCTTCCAACTGTATGCAGACTTGGCAGCAGATTCCATCCCGATCCTTGTTAGGTTACCCACCACCTACCCCTTTTTTTGGCAAAGGACACCCACCTTTTCAAGTTGCAACAAAGAGTGGAGTTAATTGGGACATGTACTAGGCTCAAGTCTGCAACAGAGAAAGGCTGATAGGCATCAGGAAAGCAAAACCATGTGTAGGTGTTTGCTTGAGTAGTATGAGTGTAAATGGGAAATGTTGTCTACAACCAGGGTGCATTTAAATAATTCAACCACCATTCTCTTCTTCCAACAACCACAGGCTCATAGGTAATACTTGTAACTAGCTCTCTCATGCCTGCTCATGGGTGGGCATGGCCTGCTGACACTGACAAGTGAGACAGAACTGTCTATGATACTTCATGTAAGGAAACTTATTTTGCCTATGCCTAGGACTTGGTTATAGATTGCATCCATTCTCAGATGCTATAACTTTTGTTGTTTTATATCTCCCCTAGAATTTTAGACTATCTTTCCTGCTTAGTTCCTAATTTCTTTTTGTCTGAGACAGGATCTTATTATACATATTTATGTATATTCTACATATATCTGTATGTACATATTTGAGACTGGTCTAGAACTCTTTAGCCCAGGCTGACCTGGAATTTACAGTTCTCTTGCTTCTGCCTCCCAAGTGCTGGGGTTACAGATTTGATCCATTATGGCTGATTAAAGTCACTGATTTATTTTAAATTACATTTATATTTTTATTTTGTGTGCATGTGTTTGGAGGTTGTCATATGTGTGGATAGTTTTCTCTCTGTTCACCATGTGAATCTCAGAGATTGATCAGGTGATCGGGCTTGGTAGCAAGTACCTTTACCTACTGAATCATCTTTCTGGCTCCTGTCATTAATCTTTTAAAAATGTTTTATTTATTATTTTTATTTTGTGTGTATGAGGGTATTGCATTGCACGTGTATAAGTGCACCCATGTCACACAATGTTCATGGAGGTAAGAAGAAGGTGTAGGATCCCCTGGAACTATATTTTTAGTCATCAAGTGGGTGCTTAGATTGAACCTGCGTCCTCTGTAATAACAGTGTTTTTAACTGATGAGCCATCCTGTCATTGATTTTTAAAAGTAAAATTTCATTGAGAGTCCCCCCCCCCTCCCGGATATTCTTGGTAGACTTCCTCTGTTTTAGGGAATGGTGAATCTAGTTCAATGAATAAGCTCAGAACATGTTAAAGATTTAAGTTTATTCCCTTACCTTGTAAAATTGTTTTGCAGCTAGAAGGCCGAGTTGGTTGTATGTGCACATGGCCTTCTGAAACACTCTGAGGTTTCTTTCTGATCTCTTGGTTGTGGCTTTTACCTATGAAAAACTTCTAAGATATTTTAGAAATCATACCTGCCTCAGTGTTTTCCTGTTTAGGTTTTAAGGATCTTAGAACCACCAGAATGGATCTGGCTTGGATTGCTGAGTCCAGTTTTACTTTCTTGATGTGCTCAGAACAGAATTTCTGACTGATTAGGTTACTGGGGCATTATTACTCTTCATTAGGCTCCATAACTGTAGCTCCAAATGGATTAAGACCTTGTACACATCATCTCATACTCAATCTTTCTAACATCTTGTTATGTAAATGTGGTTATTATTCTCACTTGATAACCTAGGAAAAGAACCTGAGTCTTCTATAACTTGCCTGTGCCTATATAATAAATAATGGGATAGTGATAAGATAACAGAGCTGACATTCAGCCCTTCAGACACTTTATTTATCCTGATGTCTCACAAATACCTTTCAGAAATTTTCTTCCAGATGTAAAATAGGCAGTCTGGTAATGCTGATATAATGATATTGAATATGCTTAAATGTAACATAAAATCATATTTATGAAATTATACATATATGCATACATACACACAGGTAATTTTATTTATTTATTTATTTATTTATTTATTTTTATTTATTTAGTGTATGAGTGTACTGTCTGCATGTAGGTTGATGCACCCATGTCGTGCAATGCCGTGGAGGTCAGAAGAGGGCACCGGATTCCCCTGGAACTAGAGTTAAAGATGGTTCTTAGCCACCATGTGGGTGTTGGGAATCGAACCCAGGTCCTCTGCAAGAGCAGTTGGTACTCTTAACCTCTGAGCCACCTCTCCAGCCCTGACAGGTAATTTTTTTTTTATACCAAGTTTCCCTGTATAGGCCCACGCTGACCTCAACTTGTGATTTCACTGCCACAGCTTCCTAAATGCTGGTGTTACAGACATGTACCATCATGTTTGGCTTAGTATTGAACATTTTAATATAATTGCTAAAGAACCAAAGTTTATGAAAAGTACTAAAATGTGACCCAGAAAATACTGGATTATTACATTGGATGGATTCTCTTCATTTAAGATTTCTAAGCCCCGTGAAAAATAGCAATACTGTTTTGAAGAACAGTTTTGACAACTGTTGTGCTCAATTTGAAGATGAAGAATCCAAGACAAGATTCCTTAACTTTCCTATAGTAATACAGAGCAAGAAGAAACTGATATACATACATATACAGACATACATATATAGATATATATATATATATATATATATATATATATATATGATTGCAGTTATTTTCATTGTTTCAAGATATTGAGCTGAGAGGTTTGCACACACCAGGGTAGTGCTCTTCCACTGAGCTGCCTCCCTAGCCTAAAGCTATAATATCTCCCTATGACCCCTTTCAAATATTCTTTTCTGTTATCTAAGCTAAGTTTGAACAAGGATTATTGCTTTACTTTTTATTTAATCAAGTCATAGGCATAGACTAGAGGAATTCTAACATCTAGTTAGACTTAGGGGGCATTATGACATTAATTAGTAATGACCTCATTTAACTGAAAAATATCAGTATCTGTGGCAGCTCGTGTTTAAGATATTGAAGAAGTGATATTTTACAAAAAAGATGAGAATAAGTTTCAGGTTTTTCCAAACTTTTAAAGAGAATAAGAGAAAGCAAAATAAAATACCCCAAAGGGAATAAGAAGAGTGTTCAGGATTTCAGCAAAGTCCTAGATAAAAGCCATCATCATCACTGTCTTTATAAAAGCTATCCTCATCACTGTCTTTATAAAAGCCATCCTCATCACTGTCTTTATAAAAACCATCCTCATCACTGTCTTTTGGCCGTTCATTCCCCACATCGTAGCTACAGGTTTGCAACGTTGTATTTGACATGTACCATCTCTTTACTGGCTCTGTTTCTCCCTGCATATTATTAGGCTGACTCTATATGCCAACATTCTTATGCCACTGATTACACCTTTCCTTTCATGTTTATCATTAAAGGAAAAATGGTGAATTTTTTCTATAAACAGGCTTAAAGAAAGAAGCAATGAAGAGAATTTGAGATTATTCAGAATATCAGTGATTATAAATGATGGCACATTTAGACTGCATTTGGAATCGATTCATTTATTTCTACTAGTTATGATGATTAAAGAGTACAGAAAGTTTAAGTTTAAATTTTTAAGGCTTTTTGCCTATGAATGTATATATTAATCTTTTAATGACACTACAAAAGAGAATATTTGTTTAAAAATAGATTTTAATCGGGCTAGAGAGATGGCCTAGTGGTTAAGAGCACCGACTGCTCTTTTTTTTTTTTAATTTTTTTTTTTATTAATTTTATTTATTTATTGTATGTGTATGAATGTACTGTCTGCATGCAAGTCTGTGCACCCGTGGAGGTCAGAAGAGGGTCTCAGATTCCCCTGGAACTGGAGTTCTCCTGGAATTGGAGTTTTTTAGACGGTTCTCGGCCGCCATGTGGGTGCTGGGGATCGAACCCGGGTCCTCTGTAAGAGCGGTCGGCGCTCTTAACCGCTAGGCCATCTCTCCAGCCCCACCGACTGCTCTTGCAGAGGACCCGGGTTCGATCCCCAGAACCCACATGGCGGCTGAGAGCCGTCGGTAACTCCAATTCCAGGAGAACTCCAGTTCCAGGGGAATCTGGGACCCTCTTCTGACCTCCGCGGTATGGCACCACATGGGTGCACAGACTTACATGCAGACAGTACACTCATACACATACAAAAATAAATAAAATAAAATAAAATAAATTAAAAAAATAGATTTTAATCAAACAAAATTTAAGGTACATGGACCTTAGGGATCATTTAAGTCATTAAATTCAGCTATAAGTTTTCTGTTCATAATGCAGTAACTAGAGAGGCGAGGTAAGATTATTCAGAGATGTAGATTCTCTTTCTACTCTTGACCCTTACTCTCTTAGTAACTTGAAAATGAAACTCTTCCTTAAACATCTTTTGATTTGTTATATGTAGGGGACTTTGATATAAGTGTAGAAAATCAGAATAGAAATCAAAAGTCTTTTGATACCGGTTCTGATTTATAAATATGGGAATTTCTTCTCTGACTTCTCAAGAAGTTATTAGGAAATTCCTTTAAGTTTGTCCTGTAGTACTTTTTATATTCACATGGGTATATCCCCAGCTCACACTACCTCACATGGGTCTCTC
Organism: Rhizomys pruinosus; assembly: GCA_009823505.1. NCBI lineage: Eukaryota > Metazoa > Chordata > Mammalia > Rodentia > Spalacidae > Rhizomys > Rhizomys pruinosus. The sequence goes on along the minus strand of VZQC01014031.1, from coordinate 1,316,891 downwards.
TGAACTAATTTAATAGTTTTTTTTTTTTTTATCTATAGTTTATTGACAGAAGCCTAAGGTTTTTTTTTAATTATATTATTTTTTAGTGTATGAGTGTATTGCCTACATGTGTGTAAGTGCACCTATGTCTGCAATGCCCATAGAGGCACAAGAAGGTATTGGATTCCCATGGAACTGGAGTTACAGACAGTTGTTAACTGCTATGTGGGTGCTGGGAATTGAAACCAGGTCATCTGCAAGAGCAGTCCATGCTCTTAACTACAGAGCCATCTCTCCAGCCTCAGAAACTCAAGGCTGTCGAGTTATTTCAGTTGTTCTCACTGAAAATGCATTAAATAAATGTGAAGATTTCTTAACTATAAAATATTCAATCTTAAGCTATTCTGGGGTATGCCAATTTGGAGTTTAAGAGCTATGTGAGGATGATACCCTTATATCCATACTAGGAAATCCATGACTTTTGCTACTTATAAGCATAGAATGTTAACTTTGTATCTTTTTAAAAATAAGAAAAGATAGACAAAGCTAGTATTCTAGAATTAAGAGGAAGAAAGAATCACAAGTAGTAGCCACCATAATAAAAGTTGCATTTTGAGGGGGCTGGAGAGATAGCCTAGCGGTTAAGAGTGCCGACTGCTCTTGCAGAGGACCCGGGTTCCATCCCCAGCACCCACATGGCGGTTGAGAACTGTCTTTAACTCCAGTTTCAGGGGAATCTGACACTCTATTCTGATCTCTGAGGCATTGCACAACACGGGTGCACAAACCTACATGCAGACAGTACACTCATACACATACAGAAATAAATAAAATTTTAAAAATGTTGTATTTTGGAAGTGGGCATGAAGAGGGCTGTTTCTTTCAGTTTCCAAACATGACCCAACTATACAGCCAGTATTCAAAACCACTACTGAGGATTTTAGATCAGCCTTTGATAATGAAACCATCAATGCTTCCTGAAGACGCAGTTATTTCTTGAAATTAGATAGTTGTTTAAGACCTGTTATCAGAGCTTATATCTCCTAGGTTTGTACCTGAACTTTTCTTACCAGTTTCTGTGTGTTAGTACCAACTTATCATATCTCTGTCTAAAAAAGACAGGTGTGTGATCTTCATTTAATTATTAGTCATGTTCTATGTTATTAATGACTCAATTCAATAGGCAATTAATGTGAATCAGGCACAGTATTACAGTTTTACTGCATTTTTTCCTTAACTAGGGAAATTACATAATTTCTTACATAACTAGTCCTTAACTAGTTAAGGATACTCCATTTATATACACAAAGAAATTATGTAATTTGTATACCTCTGAGATTGAATCCTGGTAATTTTGATCCAAAATATATTTCTTGAGCTACTTAGTAGTTCCTTTTCCTAAAAGGATTTAATTACTACTTATTCCCAAACAGAACTTTTATGTAGACCATTTAAACCATGAGTTCCAGTTTTAAAGTCAGTATTAGGAAAATAAAAAAATATATTCCCCACACTCTTGCTGTTCTGATTTCCTGTTTCTTTAAAACTAAGAGAATTTGAGATACTAGTTATGACAGTTTCTACTGCCAAACAGACTCTTGACCAGTCATTGTAGATTTGTGCCAGAGATTTAATTTCTTTAAAAGTAAAGGAAAACTCATTGATTGGGTTGTTGTTGGGGTTTGTTGTTTGGATGTTTGTTTGTTTGTTTTTTTCATGGGGAGGGGTAATACTTTGTGCTGTTTTATCTATGTACCAGAAACAAGGAAAGATTTAAAATAAGGAAAAATATGTTGAAGTATGGGTTCTACATTTTAAAGAAGGGTTCACTTAAGAGTCATAATATTTCATGGTGCCACATAGGAGAACTATAGGTAGAAACATCAAAATAGAACCTTACTTAGACTTCTTAATGTTTATAGATGTTGTTTTTCTTGAAAAAGAAAAATAACTTGAGTGTCGATTTAAAAGTACCAAACCCAAATATAAAACTTGCATTATATGTAATCTTAGATGCAGGATTGTGAGTTCAAAAGGCATGTTGGCAAGGTAATACTGTAGTAATATGTGAGATGAATAAAGGAAGGTCATTTATTTTGCTTGTCAAATTCCCCTGGAACTGGAGTGCTCCTGGAATTGCAGTTACAGACGGTTCTCAGCCGCCATGTGGGTGCTGGGGATGGAACCCGGGTCCTCTGCAAGAGCAGTCGGCGCTCTTAACCGCTAGGCCATCTCTCCAGCCCCGTGAGATGATATCTTAAAGTGATTTTAATTTGCATTTCCTTAATTATTAGAGATGTTGAACACTTTTAAAGATGTTTCTCAGCCATCTCCTCACTTGTGAAGTTTCTGTTCAGCTCTTTGCTCCATCTTTTGAGTTAGTCATTTTTATTTCTTCTTTGTTTTTTGAGTAGTTTGTATTTTCTGGAAATCAATGCTTTGTCAGATGTATCTGCGTTGAAGGTTTCCTCCCACTCTGGGTTTTCTCTTCACTTCCTTGATTGTTTCTTTTTTAAAATTTATTTATTTATTTATTTTCGTATGTGTATGAATGTACTGTCTGCATGCAGGTTTGTGCACCTGTGTTGTGCAGTGCCTCAGAGGTCAGAAGAAGGTGTCAGATTCCCCTGGAACTGGAGTTAAAGACTGTTCTCAGCTGCCATGTGGGAGCTGGAGATTGAACCTGGGTCCTCTGCAAGAGCAGTTGGTGCTCTTAACCACTAGGCCATCTCTCCAGCCCCGATTGTTTCTTTCGATGTACAGAAGCTTTTGGGTTTGAGGTCCCATTTGTCAATTGTCAATTTTATTTCTTGCACAGCTACTGTTTGATTTAGGAAGTTTTTCCTATGTCTTGTAGGCTGCTGCCTACTTTTTCTTCTATCACCTTCAGAGTTTGGGGTTTCATGTTGGGGTCTTTGATCCGTCTGGAGTTGACTTTTGTACAGGGCGAGAGGTAGGGGTTTAATTTCATTCTTCTACAAATGGTGATCCAGTTTTGCCAACACCACTTGCTGAAGATGCTATCTTTTCTCCATTGTGTCTTGGCCCCCTTGTCAAATACGAGATGGCTGAAATTGTATGTGCTCAGGTTTGGATCTTCGGTTTTGTTCCATTGGTCAACATGTCTGTTTTTGTGCCAGTACCAAGCTGTTTTTATGACTATAGCCCTGTAGTATAGTTTGAAGTCTGGTATAGAGATCCCCCTGTATTGCTCTTTTCACTCAGGGTTGCTTTGGCTATTCGGGGTCTTTTGTTTGTCCATATGAAATTAAGGACTTTTTTTCCCAAGCCTGTGAAGAAACTCATGGGGATTTTAGTTGGGGTTGCATTGAATCTGTACAATAGTTTGGGTAGAATGGACATTTTCACTATATTAATTTTCCCAATCCATGAGCATGGGAGGGTTTTCCATCTTCTGATGTCTTCTTCAATTTCCTTGTTCAGGGGTTTAAAAATTTTTGGAGAGATCTTTGGTGTCTTTGGTTAGGTTTGTTCCTAGGTATTTTGTTTTGTTTCGTTTTGTTTTTAAGGCTATTGTGAGTGGGAAGGTCTCCTTGTATTCCTTCTTCAGTTGCTTGTTGTTGGTGTAAAGAAAGGCTCCTGATTTTTCTAGGTTAGTTTTGTATCCTGCCACTTTACTGAAACTCTTAATTGTTTCTAGGAGTTTTCTGGTGGAGTTTTTAGCATCCTTTAAGTAAACAATCATTAGGTAAACAATCAGCAAAAAGGGATAGCTTGACTTCCTCTTTTCCAATTAGTACTTCTTTAATTTCCTTTTCTTGATTTATTGCCCTAGCAAGTGGTGTTGGTGGTAGAACAAAAATTCAAAGGTAATCTAATGTCAGTCTTTGAGAATGAACTCTGGTGGTTTATTTACACCATGTAGAACAAAGCTTTCATTCCTTTTGCTTCTCTTGTAATTCCTTTAACCACTAATCCTGATGAGTTTCTCCAGGAGCATTTTGAGGTCTTATCCTGATGATAGAGTAACCCTGAATGCTGGTGATGATGATAGCGTAAGGTAATCTGGAAATAATGGACTGCCCATTGAGTTTTTATAGCACCTGATAGTGTTGTACCTAAGAACTGAATTCCAGAGGCTTGGTGTTTGTCATATGACCACAGAGGACAGAGCCAGGCCTTCCCCCCAGCTGTTCTGCCCAACTCAGGCTCTTTACTAATTCACTGCATGATGTATTAAAGTTTACGTACTTAATGCCTTGTGTTGTTATCTTTCTGAAGGACAGAGAAGATTGTTAAAATCTTAAGATAACATGCCTCAGGTTCAAGCTTAATTCACAGCAAGCCAGCCAGCCTCACAGTTTCTTTTACAAATTTGCCCAGCCTAGTAGGATGACCTCTGGATGGGGATGTATAATTTGAAATGTTAGAACACATAATAAGATCAGGAGATTTTGCTCCTTTCCAAGGAAACTATTAACCAGTACATGAAAATTTGGTTGAAAACTCATAGTTAATAATTGCTACTTTCTAACATGAAAGGATTCTGTCCCTCACGTGCTTTGTTAAACATTGTACAGTTGCTAAATTAGATGAGCTGTAATATGTTTGTATTTAATATAATTTATTTAAATTTCCTGGATGGTGAAACGTGGTGGGAATGATAGTAGCTGAGTGTGTGTATGTTTATGTGTGTATGTGTGTGTGTGTGTGTGTGTGTATTGGTATGTATCTGTCTTTGAATATTTAGTTTCCCGAGTTAATCAAATATAACCAATGCACTTGTTTTACATGCAGTCATTGCTCTTGGCTTGTGTACTCTGAAGACTTCGTTTTCTTCTTTTGCTCAATTCTAATGGACTGAAATGTGGCCTGGGGAGACTAAGGTCAGAGGTGTTTGAATTCTTCATTGGTTCTCTCCTTTTATGAAGAAAGTTATTTGTAGTACTACTTACATAACAGCATAACAAAATGGGTTCAAATATCTGTAAAAATTAAACTTTCTTCAATTGTCACTACAGGTAAAAATTGTAATCACTTTAGAGATTTTTTTTTCACAGTTATTTTAACACCTGTTCTTGTGAGATTCATTTGCTTTTGTTAATGAAATAAAAACATTTGATTATGGGAATTAAAGAAGGCATGTTTGGTAATATATAAAAGTAATAAAAAAGAATATAGTAATATTGTTCAGTGATGGTACATTAAGGTAATTTCTTCTTACAACTTGATATCATTACTTACAGATATGTTAGACATGTCTACAAAATTAAACAGAGGGTAGGCAAGGAATTTGAGTTCTGCCTAATTGTTAATAATTGGTAAAAGAATGTTTTAATTTAATATTAGAATAAAATGGTCAGATTTGCTTCACTACATAACAGAATTCGGTGATCACATTGATTTGAATATTAGTTTTCATTACCTCTGTTATTTAAACTGAAAGCTTTCTGATAAATATTCTGATAAAATGTCTTAAATGAGCATTTTATTAACATCCTTTGTGAAAATACTTGTTTCTTAACTTCAAAACTTCAAAAATTAGCACTGAGGAAAAGTTTTTAAAGAGAAGAACAGACTTCTACATATGAATTTCTGTGTTTCCCCTGAGAGTTTCTTAAACTGCTGACTTTTTAAGTATTTTATATTTGCAAATCAAGTATAGTTGAATCATTACCCTGATGTTGCATTGTTGTTCTAGGGGGTCATTCTTTTCTAATTGTTCTTTTTTAACTTATGAAATATATATTGTCATCATGCTTAAATGTTAAGTTCCTTACTGAGAATCATATGTGCTATGTTCTTTTTCTTTATAAAGTGGATTTCATGTGAAGCAACTTGTATACATTTAGAAAGTGACATAGTTTTATTTACTTAAAACAAAAAAATCAGCAAATTATATTATTATGTTTTCTTTGAAGTTTATCATTTAGCATTTTAACATATGCAGGCATTTAATTTATGTATCTTTTTCTAGTGTTATGCTTTTATAGTTAGAAAATGGCATCACACATAGCAATTTACATATACATAGAGGTTTCATATGTAATTAGAATTATAAAGGCCATTAAAAGGGTATAGGCATTAAGATTCTACGAATCCTTTTTCAGAAAAGCCCTTTTTGTGTGTTTACTCTTTTAAAATGACCCTATGGGGCTGGAGAGATGGCCTAGCGGTTGAGAGCGCTGACCGCTCTTACAGAGGACCCGGGTTCGATCCCCAGCACCCACATGGCGGCTGAGAACCGTCTGAAACTCCAACTCCAGGAGAACTCCAGTTCCAGGGGAATCCGACACCCTCTTCTGACCTCCGCGGCATTGCACGACACGGGTGCACAAACCTACATGCAGACAGCACACTCATCCACATACAAAAATAAATAAAATTAAATTAAAAATTATTATTTATTCATTTATTCTTTCATTCATTTTCTATTTAATTTTTATTTACTTATTTCTTTATTTTTCCTGTTTCTTTATTGTTAGGTTGTTATTTTCTTTTTTATTGAAGAATACTAAATGAAAATAATAAATAAAAAAGAATAAATTAAAATGTCTTGTGTTAGTTATATATTTGTTTATTTATGTATGGTGTTTTTT
>VZQC01014031.1:1184550-1309400 GCA_009823505.1 Rhizomys pruinosus | reverse complement strand
TGTATGTGTATGAATGTACTGTCTGCATGCAAGTTTGTGTACCCGTGTCGTGCAATGCCGCGGAGGTCAGAAGAGGGTGTCGGATTCCCCTGGAACTGGAGTTCTCCTGGAATTGGAGTTTCAGATGGTTCTCGGCCGCCATGTGGGTGCTGGGGATCGAACCCGGGTCCTCTGTAAGAGCTGTCGGCGCTCTTGACCGCTAGGCCATCTCTCCAGCCCCGGTTTTTACTTTTAATCTGGCTTATTTGTATCTAAAATTTGTAGCAGCTGGAAGGTTCTAATCACATAGGTGAGCCCTATTTCATTTTCCAGGTGCAGTGTATACTTAGTTGTGTGTACATGTCTTCCAAATGCATGAGGCTGCTGCCTTTTTGAAAACAGGACTATTTTTATTTTTAACAAAATATTATGGGAAACCACAGAAATTTAGTTACAGCTTTGAACCTGTGGAATTAGAATGATAAAGCCAAAGTTTATTATGTACTCCTATGATGTAAATTGCAGACTGGTTATTTGGGGAAGTTGGAGCCATCAGTTTGACACAGGCAGGTCTTCCCTGGTGGAGGCTTGTCCCTGCCCGTTCTGGATAGATGGCTTTGATGTCAGGTGAGCATCATAACCAGAACTGCTGTGTTTACACTGTAAGAATGGATGCTGAATATCCCTCTGCATCTGTCACATAATTCTAGCTTCACTCTAGGACTGAATATATGGGCACAAAAGGAACAATTTCCGATTTCACTTTTGCTTGTCAGCTAGGCACCTCAAGAAGCTATTTTTTTTGCTTTTTATTCTGTAATAGTACAGGGGTTGGTGTTGGGTAATTCTGAACACACAAATCAATTGTGTAGCCTTTAATGGCTAATGAAAACCATGAGAGTATGGTAGGAAGCAAATAAAAAGATGACGGACAAAAATAATTTGTTCTTTTCTGGATGGCAAGAAGGAAGTGAAAAAGAAATCAGAGCAGTTCTTTGAGACATCCTAAGATTTACTCTTCAGAGCCCCTGATGTTTTCCCTTAGCTAGAAGAGCAGTGCTTACTCTTTTTTTCCCCTTCAAAATAATGGAATGATTCTAGAACAAGTGAGTTTAAGTTACATCTAGATTTTATTCTTCTAGTTTACTAATTAAATAAAGACCTCAAATAACATCCCACCTTGTATAAGTGAGATCTAGAACTCTAGTCGCTTGAATAAAAACAGAAAAATCTAAAGTAATACAGAAATTCACCACTTTTCCCTTAAATAGTTTATTGATGTTCTTTGGATTTGTAATCTGTTACTGCATTCCTCTCTGTGATATGCTTCATAGATTGTAGGGACATATGGACATTAAACAAAAAGCCTTCATCTGTAATGTGGGTTTTCCCAACAAGCAAACTAGATGGTCATCATGCTGATATTTTGTTAGTAGCTTTTGCCCTATAGATATTCCATAGCAATAGGGCATGAGGATGTTAGTATAATCTCAATTTTTATATTATTTCCGAGTATGCTGTCATTATCTTGACTGCCTCCATCACCTAAAATTCTAGAGTACTCCAAGAACAGTCTTTACATTCTTTTGCTATGTGCTTTGTTCAGTTTTGGAGTTGTACCTTAAATTTAAATCATTACCAGGCTCTTAATATTGGTGAGACAAGCAGAACCCATTCCTAATGCTACATCCTCTTCTAGGCTTCTTCTCACTTTTATAATTCATTTTAACCCTTCTGTTCTTTTCCTCCAAACCTTCTTTATCATGGAGTATATGAACTTTTTAGTCACCTTTTAAGGCAAATTTACCTTTTTCCTTTGGTTGAAGAAACCTATTGTAAAGACCTGCTTTTGCCATTTGGGTCTCTAAACAAAATAAGCTCTTCATTTGGATATTGAATTTATTAGAAGAGTATTTCTAGAAATATATTTGTCTTGTTTGGGTTAATTCAAGTTTTATTATCACTATTTTTGTAACTTTCCAAACAATAAATATTTGTAAAATTTTGACAAGAAGGTAATGCTTATAAAAAATTTAAAATTGTTATCAAAATAATAAAAGGTAAAATAGGAAGTGAAATTAATTACAGCTTGTGGCACATTGACTAATACATTTTATATCAGGAAAAAAGACAAAATTATCAAGCAAATAAGCAATTACTAAGTAATTTCTGCAGAGAAGTATGTTTATGGTGGCACATTGTTCTCTACCAGTGTTCAGATTAATTTCTGAATAAAGGTAATTTAAGGTGCCTTCCAAAGAGCCCAATTATCTTGTAACTAATAGAACATCAGATGAAATTAATCCCTTTTTAATTACAGTTAGACAGTTCCAGAGTTTGTTTTCATACTAAGTATTTGAACAGACAAATTTCTGAAATGGTGCAGTTAAAGAACACAACATAGCTATTTTAAGTTCCAGTGTTACTAAGCATCAGCTACTGTGAAAATATGGTTTCCATATGGGTCTGCTATATGTAACTTACACAAACCATGTTAGAAAAAGATTCTATCACATGGAACTAAACAAGACCACTTTCAGAAAGTATAAGAAAATTGACCTCTTTTAATAGATGTACTTTCCCCTCAGTGCAGTGAATACCCCTTCCTGGGTCCAGACTTCAGTGTTCAACAGTGAGATACTTGAAGGTATAATTGTGGGATAGTTTTGGTGACTAAGTAGTAATAGTTCTCTAAGGTTAGAGTGTTAGGTTTACTAGTCTTAATAATATAATTGTATTTAGGTTGCCTGTTTATCACTAGACAGGCATCTGGGTTTTATTTGATTAGGTATGATAACTGCATTTGGAGTCATTGAGAAAAATAATATAAGTTGATTGTAAATATCCCAAATAATATTATTTTATTTTAATTTTATGTGTATGAGTGTATTGCTTGCATGTAGGTAGGTGTGCCCATATTGTGCAATGCTGGTGGAGGTCAGAAGATGGCATTAAATCCAGTTCCAGGGGAACTGCTCTTAACCACGGAACTATCTCTTCAGACCCCAGAATATTTTGTTTTTTTATTTTTTTTAATTTTACTTATTATTTTTATGTATATGAGTATACTGTCTGCATGTAGGTCTGTGCACCCGTGTCGTGCAATGCCTCAGAGGTCAGAAGAGGGCGTCGGATTCCCCTAGAACTGGAGTTAAAGACAGTTCTTAGCCTCCATGTGGGTGCTGGGAATTGAACCAGGGTCCTCTGCAAGATCAGTCAGTGCCCTAAACCTCTGAGCCATCTCTCCAGCCCCTGACCCCGGAATATTTTAAATAGAGAAGTTAAGTAAAGTCACAACATTATTGGAAAGGAATATACTGGAGATTAAAATGCATTGACATTTGCAAAAGAGAAAAATACAATTTCCAACATACTTAACTCCATTAAGTTTGCACAGTGAATGCCTAGCACTCGGGAGGCAGAGGCAGGTGGATCTTTGTGAGTTCAAGGCCAGCCTGGTCTACAGAGTGAGTTCCAGGTCAGCTGGGGCTACAGGGAGACACTGTCTCGAAAAGACCAAAAAAAAAAAAAAAAAAAAAAAAAGAATTGAGGACTATCACCCTTATAAATAGTCCTATCTAAATACAAAGTGAGAAGAGTCTTGTTATGGAACAAAGTCTTCTTGGAGAGAAATGCTAGAAATTGTTAGTAGTCATTGGTATAAAGAGAAAAATTTGGCTAGCACATTTATAAAAATAGCATATCTTTAGATTGTGACACTCTTTTGCCAAATTACCTACAGTTGTCACAATTTTACCCTGTAACCAAAATAATTATAATGTATTTGATATCTACTAAAATTTCAACTTCAGTTGTTGAAATTAGGTTATGTATGGGGTTGGTGATTTAGAACAAATTAAATAGAAAAATTTCTTTAAATATCAAATTTTTGCTTACTTTGTTCAGTGATTCTTGTGGGCACCACAAATTTATATTTTGGTTTGTTAACTGCTTTTTATTTGACTCTATATTGAAAATATTGTTAGAATGTTATGACATTTTATTTTAGTAATCTTTAGAAATTATCAAGTGGTTAAAAATAATCTAACACATACCTAAGAACATAGTAGTGTAAAACTTTGGAGTGGTTTTGATTATGACAAAACCATGAATAAATGCTGCATAAATAATTGTAAAGTAGTGCCTTAGTACAACTGGAGAAAAAGTTATTTGACATAACTGCTAGTGGCAGAACTTCCAATTAGAAATCTTAAAAAAAAATCTTGAGTATAAAACAAAGTGAGATTTTGGTATTACAGCACTAAGCTTAGAGTAGCTAAAGTAGACTTAGCTTGAGCAAGAATAGGACGTTAACTTGTGTTTCTAGGTTAGGTTCATAATACTTGTATGCGTATGGTCTTGGTTGTCTGTGCACTGGGACAGAACCAGAACCTTAACTTGCCAATTTTGATCTTTGGTACAGAGCCATCCTACTTAGCAAGCAGGGAATCTTGCCTTCTTTTGTAAGACCTCTAAACAATGGCAATAATCTATAACTAACTTGTTCGTTATGTTGCAGAAGCAAATTGCGCAGAAAATTATGGATAATTTTTAAAAGATGAAATACAGGTGGCTCATCTAAAACAGACTCCAATTAAAACCACATTGTATTAAATAGAGCCTGCCTTAGACAGGCTCCTCTTCATGCTAAATATGAAGGAAACAACAATTTTAGGTATAATAGCTGGTATCTGGATTTTAATATGATCAGTTCTCAGGCTTCAGGGCCCTAATATTACCAGCTCGTATTAAGAAACCTGACCCATAAAACTTGATTATATTGTTTTTCCCTAGAGTATTACAGTGGGAATTATTGAGAAAGTAGTTTTTATGGGTTATGGATTTTATATAAATGTTGGTATTAAAAATTTGACTATTGTCAAAATTTATGCCATATTTTTTGTGTCTGTAATCTTATCAGGTGCATTAAATTAGGGGCTGGGTGAATGCCTCAGTCAAAGATAGGATGGTAAGACCCCATAATAATGGATGACCAAAGGTTTGAGCAGGATCCAAGTGCACATTGTTAGTGTTGTAGCTTATGTGAAATAGTCACTCCTGTTACTTTATTAAGATAATTTATCACCGAGCATGGTGGCGTATGCCTTTAATCCTAGCACTTGGGAAGCAGAGGCGAGGCGGATCTCTGTGAGTTCAAGGCCAGCCTGGTCTACATAGTGAGTTTCTGGCCAGCTGAGACTAAAGGGAGACCCTGTCTCAAAAAAAAAAGGTAATTTATCATAAGTTTTGTTTGGTTGATAGCGTATTTACAATTAGCAGTGCTTTGACAAAGTATTCCCTTTGAATATAGATTTTTATCAGTATGATACAATTGACCTGATAAAATGATTTAGAAATACTTATCTTTGCATATCCTGATTCTTTTACATCTAGTCTTTGTTTTCAAAAAATGTATGTAAGTGGACATGCCAGTTTGAGTTTGCATATTTAAAGAAACTATTATCTATTTAAAGAAACTATCATTTAACTCTAATATGAAGGATCCAGTCCATATCATTGAGCTGCTGAAGAGACAAGGGAACAGGACCTCTTTTTCTACCCCTGAGATCAGTATGTCAAACAGTGTTTAGTACCTGGAATACTTTTTTTCAATTAAGAGTGCAGATAAAAGTGGAGAGTAGCCTTTGTCCATCACACAGATGAGGATAAAGGAGTGCAGTTCTTATTCTTGTGGGCCTGTTGAGTCTGGGTACCTCTCAGTATTTGGTTAGATGATGGGAAACTTAAGGCTATTTAACAGGACAGCAAATATCTGCATGAATGAGTGGTCTGTTAGCATTCTGTTTTCTCCTGCAGTAGATGCTTGTTGCTGAGGATTGAAAGTAGATGGATTTTGATGTCAGAAACCTCACAATAGCCTAGTTTTATATTTGCTGAACAGTATTTGGTCAACATTGTTTGCCGGATGAGTGTTCACACCTACTCAGGAATATATCCAATAACAATTTTGAATGCTTAGCAGTAAATCCTCTCAATTACTGGATGTGATTCAAAGTCCCTTGTTAATCTAGTTGTCTCTGCCATTTTCAGCTTTGATATCCATATTTAACAGTTCTTTGTTGCATTTATCCTATAGTATCTTAGATGATCCCAAGGCCTCTGGGTATGTTCTGCTGGGCAGCTGCTGTTTGGGGTGAAGGAATAATGATTCAGTATAGATGGGTATTTTGATTTTTATGGGAGTGCTTTCTCAATTAGGAGTACTAAAAATATTATTTTTATTAGGAAGGTAAGATTTTGATCAATGGTTCATTAATTATGTAAACTTTGAATTAACAAAGGCTAGTTTGTAGTTCAAATCATACAAGTTTACTTGGGAAACTGGGTGGTGGGGTGAGAGGAGGACAAGGAAAACGCATGCACGAACCTTATCTGAATGTGGCACAAAACAATAGCTGAATATAAGGCAATTTTTGATTTAAAACAATAAACCATATATATTTTTTAAATATATGAGATCTCAAGTTGAAGTTCTAGTGAGGACCAGAAATTTGCTTAATCAAAATTTTCACATCGTGAAAAAGGAAAAGAGTTGCTTATTTTTCTTTTATGTAATTTATACAGGTTAAAGTTTGACAGTTTTGTCTACACTGGTATAAAAATTTGGGGGATACTTTTTTCTGTTTCTCATATTCATTTTTTAATGTGTATTTTTATTTGAATATGTTCTCTAATAATAGATAATACTTCTAGTAAGCATACATTTACTTTTAAAAACTAGTGCATCGGGCTGGTGAGATGGCTTAGCAGATAAAAGCACTTGCTATACAATCCTGACAAGGTAAGTTTGATCTCTGGAACCCACATGGTAGAAGTGGAAAACTGACTCCTGAAAGTTGTCTTCTGACCTCTGCACATACACCATGGCATGTGTACATGCACAACAAGCAATAAATAATATAAAATAACTAAAATAGTTTATAAACCAACATACTTTAAAATTTCAACATGTAATCAACATAAAACTACTATATCATATTCATTTTAAAACTAAAGAAGATCATTGCCTAGTAACCTACTGTTTACTTATCTCCATGTATTGTGAGTATATTTCTGTATCATCACATTACTCTCAGTTTTACTGAGTTCTTAATTAGTTTTATCATAATTTAAATTTATGTTCATTTTTCCTTGACAGTTACCATGTAATTTCTTTCTTTTTTTTTTCTTTGTCTTTTCGAGACAGGGTCTCCCTGTAGCCCCAGCTGTCCTGGAACTCACTCTGTAGACCAGGCTGGCCTTGAACTCACAAAGATCCGCCTGCCTCTGCCTCCCAAGTGCTAGAATTAAAAGTGTGCTCCACCACACCCGACATAATTTCATAAGTCAGTTTTGACCCTTTCTCCTTTGGGATTGATTCCATATTAGATTTAAGATTAAATGCTGCTACACTGTTTTAAAATCATACACATCGGGACTGGAGAGATGGCCAAGTGGTTAAGAGCGCTGACCGCTCTTGCAGAGGACCCGGGTTCAATCCCCAGCACCCACATGGCGGCCGAGAACCATCTGAAACTCCAATTCCAGGAGAACTCTAGTTCCAGGGGAATCCGACACCCTCTTCTGCATTGCACGACACGGGTGCACAAACCTGCATGCAGACAGTACATTCATACACATACAGAAATAAATAAAATTAAATAAAAAAAATTTTTAAATCATACACATCTCGGGACTGGAGAGATGGCCTAGTGGTTAAGAGCGCTGACCGCTCTTGCAGAGGACCGGGGTTCGATCCCCAGCACCCACATGGCAGCCCAGAACCTTCTGAAACTCCAATTCCAGGAGAACTCCAGTTCCAGGGGAATCCAACACCCTCTTCTGACCTCTGTGGCATTGCACGACACAGGTGCACACACTTGCAGGCAGACAGTACATTCATACACATACAGAAATAAAAATAAATAAAAAAATAAAAAAATAAAATCATACACATCTCTCTCTGTGTGCTTTTGTTCCTATCTGTGGCTTACATGTGGATTTACAAAGTCTGGTTCTTCCGGCTTGAACCAGTGTCTATCATTTGCTTTTCCCCATTACTATTGGTGTGTGAAACTATACATCCTTCTACTTGATCCAACCATATGGATAGATTTGATAAGCACTTCCTTTTGACCAGGTCATTCCTGAACTTCCTTAAATACAAGCATCAGAATTCACTTAGAAAGATTTTAAACCCCAAGGGTCAAAGTTTTCCTTTATTTTGTGGTGAGTTGTCTTTGAATGTTGCCTTGATGCTAGCTTCATTCAAAATAACAACAAAAAATTATTCCTAGAACTGTTTGTATAAACAGAAAGAAAAGATATGGTACTCTTAAGACTTTTGGATTAGATTCCTGCTGAACAAAGCATGACATAAGTTTGGATATTGTGTTTGGCTAATATGTGATAAAGGTAAAGATGAAAGGCAAATGTTTCCTGCTAGTCCTTATAATTGGCTTCCTTGTATTTAAAACACTAGCAGAAAACTGAAGTATTTCATCATTATTATTACTTTTTGTGAAAAAAATCCCCAGGAGACACACACACACACACACAGATGCACATATACACACACACACACACTTTACTTAGGCCACATAAAAATAATCATCTAAGAATATTAGTGAAATTTTATTAGCTATTGCCTTCACATACATTTTAAAAATTCTTCAATTTCCACTTACCATATCTAGATTAATGCTGCTGGACATTTCTTTCCTTTTTCAAGAAATCTTTATTCATTTAAATGTTGCTGCTAAAAGGAAAAGTGCATTGTATAAAAATATCTGGGTTTTGCCAGGGAGATTTTTTCAGAATGCTCTGTGGTTATAAATGATGTTTATTGTTATATGAATGACAAGTTTAAATCGGAAATTTTTTCAGTAGCTCATGGTATGAGTTAAAAAATCTGTGAATTGTTCTGTGTGTTTGCTTCTGTGAGTTCTCATGCATGTGATGGCTTGTCTGTAAATAACCAAGTCTGGTGTCATTCCTTCTGCACAGTTTCACAATATATATATACACACCATCTTTAGGTCACATCGGGGTGGTTGTGGGAGAGCAGTATTTTCCTTTTATTGTCCTCTTGCTGTCTTCTACTTGACTAAGTAGTGACAACATTTTCTGAAAACTGAGTTTTTACAGTTTGGGTCACTTTTTTCTTTATCTCTGGAATCTTCTCTAAAGACAGCTGGCATTTTCTAGAGACAGAATAGAGACATACAACAGAGACAAAGCCAATCTGAGTAGGCAGACACACTTACATTGCTAGTGGATTTTCAGTACAGCTGCTTTCAAATGGGCCAGCTTTTTCGGCACTGGTTCTACTGCCAAAGTAAGACTGTCACACAGCTGGTAGCACTTACTGTACTTGCGGGAAGGTATGTGATTCATTAGTTGGAACCATATGTTTTTCACCAGTTCTGGTCATGTTTTTGTTAGGATGTGGTAAAAACATAAGCAGGGGTGAAGGGACAGTGGAGGCATGTGACTTATGAAGGATCGGCCCCAACCCAGTATTAGCTAAATTGTACACCATAAAATGTCCTCTGTACCTCATAAAACAAATTACTTAATTTTTTTTGTTCTTTGGTTGAGGTCATTTAGTCCTATAAGTAGTAAAAATTATCAACACTGAGCTCTTTTTGTCTTTTTCCTTTCTGTAAAGTATTATGATCCGTTTAAACCCCAAATGATAATATGAAGAGAAGTCATGCAAGCAAAAGACATTAATTTGTTGAAAAATGTCCATGATGGGTGAAGAACTTTTAGCTGGAGTGAACTTTTGCTATCGATAAAATATGAGTGTGGTATTAATAGCTAATAAGAAACACTGCTAATACTAGAGGACATGCAGAGAATAATAAATGGGAGTTTCTTTGTCTACACATGAGCAAACTGACTAGACTTCAGTGGGGGCTGAATGAGAGACTAGTCTTTCAAATAATTTTGATGTCATTAAGTGGATTGTGTCAGGGTGTTTGAAATGGTTTATCTCGTGGTTTTACAGAACTGTTAGTATGCACTGCATCATGGATTGGGCTATTATCAAGTACTTTTTGGGACTATGACTATGTCAGACCCACACAGGCCTAACCATGTGCATTAGAGAGTGAAAGCTGCAGGTCTGGGGTGTTCTCTTTATAGTACTTGCTTTAATGTTTGGTCTCCGGTGACACTGTGGATGCTACCTTTGCCCCTTCTTTAATAATCCACTCTTGAAAAGGTGGCATGTTTTGAAGTCTTTGTAGGTAAAATATTGGCAGATTATGCTTCCACTCTCTGATTCTGTTTTTCAGTTGTTTCCTTTTGGAGTTCTGTACCATTCATACCTCACCACATACGCTCCTGTAGTTGCTGCACTCTGCAGAATTAGAACCAGGTCTGTCCCTGACAATTAGCTCAACTGGCTGCAGCATAAATAAAGGAATGCGCTCAGGGGCTGTATTCTGTGACACGGTTTAACAGAGCGTAAAAAGGTGCATCTGTTCCCTGCCCAGATTCAGTCGCCTCACTGTCACTGGAAAGTTATCGACATGGAGACATGCCTGTGCTGTTTGGTAAACAAGCGGCAGGTATTAAATTAACAGGGCTGGGAGTGTGCAAAAGTGCTGCTTTATTAAAAGCCCTGCTTTCTCTGCTCACTGCTGTGTCACAAGCAGCCACTAGAGTATCTATTAAGATGACTCATGGCACTGAATACTTCAGCACTTTGTCCTCACTTCTAGAGGAGACCATTGACCTCTGAAAGCCTAATTAGGGAGAGGAAAGGAGAGAAAGGGAAGAGAAGAAAGGTGACCCAGCAAGCATGTGCCACAGAGTGGGTAGGCTGCACTTCTGAAAAGCAGGAAGGCTGAGCAGCAGAGAACCAGGCTGTAGTGTACATTGGGCTTTGGAGTCCACTCCCAAATTGCAGCTGAGGTTTTGTTCTTGTTAGTTTTTCTTGCCTTTCTGCCTCATTCTCCTCATGGCTACTACCTGATTTGCATTATGAAATGATGACAGAATACTTGAAAAGTTGCTTTTTGTGGACTTGTACTGGGTTTACAACAAACACTCTATAATATACTTGCAGATAATTCAAGTACACTTTTGTTACATTAGGCATTTGTTTACCTTTGCATTCAATATTTTAATGCAATTAATATTTTAATAATATATAAGGACCTTTTGCTTTAATTTAGCATTATAATGCTTTTTAAAGTTTGTTTTCTTCCAGCTTCAGAATGTTTTACCAGGGGATCATGTGTACCCATATATATATATTGCCATTTTTATAATCTTATGCTCTTTGAGCATTCTGCTTAAAATATACTGAGGTCTGTAGGCAAACATAAGTAGATAATTTTCAGTATGTACATCTTCGCTGAAGAGTCTTGTTGTTTCTGCTTCCCTCCTCGTTGTGTTTCTTTTCAGGGGCACCCCCTTGGTCCTCACCCATTAGAAGATTATGTAATGCTAATGTTATCTCATCCCACACATTTTTGAGGCAAAAATGACTGCAGTTGGCTGGACTTGAATTTGAATGAGCAGAGGGTGCTATGCATTCTCCACTGTTTTTGAAGAGCACATCTTGAAATGTCTCTTCTGGCCACTAGATCCTTTTCGTTCTCATCTTGGATATCTAACAGTGGCACCTGCATTCCTGCTGTCCAGGCTCATCTTTTATTGCAAACTATCTTCATAGAATGATGTTTGGGTGAGGGAGAGGGGTAGGAGAGAGGCAGCAGGGATAGTGGGAAGGAAGCATCCTTTTTCATTGTTTGATCAGGAAAAGAGGCTAACACAGGAAAGTAGCCCACTATCTATAGAGTTAGTGGTGCCTGAGACTCTCTTTATCTTTGTAACATCTTTACTCTATGAAGTTTAATAAGCCAGCTGTGCAGTTTTTTAAAGGCAGTGATTCCATTCTTCATTTGCATGCCCTTCCTTTCGCTCTGAGCTTTCACTCCCCATTTCCTTATTTCCCCCTTTCTCTGTTCCTTTATCTCAGGGGAGTTTCCTGAGTAACAAGACTGCAAAAGAGCTGAGGTTTATGTTAGAAGAAATTAAGGTTAATGATCATTGGCTCATTTTCATATTCTGTGGGTGTGGATAGAGGAGTAATCAGTGCAGGTGGCCCTGCCAGTTGGGAGTTTTTCTTTGTCATCAGGAAAATAAGGAGAGTGCAGGGATTGAATTACCACAACTATTTCAGGGCTAAACATATTTCATTTCCCTGATCGAGTCTGGTTTAAGGACACAAAGCTGACATTAATTTTATCCAAAGAAAGCACAGCCATTTTTTTTCTAATTTGACTGAATGCATAGGGGTAGATGCATGTTCAAATTTAATTCTAGTATAATCTTACAAATAATTCTCTGAAAAGCAAAGGGGTTTTGATTCAGTTTGACAGTTTATGTTTCTGTGCCCAATTACCACTTAGTTATTGAATGTTAAAGAGCCGCTTTCTAAAATGTGCTCTCTGCCTGTGCCAATTGGCTTCCCAGCTGCCTGCTATTACATGTGAGGAGCTCCCTTCTAACTTTTAAAAGGATGTACACATTTGAAGTAGTTATGTTTAGCTAGCAAAGGAAGTGGGGGATTTGGTTAGGAAGTGCTTGCTGGCCTTGAAAAACTATCTTGTGTCCATTCTAATTTCAGCCACAAAAGACCATTCTTTAAAGAAATATTTGTTAAATTAAAAAAATTAAAAACAACTTAAATGCCTAGATACACTAGGAAAATAACCTTGACTAAAACCCAGACTTTGTTTTTGTGTTTTTAATACTACTGATGTTAGTTTCTACAAGTTAAACATTCTGACTGAATATATGGTAGAGGAAGATTTAAAAGTTGAACAGAGACAAAGTCATTGAGGAAGAATCCTAATACTCATCATGCATGGCTGGTTTTGCTACTTTAGCAGAATACAGTGGGCTGCCCAAGTGACCTGGTCTGTTTTTAAGACAGACGGTTTATTTGGCTGTTACAGTGTGAGTATATTATTAATGATACTGTTGTACAATTAACTTTTACATTGTTTGAGCACTTTTTTCTTTCCTCTCCTTTAAAAATACAGATATTTCTATCTAGGTCTGTTGCCACAGTGAACATTTTTGTAATTTTGCTTGTGTTATGAAACTTTGGCTGTACTGAGGTATTTAGGCAAAGTACAAGGGAAGAAGGGCTTTGCTCTCCATAGCATGTGGCATGAGTCCTCATGCAGTTGAACATTCATAGCATGGCCATTAATATAAATACTTTGTCTGATTTATTAAAAGTTTATGAGAAGACCATTCCGAAATATTCTTAGGGCAAGCACATTTCAGTGGTTTTTGAAAATCCCTTTCTGTGAAGAAATTAGATGGAAAAAAAGAGTTGAGAAAATAGACTTGAGAAGTAGCACATTGAAATATTTTTAAAGATTAGTATATTCTATTAAGTTCTTGACTAGGGTAAAACATTGAATGAAACGATCTTTTTAAAAGCGTGGGCTGGAGGGATGGCCTAGCGGTTAAGAGCGACGACCGCTCTTGCAGAGGACCCGGGTTCGATCCCCAGCACCCACATGGCGGCTGAGAACCGTCTGTGACTCCGGTTCCAGGAGAACTCCAGTTCCAGGGGAATCCGAGACCGTCTTCTGACCTCCGCGGCATCGCACGACACGGGTGCGCAGACCTGCATGCAGACAATACATTCATACACATAAAAATAAATAAATAAATAAAAATTAAAAAAAAATAAATAAAAGCGTGTAATTTCCAAGTTTAACATCTAGCAAATCGTATGCTTTTTTTTTAAGAAGCATTGAGAAAGACAAAAGTATTTATTTTTTTTTCTGAATCTTTTTCACCTCACTTACTATTGATTGTTCATAAACTGGACACACTATATTCTCTTAAAGGTCTTTAGTAACAGTCATCTACATCATGCCCTACAGACATCTGGTGTTAGCCCAGAAATGAGCAGCTATGAATTAATTCAACCTCGTTTTAGTAGTTATGTTATATATTAGAAATATTTATAGAAGCAAATAGTTTAAACTAATGTTTTGCTTGTGTGTAGGTTAAAGACAAAATCAACTGTAAGGTCAGCTTGTAAAGCTGAAATATATTTCCTAAGATGCTCCCAGAGTAGGATTGCTTAAGCTAGACTGATTGTTTCCTCCACAGACCTGTTGGTGTTCACAGTGCTGTTCTAACCCTTATTCACTGCTATGAATTAATGGTCATTATCTTGGTCTTTGACTTCTTTCAGAAGTTACTCTCCTTGGGTACAAGATCTATCACAGAATTCATGGATTGCTCTTCTCTCCTAAGTATATCTTAGAGTTTGTTTTTTCTTTTTCTTTTTCTTTTTTTTGGGGGGGGTCTTTTTGAGACAGGGTCTCCCTATAGCCAGCCCCACCTGTCCTAGAACTCACTATGAGACCAGGCTGACCTTGAACTCACAAAAATCTGCCTGCCTCTGCATCTACCTCCTGAATGCTTATCTTAGAGGTGTTTTTGTTTTTTGCTTTTTGTTTTTTTTTTGTCTTTTTCGAGACAGGGTCTCCCTGTAGCCCCTGCTGTCCTGGAACTCACTCTGTAGACCAGGCTGGCCTTAAACTCACAAAGATCCGCCTGCCTCTGCCTCCAGAGTGCTAGGAGCAAAGGCGTGCGCTACCACGCCTGGCTATCTTAGAGGTTTTTAAACTCACTGTTTCAGGAACTGTGCTCTTTTCCCTTGCAGTTTCTAACTCCTCGGTTTTGTTTGCTGTAGTAGTGACAAAGTGAAATAATAATGCAACCCACACAGGGAAAGTTAAGAGAAACAGATGAAATTCATTCTGATGTACTTTAACCTGGTTTTAAAAATTATTTGCTTATGTAATAAATAGAAGCAGTGTTATTAATCAGTATGACTGCTTCTTGAGACATGTTTCTTTTTTAAAATATTTTTATTTTGTGTTTGTGAGTGTATTGCCTGCATGTGTCTTAGAGTACCTTGTCGTGCAATGCCCATGGAGATCAGAAGAGGGCGTCAGATTCCCCTGGAACCAGAGTTACAAAAGGATGTTAGCCACCATGTGGATGCTAAGAACTGAACCCTGGTCCTCTGCAAAAGTAGCCAGTGCTCTTAACCACTGAGCCATCTCTCCAACCCCCTTAAAAAATTATTATTACCAAGTCATTTTTCTTCCCTCTCTTCATACCAAGTCTCTGGTGGCTGACCTGACTACTTCCTCTACTGGAGTACCTCCCTCAGTGAGGGATGTGTGTATTTTACATACACAGTAAAGCTTCCACTGAGCCAAAATATGTGGTTTAGTTTCACCATCATTTTGATAAAAATAAATATATGAAACAGTTAATTTCTGTCCTCAATGTAATAGCCTCCTTCTGTTTTCCATTTCCTTTCTCTGATTCAGGCAGCAAACTGAGTCAAATTCTCAATATAATCTATAAAATGAAATGTTCATACTTTTTAGAAATCCTAGAAAATACAGTTGTTCATGGTCCCTTAACTATAATGAAATAATAATGTATAATTATTTAAATTGTCACATGAAATTGTTGTTCCTTAGATACTTCATTCTTAGTCCTCTTATAATCATATAATCGTGCTAGTTAGTATGAGTGTAGGAGCAACCGGATTTTAAAAATAGCATTCTTTGCATCTAGCCACCCAGGAGCCATATCAAGAGATGTTTTATGAATTATCACACAATTAAGAGTAACCAATGCACTCTGTGTAGCTATTGTCAAAACCTGTGTCTCTGTGAACAACTACATTGTGGATTATAATTGAATATGCTTTTTTTGGATGTAGTGACAGAACCACCAAACCTTCCTGAGATTTGGTAGAAGATACCTGCCTTGGTAAGCTTCTTATTAGTGAACTGCAATCAAATGTACATGTGACAGTGAACTTGAATTCTCTCTCTCTCTCTCTCTCTCTCTCTCTCTCTCTCACACACACACACACACACACACACACCTCAGTTTATCAACTTATTGGCCCACATCTATTTTTTGGAGCACATATTTTATCTGTTGTCTTGACTTATCACTGATGAAATGCCTGTCATTCCTTAGTTGATCTAATTTAAAAATCTAGATGTCCGACCAGCACTCTTAAAGTGAAACAGTAATGCAACCTACATACAACAAAGAGAAATGGAACTTTTTCCAATATATTTTATTTAACATGGTGTGTAAAAATTTATCACTTATGTGTGTATAATAAAGAGTGCGATAATCAGTATGAATGTTTATTGAAGTATTTTGTATTATTCTTTTCTTTCTCCATTTTTAAGATCCACCACACCTACACTTGCAGTACAGCTTAATCTAGACTAGACACATTTCAAATATTTGGTATCTGTGAAACTGAACAGCTTAGGTTAAAGACACCAGTTCAAATATCTTTGTACCACAGCAGTACAGTAGCTTTTAAAGGGTGGACTTGTAGTTTTAAGTCTTTATTTAGGTTAGTGTGAGAGCCTATTGACTCTGATACACAAATGCATGAGTAACTAAAACTTGGCGGTGATAAGTGTTAGATAGAAGCATATTTCTCCTAGTGTTATCATATCAACATTTTTTTATTTTTTTTAACTTTTTAAATTTTTTTATGTGTATGAGTGTACTGTCTGCATGTAGGTTGGTGCACCCTTGTCGTGCAATGCTGTGGAGGTCAGAAGAGGGTGTCAAATTCCCCTGGAACTGGAGTTAAAAATGGTTCTTAGCTGCCATGTGGGTTCTGGGAATCGAACCCTGGTCCTCTGCAAGAGCAGTAGGTGCTCTTAACCACTGAGCCATCTCTCCAGCCCCCATTTTTGATTCATGAGAAATACTTAGTGGTATCTTAGTCAAGTAAATATTCCTAAGATATTTGTTGATTTTCTTTCTTACTAACTTTACTCCCCTGGGAAGCCATGCTCTCTGTTTTACTAACCACAGACACATTATAAGCAGTGTTATGGGAGAAGATCATGTCTCTCTCCACTTCTCCTTTTGGAGATTGAAGGCAATATACCCTGGCGCTGCCCTGGGCTGAGGCTGTCCACCATCTGTGTAAGGAATTCACAATCCCAGACAAAAGAAATTGGCAAAGTCTTCTTTCTGTCTGCTCTCCAGATCCTCTAGATAGCCATAAAACACCTGGACAAAATCAGCAGGTGATGGCAAGGGAAAGAGAATGATCAGTCACAGGCGTTGTTGAATCCTTTGAACATTACTTATGGCCTGGACGTTGCTGTCACCAGGCACAGTTTGATCTTGGGTGAGTTTTCTGAAAGAGCTTTACTCTCTGGCTCTGTGACAACAGCAGAACCAGATAACATTGTGGATAGGAGAGAAAGAGGAAAGCGTAGGCTTCCCTGCCTCAAGGTATATAGTTCCAAGTGGTAGTACCTCTGTGTGTGTAAGAACATTGTGCTATTTGGAAAAGCAGTTAAAATAGTCTCTCGTTTATGTAGTTCATAAATTGGTTTCAGTCTGTAGGTGCTTGGTTGGTATTTTTCATAATGTTATGTTAAAAAGAGTTTAAAATCTACTTTCTGAACTAAAACTGGACATAGAGAGTTGGCATTACTAATCTTGTTTGTTTGCTTGAGACAAGGTTCTACCTGTAGCTCCACCTGGCCTGGAATTCTCTATATGACCAGGCTGACCTCAGTCTCAAGAGTTCCCCCTGCTTCTGCCTCCTTAGTGCTGGGATTCAAACCCTGAACTACCATGCCTGGCTAATTAATAGTTTTTCAAATGTTTTTTTTTTTTTTTTTTATGGTGATGCTTCATTTCCCTGCAAGTGACACCTGAATATAGCTTCTTTCCTTAGGACTTCTCTGTACATGATCCTTAGAGCAGGGTAAATGTAACACTTAGAATTCCTGTATTTTCATGTTGTGTAATAAGACTTGCTTCTAAGTCTTTTGTTTTGATGCTGTATTTGTAGTGTTTAGTAGACACTAAGACACCATGTGAGCTATCTCTGGTTTCTGTGACTGTAGTTGGGGCAGAATTGCATATCACAGAGTCTGCTAGGGAAATAATTAGTTTAACAGATCTGGAATTGAGCTGTAAAGACATACCTTTGCCAGTATAAACTGAGCAAAGTCCTTTAGCTGTTACCTCATCATCAGACAAGAAGTTCGAATGTAATATTGTGGGACATAGTGTTGTTTGCCACTGCCACTTTTAAGGATTGTATTTTAGCTGTGATCTTTATTTTCAGTGAGAAGTCTAAACCAAAGCAGAAGCTGCACTAATTAATTCAAAATAATCTCCTTTAGCTTTGGCTTTGTCTACAGATGTATCTCTCTTTTTTTTTTCATATAAATGCCGTCAAGCTTCATTGAATTTAGCTCAGTCTTGTTAAGTACATTAATGCTGTGTTCTATCATTCATTACATGAGAATTAGTTGTCTATTACAAAGTGGGGGTTTTTGCTTGGAGCCTGATCTTCATGGGAAGAAGCCCATACATGGTTTAACTCTGTGAACATTGAAGACTGAGATTATTTATCTGTAACTTTTTGTATGCTATACAATGAAAGTATCAGGCAAAATGTTGATTGTACTGTTGGGAGGCCCACCTTACTTCAACCAAGGAAATCTGAAAAAGAATACTTATCACCTACCTTTTTGAAAATCCATTTTCCCTCCCTGTATTTTGTTATGCTTTTTTTTTAGTGATCTATATATACAATGTCCTTAGAGTGTGTTACAGAAAGTGTTAATATCTTAGAGCAGCAGTAATAATAATCCTTTTACTCCAGGTAATCATGTGCTAATCCACTGGTAAGTCAAAGTATTAGATCATTTGAAATTCATTGTGTCAGCTCAGTTGAAATAACTGGTATGGTGCTATAAACATTTAGAGAAAGGGAGTCTTTGAACCCACATAATAATGTCAAATAGCTTGTTAGTATTACATGCTCATGTTGAAGGGTTGCATAAGCTCAACTCATGGATAAGAACATTTCAGTTTACATCGGTGTGTAATATATTATTTTAACTGAAAGTTTATTTTTATTTTGTTATTTGGAGAAAGTTTCTTTTCCTCTGGTACTTAGGGACTTGAATTTTATGGTATAGTTTTCACTTTGCAATCCCAGGGAGCCTGGTATGCGCAAGTTTTTTTTAACCTCTTTTTCTTTTTTTCTTTCATTTTTTTCAATAAAGAAAGCTTCATTCTTTTTTATTTTTAAAACATCATTTTGGCCTTGAATCTTCTCCTTCCTTTCCTCTTTCATACTCTTAAGAAAAAAAAAACAGTGATGCTAAGGATACAGGATTATTTTTCTGTGAAAATTTTAGCTAAGGAATGTTGTTTCATGTTTCTCTATACCGCTCCTGACCATGTCCATTTTACAAATGAAGAACTTCAACATATAGGTACATTGGTGACCTATTCAATACCATACAGGATGAAATAAATGATGAAAATAAGATTCAGATGTGAGCAGATAGTTCCAGGCTCCATATTCTTTGTCACTGCAACATGCTACTATTCGGAAGTTTTGTAATTCAGTTGAATTGTGCTCTGCCCCTTTCATTCTGAGCCACGGCCAATTGAGAGACCTTTAGATGAGATTCCATGTTACAGTGATCTTTGGACCCAATACATGGTAGATATTTAGTAAAATAAAAATTTACATTACTTCACTTAACAAAAACCTGGAAAATTTGGTGACTTAACTGAAGTTCCTGCCATGTCAGTAAATGGAATTTTTGGTGATGAGCCATTCTAGTTTCTCCTCTCATGATGCATTGAATGTTTCCTTCTTAGCCCTTCAGGACGGTGTGACTACAGCAGCTGTATGAGACCTGAAGCTCTGCTATGCTATTTCTTAGATATTGACTAGCTGTTGACAAAGCATTGTGGTAGAGTTGCAAAAAGCACCAGCATTTAATTGGTTATCTGAGAGTCCAAAACTTTACTTAAGCAATTGGGCAATCAAGGCTCATGTTAAATGAGTATCCATGATTTTGTCCCTTGCTTCAAGCTTGTCTTTGATTTGTAATTTGGAAGAGTTTATAGATTTTTTTCAAATGTTGGGGTTTATTATTAAACATAGTAATATGAAAATCCACTGTTCCCTTTGGAGACCTAAGTTTATAGACCTTTTTGCTAATAGTCTTTGGTTAGATAAGGAGAGAGCCCTCCCTGCACATTGTGTTAGGTTCTGTATCCCAGGGGCTGCTATGCTCCACATGGCTTTCTTACCCTCATGTCCTCCCATGAACAGATTTCAGTAATAAAATCTTTCATCCTATGGCAACCAGAACACAGGATAGCTCTCTCTGTGCTATTATAGAAATAACTGAGATCTATATAGAATAGATTAAGAGCTAAAATCTGGCTTGAGAAGCAATACCATTAAATGCAACTTGAGCATTTTCAGGCATACCTCAGCTGAGAGAGTAAGGCTGCCAGATGGTCTGGTTTAAATCACAGAGACAGTGTGGCTGACTGCAGAGACTAGGCTCCCTTTGCCCCCAGCAATCTCAGAGGTTTCTTGGAGGGAGGGGTTGGGTATGCCAGGTCCTGCATATATTGGCTTCACTGACAGAGTATCCAGAGAGCATTCTTACTGGCCTGTCATAAGGGAGCATTACTCAAAGTAGGTAGCTGTGACAGTTACTGTAAAGTAAAATGAGACTTTACTTTAGAGATTAGTTAAGGATTTAGGACCTTCTTAGTATCACTGGGAAAGAGTAGCATGTTGCAGTGACAAAGAATGTGGTGAAACTACAACAATATAGATGGGACACTCATTTGATCAACTTGATTGAACATACAAGCCCCACCCCCCACTGCTGGATGGTGGGACCCATGAGCTGTGTGGGTTTGGGCACAACTGCTCAGAAATTGATTTTACATGAAGGATGCTTGTACTCACAGACTATACCTATGTTTCAAAAAAAAAAAAGGAAAAAAAAAAAAAACAGGAAGACGCAGAAAAGTTATGGCAGAATGCATGATCTGGATGGGTAGGGTGGGTGGGGGGAAGGGAAGGGGATATCTGCCTGAAATGAATTGGAAAATTATGTATGAAATACACAAAACATCAATAAAAAAAAAAGAAAAAAAAAAAAAAAAGAATATGGAGCCTGGAACTATACTGCTCACATCTGAATCTTATTTTCATCATTTGTTTCATCCTGTATGGTATTAAATAGGTCACCAATGTACCTATATGTCGAAGTTCTTCATTTGTAAAATGGACATAGTACTATCTACCTATCTGTAGTATAAGTTAATTTTGGAGAATCAATGAATTGATAGTGCTTAGAACAAGTGCTTGAAATATAGTAAGTACCTCCTATATGTCTGAGTAATAGAATTAAGCTAAATGTTTGAATACTGATGAAAACTACCACCAAAACCAAAACAAAAACCCAGCAGTAAAATCATAAACTTCTAGAACACTCTTCATTAAGCCTGGAAGACTTTAGTCATCTTTGTGCTTTCCGCAAAGACCATAGTCATATGCTATGTACTAAAAAGCTCCAGATAATCTAGTGCTTTTTCTTCATTTATAGTTGAATTTGGAGGAGTAACAGTGTAGATTAGACAAATGCTTTCATTTAAAAGTTAGCCGGGAGTGGTGGCAGACGCCTTTAATCCCAGCACTCTGGAGGCAGAGACAGGCAGCTCTCTATGAGTTCAAAGCCAGCCTGGTCTACATAGTGAGTTTCAGGCCAGCTGGAACCTGTCTCCAAAAGCCTGAAAAAGAAAGAAAAGAATTAGGTCTGCTTTCTGTTTTTCATAATCCTTTTTATGTCTTTCTAGTTTGCTTTTGGGGGGAGATATTCTGAATCAAACATAAATTATCAGAGAATGATGCTTTTAGTTACATTTTTAAAGCAAACATGATTAACTTTCAGTTTATATCTTGCTAATAACATCTGTCTCATCATCAGTTTTGGTGTAGAAGCAGGCAGCTCTTAATTATCACAGAATCTTTTTGGAAGAAGGCAGAAGAAGACTTTAAAGGTAGAATGAAATTTGCATTGATCATTGATCATCTTGACTATATCAACATCAGTTTTTCTCAAATGTATGATATGATTGAATGGTACTATTTCCTCATACTATGATTTAAACCTATAACAAATTATATATTTTAAAAGTGGAGTTGTATGTTCTTATATAATTCTTCAAAGATTTAGTAACACTGTACAAGTACCCACTAAGAAAGAATGGCTTAAATCAGGAGGAAGGAGCATACTTTGAAATGCCAGCAGAGCCACCTAAAAATATCCCACATCTGCCAGGAGGCTTTTTCCAGTATGGCTATGGAAACATTATGAACCAATCATAGTGGTCAGATTCATCAACTTTATTGGCATTATCTTGATGGAATGGAATTGATACAATGGAATTGGATCATTGAGCTATATCAGGCTTGGTTTTGAATTCTAGTTTTTCCATTGGCCAGACAGGAGGCCATAGTCAAATCCTTCACTGTCTTTAACTCTTACTTGCTTATATGTAAAGGGAAGATGATAGTAGTGCTTATCTTGCTCAGTTGTTATGAAAAGTCAGTCAGTATATATATATAACATATACATTACATATGAGGAAAAACTGTCTTCTTTATACCTACCTTCAAAGTTCTTAGTTGGGGACACTATGATCAACGAGAAAAAAAGTTTACAAGGTTTTGTAATCTGAGTTTTATGTTACATAGAGGCTTTCATAAGGAAATGAAGATCTGAAAGAGCAATGAAACCTCAGTGTTTTTATGCTAGACTTTCTGCTAGTTTAGGAAAAAATGAACAGCAGAGGCTATCTTGTTTTCTCAGCTAGTTAAATAATTAAAAAGCAGGAAAAACTCAGACTAGGAGAGGGCAACAAATAGATTTTTTTTAATTTTTTTTTATTAATTTTATTTATTTCTGTATGTGTATGAATGTACTGTCTGCATGCAAGTCTGTGCACCCGTGTCGTGCAACGCCGCGGAGTTCAGAAGAGGGTCTCGGATTCCCCTGGAACTGGAGTTCTCCTGGAATTGGAGCTTCAGACGGCTCTCAGCCGCCATGTGGGTGCTGGGGATCGAACCCGGGTCCTCTGCAAGAGCGGTCGGCGCTCTTAACCGCTAGGCCATCCCTCCAGCCCCAACAAATAGATTTTTATTGAAAGATAAAGAATCACATCCATATGGATAAAGAATTACACATACTCATACAGAAAGATGAAGCTCGCTGCAAGTGGACCTGGAAACCAAGAATGCAGTGTCCCCAGGGAGAATCTGGGCTTCAAGGGTTTCAGTAGTTTCTCTTCCCCTAACTTTGGACTGGTCAACTGAAACATAGAAGTGGGTACTGTTAGGCTTATGGCTCCAAATGATGAGCTGTCCAGTTCTATGTGACTGTAAGCAGGTCAGTTGAGGGGTCCCTGTTGTAATTAAAAACAGGGCCTTCCTGTCAGAGACCAAGAAAAAGTAGGAAGCATGCCATCTTTTTTACTTCTCAATGACCCTGTCAGGGCTGAGATATAGAGTAGTCAACTGGAAGAAACATCAAGGCATGTCCTGCTCATTTATATTCCTCTGCATGTGCCACTACCTTCAGAGAAAATGATGTCCTTTCCTCTGGACAAGGGAGAACATCTCTAATGTGAGTCTTTTAACCTGCTTCTGGAGGAGGAGGGTGAGGGATGTCAAAATAGTCTTAAACTAGCTATTTCTTAGATTCTGTTGATTTAAATGCCTATTATGTCAAGGTGGCATATTTAAGATAGTGTGTCCAGAACCATGGATTTAAGATGCATAGTCTAGTGTCTGGTGTTAACCACGCGTTTGAGAAATGATCAAGGTTATTATCATTATTTAGGGTAGACTTGTTAACTTACCTGCTGCATTACTAACAAACTCCTGTCATTCATTAAGTCTTAATGTGCTTATCCTGTTGTAGCCTCATTCTTGGAAGCAGCCTTCCTATTCTCAGCAGATATTGTTTGGCTAATGGTAGAATAGGATTCAATAACGTATAGAGTCTTTATTTTGATATTGGGGATGTGATCCAGTTCTCCTTCTCACATGTAAATAATTCACCATGGAGCTGTACCCTGAACCTATTATACGGCAATTTTCACCTCCCTAATTTTAACTGCTTACAAAAGGGAGCTGAGTTTTTTATTTGGAAAAAAGTACATTTTCACATGATAGTAAAGCTATTTACATTGATAGAGTTATGTTTAAAATTTGTATGTTTGTGCATCTGTTCATGTATGTGTGCCTGTGTATGTACAGATGAATATGTACATGTGCATGCATGTAGAAGCCAAAAGTTGATGACAGATATCTTCTTCAGTCACTCCTCACCTACTTTTTTGAGATAGATCCCCTGGAACTGGACTTATGGACAGTTGTTAGCTGCCAGGTGGGTCCTGGGATTTGAACCTAGGTCTCCTGCAAGAACAACCAGTGCTCCTCTACCACTGAGCCATCTCTCCAGCCCATTTTTAAAATTTAAACTGTGTTTAGGTAACATTTTTCTGGTTCCAAGAAAAGTGTCTGCTTAGTGGTCAGTTGTCCAGGCTTCTGGCTGTTTCTTAATACAATGCATTTTTCTTCCCTATGTAGTCTGTCTTTTAACACTAGAAGAGTGCATTGGATACGTTTATATTCAACTGGCAAATAAGCATTGCCTCTTGTAATTATATTCATTTTGTCTTTTTTGTATTTAGTGTGTGTACAAATAAACATATTTAGCTATTGGCATGGGCAACCGCTTATTGAATAGTTCTTTCTGAGCACTTTATGTCCACTGTTCACTGTTCTAATTTGTTTGTCAAGACCCTGTTGTTTTCATTTCTTACTGATCAAGTTAGCTAGCTTGCTCTTTGCCTGCAAAACTGCATCAGCATTTGCTTTTGAGTGGCTTTGATAAATAAATTTTAGGATCAATTTTTCAAATTCTACAAGATCTCTGTTTGGGTTGTGTTTGAAATTATATGGATCTCAGTATAACACTGAACAAAATGAAAATCTTTAAGGCTTGATTCTTTCTGTTCATGAACACTATATTTTTCTCTTTTTGGGCCATCCTCCTATCTTTAGATTATTTTTTATAATTTTTTCCAGGCAGGTAATAATCCAGCTTAAAATAATATTTCTTTATAGTATATAGATTGTATTGCTACTGTAAATATAATCTCTAAAATTTGTATTTCTAATTGCTACTAATAGATGGGAATGCCTAAGACTTAATGGCTCTCCTAACATTTTTAGCTTGTGACCTTATTAAACTTTCTTATAAAATCTGTCTACAGATGTTCTTATAGTTTTCCAGACAGAAAAATCATAAAATAGTAAATAAAAAAATAGTAAATCTTAGTCCTACTCATTTACAGTTCTTTTTTTTTTTTAAATTTTTTAATTTATTTTTTATGTGTATTAGTGTACTGTCTGTGTACAGTAGGTCTGTGCACCCGTGTTGTGCAATGCTGCGGAGGTCAGAAGAGGGCGTCGGATTCCCCTGGAACTGGAGTCAAAGACGGTTCTCAGCCGCCATGTGGGTGCTGGGGATCGAACCCGGGTCCTCTGCAAGAGCAGTCGGTGCTCTTAACCACTAGGCCATCTCTCCAGCCCACTGGTGCTTTTCAATGAAATCCTTTACTTTGATATTCTTTGTTTTTAGATTTTTAAAAAATTTTTATGTGTATGAGCACTAGGCCTGCATGTGTATAAGTGTAGTACCCATGGAGGGCAGAGAGGGTGTTGGATCCCCTGGAACTGGAGTTATGGATAGTTGTTAGTCTCTGTGTGAGTGTTAGGAGCTGAACCTGGGTCCTCTGCAATAGCAGCCAGTGCTCTTAACCTCCTGAGTGCTGGGATTAAAGGTATGTGCCATCACCCCTGGCCATTTCCAATCCTTAAATCTTTGCTTTATTTTTTAAAATAAATTTTCAGTTACAATTTTCAACTTTTGCATAAATCCTGATGGCCCAGGTTAAAGGTGTATGTTGGGGAGGACTGCCAAGTAAAACAGTATAAGGTCCCTGCCCTTCAAGCCCTCAAGCCAGCACCTCCTGAAATCCTATCCATCTTCCAACCTGATGCCTTCACTAAGCCTTCTCTGATTACCCCAAAGATGGAGTCTCTCTCCCTGTTCCCTGAAGCATTTTGTTTATGACTCTTTTCTCATACTTTATAGTATGCTTATTTGTGGTTAGGTTTAGTTGTAAACTCCTTAAGGAGGTATTTATGCCTACGTATCAGGGTTTAGAATTCTACTTTCCACATACTAGGTTTTTGACAAGTATTTATTGTATCTATGAGGCTATAAGACTAAAATTTCTACCTAAGAATTTGGGGGTGTCCCTGTCCTTTTTGATGTTTTGTATTTTTTATTTAGCATAGTCAGAGAATTTGATTTTCAATTCCTAGGATATTGCAAAAAAAAATGCAGTCTAAGTTTGATACAAGAAAGGTGACTGGGGAAAGGGAAAGGAATAGGAGGTTTAATGTGCGCAGTCTTGTATCACAAGGCAGATATTTAATTTAAGGAAACAGCCTAATGATTATGAACACTTGGAAAATTAGCTGCCCATTTCATTAATTGTTTATTTGTGAATGAAAGGGGCTAGTCAGGCTGGACAATTGCTTAGTTTCTGGAAATTGGTATACTAAACTATCTCCAGATGTGGGAAGAAAGAAAGACATCCACAGTTTATTGTGTATAACACATTGTTGCACAATTAATAATTTGAGCTTGGAGTTTTGTTTTGCTTCTGTTTTCTTAGCAATTCATTTTACTTGGGTTGTTTATTTCTGTTCTATATCTTGCAAACTTACTATTAAAATAAAAGATAATGGACTTTTACTGAAGTTAGTTGGTCTAGGTAAAGAAAAGCCAAACTCCTTTTTTTGTATGGAAAAATAGTTTTTCTCTTTCTTACATGTTTTATTGGAAACATTTGTTTAATAAATTCACATGTATATGAATTTTGAAAGTTAACTTCAATCATCAGTGTTCCTTAATGGGTATGTTAATATCAAAATCAATTGTTATTTTGGAAAATTTTACTAGAAGCTTGGTTGAACATTTTATAATGCTGTTCTTTCAAG
Source organism: Rhizomys pruinosus (assembly GCA_009823505.1). Lineage (NCBI taxonomy): Eukaryota > Metazoa > Chordata > Mammalia > Rodentia > Spalacidae > Rhizomys > Rhizomys pruinosus. The sequence goes on along the minus strand of VZQC01014031.1, from coordinate 1,282,369 downwards.
TTATTATTTAACAGTTAAATGCTTTTTTTTTTAAAAAAAAATGACAGTAACAGCAAACTGTAAATATATCGCCAGAATGCAAACTGAGAATTTTGTTACTTCCAATTTTTTTGTCTTTAGTCACTGAAATGATAACCTTACTAATCTTTATAACTTTAACCTCACTTCCCAGCAACAGGTATTCATTCCAAATCCCCTTCTTTGAAACTGCTGGGAGCCTTGATTTTGATTGATAATAAGGCCAAAACAGCATCATATTGATGTAAAGAGTTCAATTTTATGTCATTTAAAATGGCATTTGTACTACATTATACTTTACAGCTATTTTCCAGATAATATAAAATATTAGAAAGAAATCCTTAAGAAAACTGTCCTTGGAGCTGGAGAGTTGGTTCAGAGGTTAAAACTACTGCCTGCTCTTACAGAGGACCCAGGTTCAGCTCCCAGACAGCTAACAATCATCCATAACTCCAGTTCCAGAGGATCCAGCACCCTCTTCTAATTTCTGCGCGCATTATTACATGACGGGGGTGCACTTGCATACACATAAACAATACACTCACACATAAAATAATAAAAAAGAAAACATAGAAAAGAAAAACTGTCCTGTGGTTCTTTCTTTTGATCTACAGGCTTAGAGAAGCAATTCTGGCTGGATACTTTGGTGGCTAATTTAAAGTATCTGGCAGCAGGATTGATAGTGCCTTTCCTTTGTGTTGTGACAAATATATTTTGGCTGCAGTTTATTAACATAATTCAGCACAACCACAGACATATTGTACATATTAGAGCATAGAATTAGAACCATTTTTTGCACATCACAGTGTCCTCTTGCTTGTATTTTTTTTGACAAGGATCTGGATAATTACTTCAACAAATGAACTGCTGTATTCAGTCTGTTTCTATAATTTCATAAATTATTTTCATGCAGAAAACCAAGCAAGCTTTCACTGAGATAATATAAAGAACCACAGTGTAATTACAGGAGCTATATTTTTTTTTAAGTATGAGAGAAATGGCAGTCTGACAGACAGCTACTTTTTCCTTGTCCTATCACAAAAAAATTAAAAGTCATTTAAGTGCCAGTGAACAGATCTGCCCTGCATACCTTGTCTTAGAAATGGGTCAGTGTGCATGATTACTGATTCTAAGTATGTGCATGAGGGCACTCCTGAGAATGACTCCTGAATTTAACAGCTTCTGAATGTAGTCATCTTGAATTTTGAAGCAAGGAGAGATAAAACACTGTGTATATGCACCAGAGTTAAGTTTATCAAAAAGTAGACAATTAATTTAAAAAAGGTAGATTTTTCTTCAAGTCTATATAGTAGTCTGCTCATTGATTCCAATTAAATTCTGTTGGGTAAGCTAATACAGCTATCTCTTTTTCTTTTATAGGCTTTTACAAAGCTGATAAATTAATCTGTTAATTTCTCACAGTAGTCTTACCCCTTCATTCTCATAGTATAGTCTACTTTCTTCCCATACATAAATTGTTGGGAACCTCAGATTCCTTCTGGGGGTATTTAGGAAAGATGTTGCTCATTGGCCATTCTTTTCAAGTTTTAGTGAATCTAATTATAGTGGTGCATCTGGCAGGCATGAAAACCATTAGACAAGCAAGGAGGACTCCCAAATGCCACTCCACAAGTATAATTTAAAATGCTTCAGATTCAGCTTATCCTTTTTCAGTTGCCTCCTCCTGTATTGTCACCTGGTTGTGGCTATATGGTGTGCTTGATTTTCCCCAAACTTTTTCCTTCCCCTCATTACTGCACTGTGTGACATCTATAATATGCTGCTAGATCTTTCCTATAGAATTAGTGGAGATAAAAGTTTTATTCCTGCAATGAATATGATATTCAAATGATTTTGTATAAAGCATAAAACAGAGGTTATATGCCATCAATAAGGACTTGTGGAAAGCTGACAAAAGACAGCCAATAACAATATGAACACAACAATGCAAACCTGTATTTTCTGTCTCTCAAATTAGTCAAGACTGAGCACAGTGAGAAACCTAGAGAGGAACAAGAACAAGATCTACGCAAGGGATTAAAATTCAAGATATATGCAGAAATGAAGGAAAGAAGGGTTACTTCTATGAAAAAGGAGAAGAACCTTAGTCTTTCTGGGAACTCAACAGAAAAACTTTTCTCAAGATTAGTTTAAGTCAAGAGCCAGAGTCGGGATGAGTGAGTGCTGGAGAAGTGACCCAGTGGACAATAACACTGACTGCTCTTGCAGAAGACCCAGGTTTGATTCCCAGCACCTATATAGCAGATAACAACTTTCTGTAACTGCAGTTCCAGGGTATCCTATGCACTTTTCTGACCTCTGTGGGCATCGCACAACACAGGTGCATTTACACACATGCAGACAGTACACCCCTACATATATAAAAAATAACTAAATAATTAAAAAAAAATAGCCAGAGTGGAAATGTGCTTCATGAGTAAACTCCAGATTCCTTGCTAGCATTCTGCAGTCCTGAAGCCTGAATAGTTTGCAGCTATATATAGTGGCTATAACATGAATAAGACATGTCTCCATTTCAGGAAAGATAGAAGGATAAAGTGATGTGTCCTCACTGGGTAACCATGCTTTGGCCACGTATGTTGTGTGATCTTATTTAGTTTTTTTTTTTTTTCCAGTTCAGTTCCAAACGTTTTGTGTGGAGCAGCACAAGTTGAGTTTTACCTATGCGCTTTCTGACTCCCTATGTCATTAGTGAAGCAAAACTAGGTTAGGGCAAACTTCTCTGTAGAGCACTTATTATCTTACAGGTTAAAGTTCTGGAGCATACTGTCCACTTCATGCTCTCTTTATTTCTAATCCTTGCACAGAGTAGGCATTTAGCAAATATTTGTTGAAGCAATGATTTCATGTCTGGTACTTCTACTGTAGAAATTTGCAGAGCCCATAAACATGACTCTGAAGGGCCCCTGGGGTGTTCTTTTCTACCAGCCAGTCTGGGAATAGAGCTAGCCATGTCTGTTCTGTCCTTTCTCATTAAAACACCTGGGTTTAACTACCACTTTCTCAAGCCTGTGTTCTAAGCACCGACGAAACAGACCCCAAACTACTCTCCATACATAAGACTAAAACCTTAGGTTGGCAAGATATGATATTTAGGAAGTGCAATGAATTACATAATAAAAGCAAGAACTTTATTAAGAATTATGTAGATCTAGAACTTTGAGAAAAGATGAGACATTGAAACCCATGCATGTGATGAAAGAGGAAGTTTAAGAGTTTTATTTCAAATTTACATGGTAGTGAGTAACAACATGTAAAAGACAGATTTGGGAGTAGTACTTCAGCTTTTAGGTCTTCTGACTCCTTGTCAAGTTTTCTTCTTGTATCAGCTTATTTGTTAAATGTTGGGAGTATATTTAAACCTATAAGCTGTGTGTCTAGAAGCTATGTATTGTTCATGTTAGAAATGTTGGGAGTATATATAAACCTATAAGCTGTGTGTCTAGAAGCTATGTATTGTTCATGTTAGAAATTTTGTTTCAGTCTTACCTAAAATGAGGATTAGAAGTCATCACAGCTGTTTTTATTTGACACTGTGTTTGGCTTTATAAACAAAGTATCTCTCAGATGTATCAAAACAGTGTGAAAGTAGTTCCTTGTTACAAGTGAGGAATTGGAGGAGGATGAAAAGATATTTTTAGTGTTTGAGAATTTATTTTAGTTTTTTTTTCATTTTTATTTATTCTTGTATGTGTGTGAATGTACTGTCTGCATGTAGGTCTGTGCACCCATGTGGTGCAATGCCGTGGAGGTCAGAAGAGGGTGTCAGATTCCCCTGGAACTGGAGTTAAAGACGGTTCTCGGCCACCATGTGGGTTCTGGGGATTGAACCTAGGTCCTCTGCAAGAGCAGTCGGTGCTCTTATCCACTAGGCTATCTCTCCAGCCCCGAAAAGATTTTTTAAAGTGGCTAATGTTGTCAATATATGAATTTGGTTATCAGAATTTGTGATTAGAACATTAAGGGCCATTCAGTCTAGAAGTGTAAGCTGCCTAGATGTGGTAAGGAAATACCCTTGGATTTCAAGACGCATTGAAAAGATGTTCATTTGATAATGATAACATTGTGTACATTTATGAAAATATTAGTGTACCATGCTGCTCTCAAGTAGAGTTGTTTCTCTATGTATTTTTTACAAGATTGGTAAGGCACAAAATCTGAAAAGATAATTTTAGCTTTGGCTCTGAAAAAAAAATGTGAGAATATAATAAAATCACATACACCCTGAAGTATAGCCTTTATCAAAGCTTCCTGTGTTTAGACCTGAACAACTTGGCAAAAGGACTGCTGAGTTGAAATAGTTACAACTGAATTACAAGTGTGGACTTGGTCCTAAGTTCCTTTTATATGGCAATTCATAGGAACACCACTTGTTATCTCTGCATTCCTTTAGTATTTTATCTCAACTTGCTTTCCTAAGGTATGTGCTACTTCATCTAATACCCCTTTGAAAACTGAGTACCTATTTATTTCTTCTTTGTAATATGTTTGTCACCATCTCTGCTAGAGTGTTCTTCTGTTAACTTTTAAAATTAATTTCTTTAAAGTTATTTCTACTTTTTTCAGACTTCTGTTGGCTAAAACACTCCTTTAATGCATTGTTATAAATAAATGTTAATAATTTATGAGTAATTACTTAGGGCCCACACTTCATCAATGAATGTATAGGCATTTTCTTTCTTCAATTCTAGCAGTTAGCTGGTTTTTCAAAGATGTTCTTGAAAGGTTGAGATGGATTCATTTGTTTTCACTGTTTATTAATGTGTACTCTGAGTTCTATAAATGTATGTTCTCATGGCTTCAGTTTTCTTTGTAATATATTTACATAGTTCAACTTTGGATTCTTTCTCTGACAGTAAGAGAAGTCACTCTTTTTTATTTTATTTATTTTATTTTATTTATTTCTGTATGTGTATGAATGTACTGTCTGCATGCAGGTTTGTGCATGCAGGTTTGTGCACCCGTGTCGTGCAATGCGGCGGAGGTCAGAAGAGGGCGTCAGATTCCCCTGGAACTGGAGTTCTCCTGGAATTGGAGTTTCAGACGGTTCTTGGCCACCATGTGGGTGCTGGGGATCGAAACCAGGTCCTCTGTAAGAGTGGTCGGCACTCTTAACCACTAGGCCATCTCTTCAGCCCCAAGAAGTCATTCTTAAACATTAAATGAAGAAGACAATGGTATAGTTCCTGATCCTGCCCAGCAGTTGTGGGGTCATAAATAAAGGATTAAAAACAGAGGGGCAGTGAAGCATAGTAGTTTAGAGACTGATGATTGAGTTAGACCAAGAGTTAAAACAGTGGATCTGCCTTGGGAAAGTTAGTTATCTCTCTTTCTTTTAATGTGGAAAATTGAGATAATGATAATTAGATACCTTCCTAATAATTTGAAGTCAGGAGTAAATGGGTTTGTGTATTTAGAACATTATTATGTGGTAAGTAAGAAGACTTGGCCAATATTGATAAATTCTAATTCTACAGACATGAAAAACAAGAATATATTTAAAAGAACAAATCTTGATATAGATGTTTCTGTTTTTCATTTTCCTTACTATTTTATTTCTATTGTGTTATGCTCATAAATCTATTGTACTGTGTTTCAAAAAAAAACAATTATGATGTTACATGTCCTGTTCTTTAAATAATAATGTGCTCTCTAGTGAGCATGAATGATGATTAGATAATGTTAATGTTGAAAGAGATGTGGACTTTAAGAAAGTTTATGCTGTTATGCTAAGTGAAGTAACAGGATCCCAGAAAAACAAATGACAAATGGTTTCCCTCATTTGTGGATGCTGGTACCAAATCCCTAGTTGTAAGGCAAACTGAGCAATGTTAATGTTATATTTCTTTTTATCTGAAAGCAACTGTGCTCTTATAATGTGAATCCCTTAATGGGCTCTAGAATTAACTTACTGCTTATTTTCTGATTTTTTAACTGTGGTATATTGGCAGAGGGTATGTATGCATATTTTAGAGTGATATAAATTAAAAAGGAAAACTGTGACCCCCCCCCAAAAAAGAAATTGTATCATCTATTATTCCTAAGAATGAGAGGATTTATTTGGTACACTAGCCCTCCTAGTTTTACTAAAACAAATGTGAAAACAGACTGACATCCAGAAATATTTTTTTCATTTTTAATTTACAATGCCTGTTTTCTTTATTCAAGTATAATTCACCAAACATAAAATTTGCCATCTTAACTATTTTTTGTTCTGTTTTGTTTGTTTCCTTAATTAGACAGTCTCACCTTGTAGTTGTGGCTGGCCTGGAAGTCTGTGTAGAACAGACTGCCCTTGACTTCACAGAGATCAGCCTGCCTCTGCCTCCCTAATCCTGAATTAAAAGCATGTGCCACCAGGCCTGACCATTTTAACCATTTTAAAGAACACATCTCAGTGGCTTTTAGCATAGTGACAGAGCTCTGTAGCTATTATTACTACCTTCCAAGATAATTTTAATCAAAAAAGACTTATTTTTATGAAGGCTTTATGAATTTTGCTTTGAATTTAAAGCATGGTTTATAGTTTTAAAAGCAATGTTTTTTTTTAAAAGAAAAATGTTGAATGAAATTATCAAATAAAAAATTAAAAAATATTGAATTTAGGGAATATTAATTGAACTTTTCTTCTATTACCATTTATTTTGTGCATTTATGTGTATGTGTGTGCACGTGTGTGTGCATTTTGAAGTAAACACATGCAAAAATCACAGAAGGACATTGAGTGACCTCCTTTAGTGCTGTCCACCTTCTCCTTTTTAGATTAGCTCTCTAGTTGAACATAAAACTTCCTAGTTTTGGTGAGGCTAGCAACTAGCAAGCCCCAGTGCCCCCCTGGTCTCAGCCCACCCCCACCACACGGAGGTTACAGATGTGTGTGGCTAAGCTTTTTGCCTGGGTTCTAGGGATCCAAACTCAAGTTCATGCTTATGCAACAAATGCGTCTATCCCCTGAGCCATCTCTCAAGTGTATGACAAAGTATATTAAAGTGTATGAGAAGAGGTACTGTGTGTACTTGGTAATACTTGGGTCTGTTTTATAAGAAGTAATTTTTCTGTTGATCAAGCAAGAAATTATTAGTGGCTTTTATACTGTGAAATACCACAACCAATCTCTACAAGAGAAAAAAAGTGAAACAATTATTACAAAAAGAACCGAACATCTTGATAACAAATCAAATAAAAATCAAACATTTAGCATTATTTTTCTAAGATATTATTCAGCATACAAACTCAAAGTCTTATTTAACATAGTTTAAATACTGTCATATCTGTTCCCTTGGCTTCCTTTCCAGCAACACACACATACACGTTATATAAACTTTCTAGATATGCTTTATGCTTATAATCAGGACTATGACACAAATTATTTTATAAAATATCTCCTTTTTAGTAGAGTTCTTAAGAGGGTTTGAAGATATACCAGAATAAAAAAATTAAAAGAAAATGAGTTATCCAATGGAGAGTATATACAGAAATATTAATAGCCGCTTTAGGATACTAATTATGAAGCCCCTCTAAAATTAAAATATTACTGAAAAAATCTCTTTATATTGCTAGATTTCCCACTGTCCAGCCTTCTGTATTCTTCTAGTTCTGTTCTTGCTGAAGCTGACTAGATGCTCTGATTGTTGTTTTTATTATGACTTTTGAGATCCAAGTATTGCTGATAAATGAGATTCATGTACATGTATGTTTAATGCTTAAAAATGTTACCCATCAATACACAGTTGTGCACACAGGTTAAAAGTATGAAACTTTTTGTCAAGTTAGAACAAATTTGTTCAATCATTAACAGATTTACTTTGGTAAAATTTAATGAACCTTTTAAAATTCACATCGAAGAATTTAATTTTACCTGGTATCAAGTCTCCTCATGTAGCATTAGCATTCTAGGTGATGTTGAGTACAAATCCTTTGTGTTTTCAGCACTGTAACATTTTTTTTTTTTTTTGTCTTTTCAAGACAGGGTCTCCTTGTAGTCCCAGGCGTCCTGGAACTCACTCTGTAGACCAGGCTGGCCTTGAACTCACAAAGATCCACCTGCCTCTGCCTCCCAAGTGTTAGGATTAAAGGCATGTGCCACCACACCCAGCAGCACTGTAACATTTTATGTAGAAACACATGGGGCTCCCTGAAAGCCTCTAACTCTGGCTGTGCAACAAGGCTGTGAACATTGCTATGTGCACTGCCTGACTTCATCTCTTGTTGGACAAAGTAGTAGAATTGCTTTTGTTTCTTGATAATATTTACCTATTCTTATACTAATTTGACTAAGACTAAAAGAGTGAGACATCATCTCCTCAAACCACAGAATTCTATTTTGGAGCAATGTTCTAGCAATGGAATTTCTTGTTTTTAGAGATTGCTGAAAGTCTTTGTGGATTATGCACGAAATGCTCTTCATCCACACCATGAGAGGACTCTCTCCATTTCGAAAGTATTTAGCTTACCATTTTCACTATATACCTATAGTATATAGGTAACATTATAGGAAGTGAAACGATAGCATAGAGGAGCAAGGCAGATTAAATGATGATCTGGCAGCATCAGATGTTCAAAATCCCTCTTCCTGGAGGCAGTTAATACAGAAATGTAAAAATGTCCCCATCTGTCTAAGCCATCAGTTTCTGATGTTGTCCCTGGAGAGAAGTGTCTGAAAAGTCATTTCCACCTAATGGGTTGTTAGTTTGCCCCTGTACAGTAGTGAGTTGGTGGTTGCAGCCCACTTCCTCTAAAACAAAGGTCCATGTCTCTAAAATCCCATCACAGTTGACACTAATTGGCATTGCTGTCGGCCCTGAGCTGTGAAAGCAGGTCTGAGTGGGCAGAATGGGGCGCAGTGATGGGGCATGTGGCACCAAGGGGTTGACTTTCCAGATTTTGCTAGTGGGTGTATTTTGATTTTCCTTCTCTAATTCCTTTTCATGCAGATTGTATTATCTTCAGTATTGTTTGTTGACTTGGAATAAATCTGGTCAGAGCCCTTTTAAAGAGCACCATGTCATTGGAAATAGCTTCACCTGGCATAATATAAAGACTTGAAATACTAAACTTAAAATACCTACCTTGAAGAAATATGATTATTAATAGTAAATATAAACAGATGAATTAACTCAAAAATTTTGTCCATCTTAATTTTTTTCTTAAGAAGCCAGAAGAGGGCATATTAGTCTTTTAAAATTAGTTTGGGAGCCACAGAGCCCAGTGCAGTTGCAATTACTATAAATTAGACAGAGACTCTGCTTTGTATTCATAGGGGTTAGGAGTAAAGGTTTTAGTTGCTACAGGGGCTTGGAATGACAAAAACTATGAAAGCAAATTAGCTCTCTTTCCTTAGAAATTGCTATGCATGTCAAAACTTGATTGCAGTGTATGTCTCCCATTCTTTAATGATTATATATAGACAGGAAGAAAGAGAAATGTTGCCGAGCACTCACTCTATTGGTTGTCCAAGGAACTTTGCTATACATTTTCTTCTAAAATTTACAGAATTTACCTGATGCCATTGTAATTGTAGGCAGCTCTGTACTTTATTTTGAGAAATTGGTGAGTAGTGGCAATTGGGAGGAAGGAAATTATTGTAGGAATTGATTAGTCATATTAATCATTTATGTCTTTTCCCTGTAGCCACTTAAAAATGAAAATGGATAGACATTTAGGTTCCCAGACCCCGCCCTCTGTGACTTCCCTTCCTCCTCCAATCACTTTTAGGCTTAGGAGTATGGAGTGAGATCTTGATTCAGTTGGCTTGGAACTCAGCTCCCTGTGAACAGCTTTGCTTTCTCTCTTGGAAAAAGCTCATGAGGCCTTTCTCTGGGAAACTGCTTACTTCCCTCACAACGTCTAAGGGGATGCACAGATTTGGGATTTCCCTTCATTTCTCAAGTCCTTTAAGTCAAACATATTGCATTTTTGTTCATTTGTTCACTGCTTAGCACAGTCCTATGTGTCTTACGGGTAACAACAACAGTTAACAGGGGCAGGATGGGTTAGGCAAGTGAGGAGAGGAAATTGGTACAAAGTCTAGTGGGAGAGCCTCCTTCCTGGGGATGTACAAGTGCTTGTGAAGTTCTGAATTCTGACTGATTGGAGTCCTGGGCCTCTCTCTATTTATAAACCTTGAGAAACGATTCTGAAATATACTTGTTATATTTATATTTAGTAAGTATAAAGGTTTTGCTTTGCTTAAAGAAGTAGAAACACTTGCCTCAAAGTCAAAGAATATGAGATTGTACTCAAAGTGTTGATAAATCTTACATTTAGCTTTAGGACTCTCATCCTAGCTAAGTTATTTAAATAAGAAAAGATACACTATCACTATTTTCTGTGATCTCAAATTAAAGGAAAACATAAATTTTCATCAAAGGTGCTGTTATTAGTACACATTTTACATTTCTAACTCTTCCTGTCTATATTTTTGCTTTCTCAGACAAAAACACAAATGCCTGACCCCCGTGTATAGAGCTTTAAACTATGAACTTGGTATAGTAAACTTACATCCTTAAGTTTATGAGGTGAATACACTATCCCTTTATACCACTTGCTTCTAGCACTAGAGGATTCTTCATCCCTGTCATTAACTTCAAAAAATTAAGCAAATTGGTTAGAGAAAAACTAGTATTTTTAACTAATTGACAAGGAATTAAAACTACTTTTCAGGGGGATAAATACTGAAAATAATATTTTTCAGGTAGAATGTGGCTAGATGAGTATCGTGTGTACCCTACTCTCAAATTTGTTAATTTTGATGTAGGCATAAAAAGCTGAATTTGTCAGCAGGTTATTTCTCTAAAAGAAATTTATACTGAGGTGATACCAACTTAAAGTTCTGCCATTTTCCTGAAGTATACCATCTAGCAGCTCTGTCTCAGTACTAAGTAACTTGAACACAGGTAATATACTTTACAATTAAAATAATAGCCTCACATTTATTAAATATGTTCAAACATAAAATACTAACATGCTTGTTAAAGGTCTGTAGACATTCAGATATTGTTTTAGTGCAAACCATATTGAATTGCGCTTTCCTGATCCATTTATCGTTCACTCAAGTGGAACATGCTAATTGTACAAATAGGGTAGGAAATGGCCATTTTAGAAACTATGAGGTACTTTGTGGAAATTCAGTTGATGTCTGGTTTCATGGGGAAGAGTGTCTATGGTATATATTTAGGGACCCTTTGGGGATATTTAAAATAGATAATGAGGTCTAGGTACACATTTCTTAAATGCATCACAATTCTTAAATATGAGTGAAAGGAATTCAACAGAACTTGTTGGCTGTATTGGTTTTCTTCATCATTCACAAACCATCCCCCAGAGCTGGCTGGTTGGTGTATGTTTGCCCACCTATTACTGTACTGCCTTGTTCCTTAGTAGTCGTACTGAGGAGGCAGGGGCATTGTGGTATATGAAAATGCTCCCCAAAATAACTAGTGAAGAGTTCAGGTGAATTAAAGTATTGATAATATCTTAATATATTATTGTTTTTCGTATCTTAACTGCCTTCACCATGATTTGTAATAGTCTGTCCATTTGATCCTTTTCCACATTAGGAAAGAAGGTGGGAAGAGTTTATCAGCCTATGCAGAGAATTCAAATGGACTATTTCAGGCTGCTTGATCCTTTAACTGGAAAGATAGATTAGGAAAACCTTACTTTTGGAGAAGTTGTTTAGAAGGGGAATGTTTGTAGCCATGGCAGGCAGCTATATGTAGGCTTTATTCACAACTGTGTACCATACAGCAAGGAAGAGAATATTAAATTTCTACTTCTTTCTGATCTTAACTAAGTTTCAAATCTGTAGTACCAGTTGCTTCTTAACACTTTCAATTACTTAAATATTTTTTACATTAAGCTCATATCTCATCACTTTGCTTTAAAGTTTACTTGGCAGAGGAGCAAAGATGTATTGGTTTATTTATCACAACTTCTAGTACTCTTTGAGATAGAAGATTCTTAGTGAAGGAATGAATGCTATGTCAACATGGGCTATGTACTCTTAAAAAGATACTGTTATTAATACTTAGTGATGCTTATACAGTGTGATTGTAGGTTGTAGACATGACTTTCATTTTACAGATTTTGCATGTAATCGTACTTCTATTTGTTAATTCATTTGTATTTGAGCCAGAACACAATCAAAGAAGAAAAGAATCAACTGGAAAAAGAAATCCACCTTAAGGAAGTAATATTGGAAAATACATATTTTGATGTTTGGCTTTTTAAAAAAGATTTATTATTTTTATTTTATGTGTATGTGTGGGTCCAAATGTATGTATTTGTACCATGTGAGTGCAGGTGCCCATGGAGAGATCAGATCCCTTGGAACTAGAGTTACAGGCAAGTTGTTAGCTACCGTATGGATACTGGGAACTGAACCCAGAAACTTTGGAAAAACAGCAAGTACTCTTAAATGCTGAGCCATCTCTCTATCCCCATGTTTGGTGTTTTTCAAATGGGAAATATTTCATTTAATTTCTAAATAGAAGCAGGGCGTGTTGCCTGAGGATCTGTACATGCATCGCATGTGGCAGAGCCAATGCCTAGCTCTTGAGCTGGGAGAAGTCCATTTTATTTTTGTCTTCAGACACAGGGAAATAAGCTAGTTGTTAGAACTAGACAAGTAGTAATGTGTAGGAGAAGCTCTTCTCTGCAGTATCAGGGAGACCTACAGTTGGACTTGTTTACTGGTATTGCCTCAAGTAACTAGGCATGTGGCCTTAGAGGAAGATAGCTCTTAATGTCTGATCCGTCTTTGCTGAAGTGGCAGCTAGGCCTAGCAAGCTTTTCCCCTTGCCATTCTCATCTGAATTAGGAAGAGCAAGTGGGAATTTTTGAATAGCAGTTGCATATCATGACAGGAAATAATGCTTATCCTTGGAATTTGTAGATAATACCCAGTCACAGTTACTTTAGCTTTTTTTTTTTTTTTTGGAATTTCTAGAATTTTACAGAAGTTATATGTCATTAAAAGCTGCACCTGACTTAATTCCTCCTCAGCATGATAGTAAATAGAAATATAAATTAAAGTAAATTATAAATTGATAGCTTTTTCATAATCTAGTCAATTCCAATTTCTTAGAAAGATGTTATGCAACCAAAAATTAGACAGAATAATCTACAGTATCTAGCAAGCAATGTGATTAGTTTATTTCTTTTAATTATCCATGCTACTATTATTAATACCCAAGTATATAGTGCCTGTTCATGTAGCCACATAGGATCTGTTCATTGTGAGGCACATGTGCCTGTATTGAAACTGATCAATGGTTTGTAGTAAAACACTTTTTTAATGTGTTTATATGTACTTTATGTTTAATGAAGAGTTTCAATGACGCTTAAAAGCGAGATTTAGATCCTCCAAACTGGGAAGGACAAAATAATAAAAACAGGCATGAAATAAAAGAATTTCACTCCTTGAAAAGTCACAACTGGCTTTGCAGGAGCATATTTATTCTGTACACTAAGATTATAGGAACAGACAGGGATGGAGAGATGTCTCAGAGGTTAAGAGCACTGAATGCTCTTGCAGAGGATCCAAGTTTGATTCACAGCACCCACATGGTGGCTAATAACTGTCCATAACTCTAGTTCCAGGGGATCTAACACCCTCTTCTAGCTTCTACAGGCAGAACATGTGTCTGCTTATGTACATGCAGGCATGCCACTCATGCATAAAATTAAATTATAAACATATAAATAAATCTAAAATCTTTAAAAAGACAGTAGGGTCAGTACATATAGACAATGCTTGTTCTTTCTGGTGTGTAAAGTGCACCCCTAAACATATGTCTGCTTATGTCCATGTACAGAGTCAAAGAATACTCTTCAGTGAAATAATGCATTCCTTTAGAATTGCTGTAGATTTTCATAACTTTTGAAAACATTTCTATTGTAACTTTCATCAAAAGGGAAGCCAGGGTTTTTGTATGTAAGTGTGTTTGACTATACATATGCATTATAAAAAAAAAAGTGAGTCTACTGTAATTACCAGTTTGCAGAGCAAATTCCTGCAGGGTTTGTACTCTCCCCATTAGTAAAAGAGATAAGTTGAAATGTATTAAAATTTCACTATACAACTGGGAGTTTTTGTTCACAGTAAATGTGTTAATGTTTCTTCATTGCTTGACTATTTGTGTTTAAATTTAGGCAGCATGCCCAACAGGGACAAAATTATAGGATAAAGCAATGTATAAAAGAAAATCCTTTGGAGAGCACCAATAAGGCTCTTTTTAAAAATAAGCAGTTACATACAATAACATGTGGCTGTAGCCATAGAGAAAAGCTTTATCTGTCAGTTTCAGAATTATTGGAAATTTTCTTTCCCTTGTGTGAAAGTTAAGAGGACCAAGCTTATGTCGATAGGTAATATACTTTTTATGTGAAAACATCTATTATTTTATTCTGTGTTACTCTTGAAAAAAAGAAAAAGAAACGATTCCTTCTTGTCCTTGTGATGAAGAGAGGCTAATAGCATTTTGTGATAGAGGTGATAGATCACATTTTATTCCATAATACAGGAATTCTTTCTAGTTAAGAATTTAATTATGAGTCTGTTAAATTTTGGGAGCATTTTTCTGTGCTTTTCTTTCTAGCCACGAACTTAGTAAACACAATTATTTAAGTGGATAGGCTTTCTTTTTAAAAATTAATCTACAGCCACTATCACCTAGTATGAATATGTAATGAAATTCCCAAACAGAATAAAGGCTGCTATTTCTAGACAGTATAAGTGGAGAGAAATACAGTTATCACTAAGCACGGGCTACATAAGCTTTGGCCAGCCAGAGGAACAGCCCTCCTTTATCTTAAACATTGAAAACATGCTTTATACTGTTTACTTTTTGTTATTTCTTCTGTTTCATTTTCTATAAGTGAAAATGAAAAGCATTTCAGTAGGATACTGCAAATATCCATTTGCTGTCCCTGATATCTCCACAGGCCTGGAACAGCATAGATAAAAATCATACCAACAATCCAAATTATCTATCCTTGTTTTGAGACAGTGCTGTCCTAGAAATTATCTTTTTAAATGCTCAGATATTTGAAGGAGAAACTGTGAATTCCTGTCTGTATTTCAGTTGTTTTATACCCTTATATGTGTACAGCCTGTAAAATGTATGAAAAGCCTCTTTAACCATTCGTATTGTATAACTTTCTTTAAGAGGATGTAGTTTGACCTTAAATAGGTTGATTCACCCCTCTCAAGACAGTTAATTTTATTTCTTTTTCTACATTTTTTTAAAACACAAATTTTTAACAGATAGACCTTGAAGTTCTTCAGAGTCATTACTTTCTTTTGGTTAATTTGTAGAAAGACACCATATGAAAATTAAATTTTTGATCTGATGGAGTGATTCTTGAGTTCTTATGAACCATTTATAACTATCAAGTAAATCCTTCTTACTTCACGGATTATTGACCCAATGGACCATATTAGCTGCTTCAAAGATGTTATGGCCCATTATGTTGATTCAGCTGACACATATGTGAACCCAGTCCACATGCCCCAAGCGACATTAACTTTGTTCTGGAATACTCCCTTTTATCCCCAGCAAACTTTCTATTTATTTCTTAATCTCCAAGAGTTAGTTCCTAGTTCCTGAGCACCATTATACAAGTCTCTCAATTTTCTCAGTGATGTCAAAGCATTTGTTGGCAGCTAGCTGACATGCTCTTTGCTGTCTTCCTCTGTAACTATATGTCTCTTTGGATTTTAAATTAATCTTTAAAAAATTTTTTTTGTATGTGTATGAATGTACTATCTGAATGTAGGTTTGTGTACCTGTGTCGTGCAATGCCACGGAGGTCAGAAGAGGGTCTCGGATTCCCCTGGAACTGGAGTTCTCCTGGAATTGGAGTTACAGACGGTTCTTAGCCGCCCTGTGGGTGCTGGGGATTGAACCCGGGTCCTCTGCAAGAGCAGTCGGTGCTCTTAACTGCTAGGCTATCTCTCCAGCCCTAAATTAATCTTTTAAATAAAAAAGATAATAATGTTTTTTGACACTCAAGGGCACATTTTACCCCTGTATTCTTACAGATTTCATAGAAATTTATAGACCTTTAAATCTGAGCATATCATTTTAGTCCTTTGAATTTAAAAAAACTACCATTAAGAAGAAATTATAATATTGTGTTTGTGTTTTTAAAAAATCTCAAGGGAGATTTCCCTTGAAAAATTGCAGTGACTCTAGCCACTGGTAAAATGGAGATGTGCCTTCATTGATTGGTATGACGTTCTAACAAAGTCAGCACAGACTCTAGAGATTCTAATACCTAACATAAATAACATATAAGGGGCATACAGTCTGTTCATCATATCATTATCATTTGTAATAGGTATGATTTCTGTGGTAATACCTATATTTAGGCAAATGAACTTGTTTTCATCAGGGATAATGTGATACACCAGTATATATGCAATGGAAAGTATTACAATATTTGTTGATATATGTCACTATGGGTAAGGTACTTTATAATAAGCAATGTGCTCTTGGGAATATCTTGTCTTTTATTTTGCAGAGTTTGACATTTCTTTTTTTAATTTTATTTATTTTGTATGTGTATGAATGTACTGTCTGCATGTAGGTTTGTGCACCTATGTCGTGCAATGCCGCAGAGGTCAGAAGAGGGTGTCAGATTCCCCTGGAACTGGAGTTAAAGACAGTTCTCAGCCACCATGTGGGTTATGGGGATCAAACCCAGGTCCTCTGCAAGAGCAGTCAGCACTAGTAACTGCTAGGCCATCTCTCCAGCCCCAACATTTCTTAATATAACCGTTTGAACCCTATCAAATACTGTTCTGAGTCTTCATCTAAAATATTCCAATGTTGGTAGAAAATTCTAATATAAGTTAACTACTTAGCAGTTTCCCTCAATTTTTATAGAGCAATTTATCCTCCTCATTTATTCAGCATTTACATGAAACAGCAGCTAGCTTCCCTGTCAACTAATTTTTTTGGTCATTTTGAGACAGCTGGTATTTTGGTCTTTTTTGGTCTTTTGAGTCCCAGCTGGCCTGAAGCTCGCTATATAGACCAGCCTGGCCTTGAACTCACAGAGATCCCCCTGCCTCTGCCTCTCCAGTGCTGGGATTAAAGGTGTGCACTATGATGCTCAGCAATAACAACTAATTTTTAAATTTTTTGTATATATTTATTGATTTTTTGTGTGTGTATTTCATATAAAACATCTTAATCATCTTTATACCCCTCCCCCATCCACAACCTCCCATAACCCCACCCCACCAGATTTCATCATTCTATCATTTGTGTTAAGGCCCAGCAAGTCAAATTAGTGCACTCAGTATCCCAGAGTGTAAGTTCCTCCCCTGTGTTCCCTCAGTTTTTAACGTTTCTTAAGCCTTCATTTGCATGACCCTTCTTTGTAGCTTGGTTCCTGTCTATAGAGTATCAAAGATCTGTTGGAAGTCATTGAAGACGGGGCAGCAGGCCAGGTGACTTTTGCTTTCTTTTCAGAGGCCAGCAGAGTGGGAGCAGTCAGCTGACTGGTTGTGGCTGCTTACTGACTTCTTTGAACCTCTTTTCTGGTGTTTAAAAAAAAAATTTCTAATTTCAGGGATTTCAATGATTAAATGTGAGAATATATTTGAAGTATTATGTACACTTGATGGCACTGCACAAACTTGGAGAAAGTCTGTTTCCCTTGGGCTGGATGATTGCCATTTGAAATGATGCATTCTAAATGCAGCAACTTTCCTTCCCTGTGGATTCACTAGGGTGAATTTTTTTACAAGTCTACTGGAGTAAATTTTGTCAAAAGGTAATTCACCTTACTCTCTTGCTTGGTAAATGGATTGATTACAGTAATTTGGCATTTTTAAATAATGTAGCCAGATCCTTTATATTAAGGAAAAGACCAGTGAAATTGCTCTACTATTTACCCTTACACTCTATGAACGAGAATTTCTTTGTCAGAGCCCCTGGTATGCCATTTGGGAAGGAATGATATCACTGACAAAATGATATCCTATATTTGGCACATCTTGGGTTACTCCTATACCTATCTGTGTGGTCACTAAATTACAGAATCATTGTAGAAATCACATGCTTTTGAAATACCAGGACATAGATTTATCTTGCTTCTTGCTCAATAAGATTTCATTAAAAATTGTTTAAAGGTTTATAAATCTTGCATCTCATTATAAATCCTTATCAATTCCTTCCCTACCATATTGTTAGTAATTGTTTTCCATGAATGCCACAGAGAAATGTAATCACATTACAACCTTTCAAATTGAATTAGTTAAACTAAATAAAATGTATATCAATGGAATACAAAATTGCTGATTCAACATAAACTAAAATGAGGTGATTATTATTTAGTATCACATGATATCAGGGTATTTTGGCTCCTTTTCTATAGTTATGTATTCTGCTAAATACTGAATATAGTTGGGATGCTACTTACTTTTTGTAGTGAGCTGTCTTTTCAATTAAGTGATATCTGTAGCCATTAGAAGAGTATTTTCCTTCTAGTTATGGTGTCTCAGATTCATAAATAGTCTGTAAAATTTGTAAGTACACAGGCAATAAATAGGATATCTTAATTGTTAACTGTTAGGTTAAAAAAATGAAATGTTTTACCCAAATTGACATGTCTGTTTCCTGTTTTCTAATATTATTAATTGCCTAACAAAATAGTTTATATTATTATTGGCCTGATTTAATTGGGGAGAAAGCACATCCACATTCCGAAGCATGTGCTTTGATGCCGTGGAAGCATGAGTATTTTCCTTATATAATTGGCTATATCCCGCTGTTGATTTTTACTCTGAACTCCTAAATTATTTAAATGGGGTCTTCCTTATGTTGATTGATTGTAGGCTATGATTGTGAGGTAATGACTACAGATGCTCATTGGATCCATGTCTGTGAATTTACGTACCTCTGTGTGTCCTTCTTCTTGTTTATGTATTCATGAAGTCATAGGGACATTCATACTCATGTATAATGATACACCTGTAAGTTTATGGCTTTCTCTCATTGCTTCCTTTTCCTTAACCAAATTTGTTATTTTTGACTGAAATAATTTTTCCTATCACTATAAATCAAGCAATGGTATAGACCTATGTATGACAAAATTTATCATTGTCAGTTGTAAGCAAATTCTTACAAATCTGTAGAATCTTGATATTGGTATTGTTGAGCATTATTATTGAAAGAGTTCCCCTCACCCTTCTTTTTGAAAGAAGACCTATATTTTCTTGATAGATAGCTGTGTGACAAATATTTTAATGCTACTTTTAAAAATAGATGTATTAAGTTTGAATATTTTGAAGATGCATTTTTATTTGAATATTTGAAGATACATTTTTTTAAAACCTTAAGCAGCAATGAAATCCCTTAGTTCATAATATTTAAATACTGAAAATCTTTTGGGTGAAAGAAAGATACCATACTATGTACTATATCTCCTGGGGAAGGATATCTCATGGAACTAGTGATTTAGAAACACTGAAAGAAGTAAGTGGTTCAAGATGCCCTGTTCTCCTGTATGAATGACTTCATTGGGATACTTTTCATGTGCCATGAACTCCACCCATTTGAAGGGTTCAATTCAGAGTGTTTAGGATATTGCAGTTATGTGCAACATAATACAGTCATTTTGGAAATATTGTCATCATTGAAAAAGAAACTCAGTACCTTTGAGCTATGACTCCATCCCACCCCATCCCCACTCCAAGCCTTAGGCATCTATCACTATCCTTTTATCTTCACAAGTTTCTCTGTTATAGAGGCTTGATGTGAATGTCATAGGGGCTTATTGCTTCTTTAACTTCACATAATGTTATCAAGGTTCTTTTGGGTTTCATCGTGCATCATTTTTTCTGGTTATTTTTTTCCAAACCTTATCTCATTATAGAAGTGTACCACTTTTTGTTTTTCTGCTTGCTAGTTGGAGAAGGGCAGTGCTTTTTAAGGAGACACTTCAAAGTGAGGTTGTAATCTTCTGACTTTAACAGTAAATTGTGTCTGAGGTCAGCTTTGCCCAGTGAATGTCTTTTATATTTCCTTTGTTCATAATTCTCCCTTGTGGTATTTTATTTAAGTTTGATCATTTTTGAATTACATAGCCTTCTACGTCCACCAAATTGTTCATTGTTTTAAAATCAATGACATTTGCTTATTGTGGACCGTCTAGGCAGACCTGTGTTTTCAAATCATTGGAGACATATAGTCATAAGATTGAATAATGTCGGGGGCTGGAGAGATGGCCTAGCGGTTAAGAGCACCGACTGCTCTTACAGAGGACCCGAGTTCGATCCCCAGCACCCACATGGCGGCTGAGAACCGTCTGAATCTCCTATTCCAGGAGAACTCCAGTTCCAGGGGAATCTTATACCCTCTTCTGATCTCCGCGGCTTTGCACGACACGGGTGCACATACTTGCATGCAGACAGTACATTCATACACATACAGAAATAAATAAAATTAAAAAAAAAAGATTGAATAATGTGCTTTTTATTGAAAAGAAAAAAAAGAAATTTCATAGCATACAGGTATGGCAAAATGCTCATTTTTGTTACCTTGCTGTTTCTTCAGATGACATTGAAAGCAATTAAGCAGATATAAAGAACTTGCTTTTGAAAGTATAATTTTTTCATTATGTGAATTTTTAATAGTGTTTTTAAGCAGACAGAATAACTCCTTTGTTTCTTATTTGTTGTCATTACTAAGTGCATTGTAAATAATGGCTGTTATTTTTAATTTGAATTTTTTGCAATTTTCATACAATGTAGTTTGATGATGTTTAGATTCTCAGCACTGGGAGGGTGTAATTGAGCTGAAAATGAAAAGGTGAGGCTTCTCACCACTAGCTACTATAGCCAATTAATTTAAACTCCAAATTGTACTACCCAAATTTACAAGAGAAACTAGTGGAATGGAATGAATTCTATTTTAATGATTAACTTTTTTAACTTTAGTTTTAATGTGTGTATCACATTCTTAGGCATTAAGCGTTTTAAAAAATCAAGCAAGATTTCATAATCCAAGTTATGAGTCCTCATTATTGCCCCCCCCAAATGAACAAGGACATAGTGGATTTAAGAATTTTTAGTTACAGGGCTGGAGAGATGGCTCGGAGGCTAAGAGCACTGACTGCTCTTGCAGAAGACCCAGGGATCTATCCCCAGTACCCACATGGTGGCTAACAACCATCCATAACTCCAAGAAGATCCTACATCATCTTCTCATCTCTGAGGGCATCACACAACACAGGTGCACTTACACACATGCAGGCAATACACTCATACACATAAAATAAAAATAATAAATAAAAATTAAAAAAGACTTTTTAGTAATGTATGGGATATTGGCCATAGCTCATGAACGCTTGAATGTCCCCCCCTCTGTATAGTGTGTTTTCTGTGAAGGTGAAACTCAGAGCTGAGTTTTAAGATGCTGTCCCCATGCCTACTCCTACAGTCTACTTTATGTTCGTGTTTGCCTCATAGGCTTATTTTGCCTTTTTTTCTTTTCTGTTAGACAACTTGAGTAATATTTCCAAGCAAGGAATAGCTTACATATTTATTAATTAGCTTGTGTATAATTCCTTTTAAAGTACAGCAGGTATTAAAAACAATATGTGCTTTTTGCAAAATGCCATTTTGGAAGAAGATTGCTGTTTGGTTACTATACACTCTTACAGTTCAAGCCAGTTAGTGTCATGAAACTAAAGAAAATAATTTTATTGATAAGTCTAGTACTTGAACATATATTTGAAATATATCCATAATACTTCAAAATACATTCTACTTAATATTAAATCCTGGGTTAATTCTTTTTTGAAAACCACATTATCATGATGGGCCTTTTTAAATAGGGTCTTGCTATATTGTGCAGGTTCTCGTTGAATGCCTGAGCTCAAGCAGTCCTCTTGCCTCAGCACCCTAAGTAGCTGGGACTGCATGTGTTACTGTCATCTTCAAAGTATGTTAAGTATGAATATTTATAATTTAAATTTATACAACTGACTGTGTTCTCCATTTTCTTATAGGAAATTGTAAAACTTGGTAAGAATTGGTAATCTCTCCTTCACTATACCCTTTTAGAGCATTAAAACAGAAATAATTGTGCTCAGCTTAGACTGTATCATATATATCAAAGCATTCAGTTACTCATTAAAGCTAAATATATATTTACACACCTACAAGAAGTTAGAATTAAATTTAATATGCTAGGAGAATAATAAGTGTTAAAAATAATCATTCAACTATATACAGAAATTTTGTTGAGGTCATAAATGGTTGTCATTTATTGAGCTTTTACAATCGCCAGGCCATGCTTCATAGCCATTATTTACCTAAGTCTTTTGACAAAGTTTCCATGTCAGTTCATTGCATTCATTATTCAGCACATGAAAAACAGGCTTGGAAGGGCTAAGAGATGGCTCTCTGGTTAAGAACACTGGCTGTTCTTGCAGAGGACCCAGCACCCACGTGGTGGCTAACAATCATCCATAACTCCAGTTCCAGGGGATCCTACACCCTCTCTGACTTCCACAGGCTTTGCATGTCATGAGTGCACTTACATATGTATAGGCAATACACTCATACATATAAGACAAAGATAATAAATAAAATATTTTTTAAAAAATGAAGAAAGGGCTTGGAGAATTTCCCTCCTTCTGTTTCTCCCTCCTTCCCTCCCTCCCTTCCTTTCTTCCTCCTTTTCTACAGATCTTGCATAGTTTGTGGTGGCTTCAAACTCACTATGTAGCTGAGGATGACCTTGAACTCCTGATCTTCCTACCTCTACCTCACAAATGATGGGATTAAAGACTTGTGCCACCACACCTGGCTACTTTTTTCAGTGCCCTTTGAACACATATTTTCCACTATGCATTGTGAGCACTACAATCCTCTGCTTTATCCCCCTATAGCTTAACTTCTAGAGGCATATGAGACCCAAGTAAATAACACAGATCACTGTAATATGCATAACTTGTGATTAGTGCTACCCCTTTCTTACAGAATGAGAGCTGCCTCAAATGAGAGACACAGTGATTCCCAGTGGGGGAATGAGTATTACTAGAGTTAAAATCTGAAGGATGAACAAACATTGGGGGAAGTGGAGAATACTTTTGGAAAAATAGGTAATGAAAAGGCCAAGGAGGGGCTGGTAAGATGGCTCAATAGGTTATGGTACTTGTTACCTGATGACCTGAGTCAGATCTCTGGGACCCACATAGTAGAAGGAGAAAAGCAATTCACCTAAGTTGTCCTTCGGCTTCCATGAATGCCATGAAACAAACACACACACACACACACACACACACACACACACAATGTCTAATTTTTAAAAAAGACCATATTACTGATTTTACCAAAAACAAGAAATTGACAGGAGGACAAGGATAAATTGAGTAAAGCAAATGGCATACAGATCAAATGTGTGGCTCTGTGAAAAGAAGGTCATTTTGACAGGAAGAAAAGAGGAATGGGCAAATTAATTAGAAGCCATTTTGAATAGACTAGGTGAGGTGGAAAACTGGAATTGGAGTCATAACAATGAGAATGTGAGACAGCAAAGGCAAGGAGGGATGATTTTGAGAGGACAGGATGCCCAGACTGCCTCTCTGAGCAGAAATTACTCTGAGGATTCCTAGTCTTTGGTGCAGAGTATTCAGACATACCTGGATTTGACTACTTGAGTGACTTCAAGCAAGGTCCTTAACCACACTTGAGAAATAAAAGGAATAACAGTATCATGCTCACAGTATTTTCTGAGAAGTATTATAATTGTAAGTTACTTTGCATAATGCCTGAAAATTGCAAATATTCAATTAATCTGTCCATTATTAATAATAATGGACAACTTAAAGTGATGGGGTTTGGATAGAGGAATTGAGAAGGAAGAGATGGTGCTTCCAAAACCTAAGGACTTCTTGACTTGGGGTCTGCTCAGTAAGCCCCCTACCTACACATAGCAAGCTGCCAAGCCTTGCACACAGGGAAACTGGCACCCAGTTGTGTAGTAATTATATTTGAAGCCATAGGAGAAGATAAAATTGCCAAATTAAGAATGAATAGCCTGGCCACGGGAAACACCTGTTTTTTATGGTGGCAGGAGATGTTGCTGCCAGAAAAAGTTGGATGATCAGTTTCCACTGCTCAGGATGAAGGAGAGTTAGTGCTGTAAGCTGCACAAATTCTAAGAGAATGAGATTAAGTTCTGAAATCTGGGGAACAGAGTCCAGATTTCAGAACTTCAGAGTAGATGATGTGAGAAAGTGGAAACCTTGGTTGTAGTTTGCATGGATTTCTCTTTCAAGAAGTCCATAGTAAAGGCAAGCAAAAAGACTAATTATTTTTAATGTGAGGCAGTTTAAAAATTCTTGTTACTGTTGTTGAGTGGAAGGGGGATGTGTTGCAGGGTAGCTTGGGTTCCTGGATATCTCCTTGTTCAGCCTAAATAGTGTTTCCTGAAGAGAGAAGAGGGAACTGCCTGAATGAACTTTCTGCATGTTTCATCACTGGAATTTCTGAGCTTTTCATTCAGACAGTGTAATACATACAGCTGGGTCTTGTTTAGAGTGCCTTGCAAAGTGAGAAGCACTCCAGCCTTAGCAAAAGGAAGGAAGGACACGGGCATGCTTGTAGGAATGAAGACTTCATTTCTCCTCTTCCCCAATGTCTCATTGGAACACATGGACACTTTTGAGGCTTAACTGGATTTGATAGTTTATGATTGTCTATGTTTAAGTGTGCCTGAGTTAGTAAATGATCGTATTGGTTATGTTTTGTTATGAATAAATAGTATGTCAAAGTGTTATGCTGTTTCAAAAACATTATTTAAAACAAAACTTCCTTTGAAGCTACAATAGTCTCTTACTCAAAATATTTATTTAGACCATATTGTTTAAGTATCCATAATTCCCTTAAGGAACAATTGTAATCCATGTAAGTCTGAGTTTAAAACAAATATGCCTTCTGGAATTCATAGAGATTCAAAATAGCTATTCCAGAGTTTAAGTGTTTATATACAGAAGGGGTAGAGGTGTTCAAATGTTTTATGTTTAGGTACAAAAATATAGAACACATAAAAAATGGAAAGAGTCTGAAAATTTTTAATTTTCAAATGAAGCAGATCTATAAAGTCATGTGAGTAGTTTAGAATAAATGAGTGAATGAGTTAGCCAGTGGTAAAATGTGTGTGTGTGTGTGTGTGTGTGTGTGTGTAAAGCTAATCTATAGTCTTTTGTGTTTGAGTCTTGACTGTTGCTAAAATTAACACTGAAGTTATGTTTTAAACATTATATAAAATAAAAGCTTTTGTCAAAATAATAAGCATCAAATTAATGACTCAAAGTGATTGATGTCACTTATCCTAGAGTTAAATATACTCCTTGAAAGAGCATTTCTCTTTATGGTTCATTCTTTTCTTTTTTTAGTCTTTTGAGACAGGATCTCCCTTTTAGTCCCAGCTGGCCCAGAGCTCTCTATGTAGACCAGGCTGGCTTTGAACTCAGAGATCCACCTGCCTCTGCCTCCCAAGTGCTAGGATTAAAGGCGTGCACCCCCATGCCCGGCATGGTTCGTTCTTTAATTGTGATAATGCAGTCTTTAAAATTATTTACAAAAGCTTTCATTATTTTACTTCAAATATCTTAATATAGTTTCCATATCTGAATTTAAAAATGGATACCTTGAAAAGCATTTTGTTTTCAGTGGGAACATTGTACCCTGAAGTTTTTGTGGTTTATCTTTGTTTTTGTTTTTTGGTTATAATAGAATCAAGTCTTGAGTTCATTAATTATTGAGCATGTTATAAAAGAAATTGTTTCTAAACATGTTTCGATATGTCATTCTGTAAGTGAACTTGTCATTGATGGATGTTTCTCCTTATGATCTTACAGTTACTAATACATGCAGTGAACTCTTCTAGCCTAGCTAATACCACGATTGCATAACTCACATTAGAAGAAAGTCTCTGAAATACCAGATGGACTGAATAATTCAGTATTTTCCTGAACGTGGGCACTAGGGAACAGAAGAGCAAATTAGGGATGGGAGTTAAGTACGAAAGGAGTAAAGGTTGAGGATTCCAACATCAGAAACTGAGTAGGCATTCACAGAGATAATGTTACTTAGTGAAAGAAAAATTCTTTAAACTTGCTTGACCCGTATCATAGGAACAGAAATCGATTTAGTCTTAGTCTTTGTAAATAAAATTTGTCCCAACTATGTTAATAGTATCTAAAATAGTGTCTGCTACAAATGAGATAGTTTATGTAAAAACCCAAATGTTCTACGAAGTGATCTTTTGGAATATGAGTATAGCCTTCATGCACCATCCTTCAAGTAACTAACCTTCCCAGAGCCACCACTCCAAATCAGTCATCACTGGACACATTGAAATCAGTGGAGAGAGCTTTTCCTGGAAATTCTGGTAGTCACAGGAGATTGTTAATAGGTGGATGATCAGGTGAAATCACTTCTGCTTTTAGACTTTCCATGCATATTAGAACTTAACTGTATGAAACATTAACTATAGTCTAGGAGCACAGGCAGAATTAGCACAATTCTTAAGCATAGGTTTTTTTCAGTCAAAAAAAGTTTATACTCCGTTTATGGTAATTTTATGTGAATTCACTTTATAATATAAACTGATAAGATGATTTTTAAAGTACTTGTATAGGAATAAAAGAATTTTTGTTTCAGGTTTCTAAGATAAAGTTGTACTTTTCTGAGTGTGAAACTTTCATGTAAAGGTTTTCTTGTATTATATCTGACCTTAAAAAGTTTAATCTTATTTTCTTGTCAGCATTAAAATAAAAGGATTATTTAAATTTTTAAATAAGCTGGGTGTGGTAGCATATGCCTTTAATCCCCAAACTTGGGAGGCAGAGGAAGCCCATGGGGAGTTCCAAGCCAGCTGTCGCTACGAAGAGACCTGTCTCAAAAAGATGAAAAAAATTAAATAACAGTAAGGTTAGAATTAATAAATCAAACAACAACAAAAATCCACATAACTGGGAAGTGATAAATAGTTGCAGAAACATACTAGGTCTTAACTGGGCCAGAAGTGTCTTTCTTTTTTTTTTTAATTTTTTTTAAATTTTATTTTGAAGTGTCTTTCAATACATCTGAAGCATTTAAATGCAATCTAGCAGAGGGATTTTTCTAATATTTATCTGCCACGTTTTACTTTTACAGGTACTCTCTTTAATATTATCTTCTAAGAATGTGGACTTTCTGTTTGGCATTATTGTGAGATAGTTAAACTTATATAAATCTCGTTTTTCTCTTTTGGCTCAGTGTTAAAAATCCAGTGAATCCTTTATTCATACTCAACTTGGTCTACATTTTTAGTTTAGAGTTACTGTCAATGAATGACTTACAATATATTAATGAATGTGCTTTGTTTTCCTAACCATTTTTTAGTAATTTTAATAGAATAAAAATTTTCAAAATTCTTCAGACCTCTACTAACATAAAACTTTAAAAAATATAAATGGGCATTACTTAAAACACGGAAAAAAGTACCTTTGAACAGATGCTGATCATTTCTCTTTATTTTTCAGGCCATCCGTTGCACACTGGTAAACTGCACGTGTGAGTGTTTTCAACCAGGGAAGATTAACCTGAGGACTTGCGATCAGTGTAAACATGGCTGGGTGGCACATGGTGAGGAAAATCTGGGCTCCTCTTCCTGTTCTTATTATGTTCCTGTGAAATGTGTGTTTTTTTAGAGCAATCATTGGCCTGTAGAAGAGAGTGGTCAGCTGTGCTTTAAGTGTTAGTTAACATTCAGTGTACAGCTCTCAAACAGCATATTCTCCTCTCTAAGAAGGAAGGCTAGGCAGGCAGCTCTCAGCAGAAGGGCGAGATGTTTATAGGATAGTTGGGCAGTGAGTTTTGTACTGAGCATAGCAGCAGCCAGCAAGCACCAGGTCTAATGGAAACTCAAACATACCACAGTTGGCCTTTCAGGGCCTGAACCTTAGAGGGAAGCTGGCAAGTCTCCTTGCTTGAGAGCTCCTCAATTACTGCAAACCCTTGTCGTATGTGCTGGGAGCTGAGTTTATCTTTCTAGATGCTAAGGAGGTTAAGCAAGTGAACAGGAACACTGTTTGGCTGCTATCTGAAAAAGTAATCTGTAAATACTCCCTTCCATTGTGCACTGGGATTAGAGGAGGCCCACAGTTAGAAGAGTATATCTGATCTGTGTAGGTGTCATTGGAGTGAGGGTGGTCCAAGCAAAGGTTGTGTGCACAGAGCTGTTCCATCAACTTGTCTTTACTCAGAATTTAACATATTATGTGTAGTTTAGGTGAAAAGAGACATAGAAATAAGTAGACATTTTCATCACCTCATAGACTATATAATTTTTAAGGATAGGTAATGTTCATAAGAGAAACCCTGGCTTTGGAGTTTTTGATAGCCTTAGGTATTGACTCTTAAGTGGACATATTCTTCATTCCCAAGCAGTGCCAAATATCCAGTGGGTTGTAGATTTTATAAATATCATGTTATTTTAGCAAGATTTTTGGTAACACCATATCATGCCTTGAAATGCTTTTAATTTATCATGTACCTCAATTGTTAGTGCATGTATGTTAAGAGTTGCAGGCACCTCTCAGCCATGTTTTCATTAGAAAGAGATGAGGGAAGTATAATGGAAGGAGTGTATTTGGGGCACAACCACAATTTTGTAATCCTTCAGTGATGGGACTGTTTCATGCTTCATCAACGAGGCCAATCACAATAGGTAAAATGCTGCTATATTAGTAGTATATGTTGTTTCTATGTTAGACAATTTCTGTTTTGTTTCTTTGTTCATTTTCTAGGGCTTCTATCATAAGAAGTTCTCAACCCATCAGGAATTATGAGGTCATTGGAGGTAGTGTGGCCATAGAATATTCTGAGGCAGCTAGGTGTCTTAAATAAGAGAAGTTAATTTTCCTTATAGTTCTGGAAGGTAGAATTCCAAGGTCAAGTTGCTATCAGAGTAAGTTTTATTCTGAAGCCTTTCCTTCTGGTTTTCACATGCCTAACCTGACAGTCTTTGCCTCTGTGAGTACATACCCATGCTGTCTTCTTAGAATACCTCTTTAATTTCCTCTTTTTTTTGGGGGGGGGTATTTTTCAAGACAGGGTCTCCCTGTAGCCCCAGCTGTCCTGGAACTCGATCTGTAGAACAGGTTGGCCTTGAACTCACAAAGATCCACTTGCCTCTGCCTCCTGAGTGCTGGGATTAAAGACGTGAGCCACCACACCCATCTTTATTTCCTCTTCTTATAAGAAGTCCACTCAGACTGGACTCTTGAGGGCCAACCTAGGGGTCTCATTTCAACTTAATTACCTCATTTAAGGATATATAGTCCAGTATAGTCATATTTTGACACACCATGATACGGGTTCAATATATGAATTTTTGGGAAACACAGCTCAGCTCATGACACCTTCCAAACATCACCCCTAACCCCAAAGGAATTATTGTGTATATGGTTGGTTGGTTTTTGTTATTGTTTTTTTGAACCGAGTCTTGCTGTGTAGTTGAAGCTTGCCTTGAACTCAAAATCCTCCTACTTCAGTCTTCCAAGTGCTGGGATTACAGACATGTACTACTGTGCCTTGCCAGATGTACTAGTTTTGCTAGTTAATAATGAGAGCTTATGTCCCAAACCATTAGTGTGACATTGACCGTTTTCAGAAAAAGTATGGCTCTCTCATTTAAATGTTATGTTACTCAACATGATCCTCAGTTTTCTGACTTATAAAGTATTATTAATGATATCTATATTAGAGCTGGAGGTGTAGTTCAGTGCTAGAGTATATGTTTAAATGTTTGCAAAGCACTGGGTTCTTTCCCTAGCACATTCCCTTCAAATGATTCTTCATAATCTTATAATGAAAAATAAAGATAAAATGTGTGACGTCTTTAATAAATATCCTGTGTAAAAATAACAAATTGGATAGCAGTTTAACAGTAAAGAGGGCTTAATAATTAAGCAAAGGGCTTTTATTTTCTGTCCCAAAACCTCCTTGTATTAGTATCATCTATCTATTTTGGAATCCAGTAAAGAGGGTTTAATAATTAAGCAAAGGGCTTTTATTTTCTGTCCCCAAACCTCCTTGTATTAGTATCATCTATCTATTTTGGAATCCT
Organism: Rhizomys pruinosus; assembly: GCA_009823505.1. Taxonomy (NCBI): domain Eukaryota; kingdom Metazoa; phylum Chordata; class Mammalia; order Rodentia; family Spalacidae; genus Rhizomys; species Rhizomys pruinosus. The sequence goes on along the minus strand of VZQC01014031.1, from coordinate 1,252,187 downwards.
TGGGAGAATAAAAGTTTACTCTGTCACTAGAGTTTGTTTTAAAGTTTACTGTCATTAGAGTTTGTTTTATCTCTCCAAATTGCATGTGCATATTATATTAATATAAGTAATTATAATATAATATATAGTATAATATAATATGATATTAGTAGTTATAAAAACAAAATCTACTCTATGGTTCTTCCTTCCTGAACAGCATACATTAGTCGTGGTCAATGACTGCTTCAGAGACCTTTTGAAAGATATGATTTTTTTTTCACCATCCTGAATAAGATATTTCTGGTATACTGGACTCTGTTTTTCCTACTGTATTATTGCAAATTTTGTTTCTTAAAAAAATAATTTGGGGTTTCTCAGATATAAACAAAATTAATACTAATCTTTTTTTCTCACAGTTATTGTCTTTGCTGTCTTTCTTTCTCATAATAGGGACATATCTGTACATAAACTTGGAGTACATATAGGCAAGTTTGCAGAGCCTACACTTGCCCCTTTGTTAGGGCAAATATGACAGTGAGGGTTGGCTCCTAGCCTTGGAGTTGGCATTGGGATTAGAGCACCCACTCATTTTGCCTGTAGCATTTCAATTAATTGCTTCATTCCCTCCCCCTGCACAGAAATCCTGAAATCATGTCTCCAATTATTTCTGCTCAGAGCTGAGATATAGCAGTCTTTCTGTCTGCTTTACTCATAAAGAGTCTTCTCTGTGGGGCAAAGAGGACATGTTTTGGTCTTTCTACCTTGTGATTTCTTTCTAACAACATTTGAGATGGCAATGAGATTATCAAACAGGATTGTCTCATGGTAGCAATGGATACATTTTGCTTGTTACTGTGTTTTTTAAAAAAGGGGCAAAACCCCTAATATCTGCTGTTAATGAATAACCAAATGCCTAACTCACACATTCACTTTTAAAAGAAAATTTTAGAAATTTGGTTTCTTTTAAATAAGTGTCTTCTTAATCTCCTTTGTCATCAGTTCCTAAGATGTTGGATTCATGCATCAATATAACACACACACACATATATATATATATATATATATATATATATATATATATACACACACACACATACATGCACACATTCATACACAATTACACTCAATGTGCATCTCTGTATATGTGGTATGTGTACACATACTTCATAACATACCCTTCCAGACTGCTTCTTAAACTTGCTTGAATTGATGGCATTAGCTGCCTTCCAGAAGCTTCAGGAAAGATGTTTTGAAAAATTAGAGCTGGAGAGATGGCTCAGCAGTTAGGAGCACCAGCTGCTCTTGCAGAGGACCCGGATTTAATTCCCATCACCCACATGGCAACTAACAACTGTCCATAACTCGGGTTCCAGGGGAATCCAATGCCTTCTTCTGACTCCACGGGCATTGTACAATAGGAGTGCACTTAAACACATGAGGCAATATATCCATACACATAAAATAAAAATAAATAAAATATTATAAAAAGAAATATTAGAGCAGTCATTTTTATTACAAAATCTGGCTTTTAAAATAGCTTATTCTTACTCGTCAAGAATTAGCTCTTTGAAATCATCTGCAATAATTGTTTCTATAGCACTAGTTTTTATCACTAATGTGTTTGGATGGGAGCACTCAGAACAGTGAATATCAGTAGGTAGTTATTGCTTTCCTCCTTTCAATGAATCATAGTTCTTTTTCTTTGATAACAGAAAGCAAGGTTTGTTGAATTTAAATTTTTAAAAACAAACACATTTTTCTTGGTATAAAAATCCATATTATGTAGACAATAACTTACTATTTGAGATCAAGATTTCTAATTTTGTCATGTTTCTGTTCAAAGCCCTTGGATAAAGATCTCTAACATACTGCCACCTAATTTAATGTACTCCCTCTAGTCTGCCTTGTCTTCCTATACCTTTTCTTCATTTGCCCTTGGTTCAGGAGTGCAAATAAAATATCAGAACATGAGCATTGATAGGTTTTTTTTCTGGTGACATTTTTTGTTGGTTTTTCTTCCAGCACTGGATTTTAATTCAACCATTCAAAGAGTTGAGTCTTCATTCAAGGATTTGACAGAATCTTAAGAATTAGCCAGTATTACCAGAATATACTCAGTGGCTAATTTCTGGTATATTTGGGCAAAAAGCATTACATTCTTGCACTGTTAAACAACACACCTTGTTTCCAAGAAACCAATGGAGCCATGCTGCCTGACATAAACACTGAAGACTGTCAAATTCTCCTGCACCTTCCCCACCCCCATTCTTGCCCCTAAAGCCCACCAAATGTCAGTATGTAAGACCTCAGACTCCAACAAATAAACAAGTTCTGGTCTGTCCTGGCCAGCTCCCAGGTCCATGACCTCGAGTCCTTCCCTTCTCCCCTCCCCTCTCCCCCACCTTCGGCTCCGCACACAAGAGAAAATGGCTCTAAGCAGACACCTGGGAACCCCACTGCCCCACAGTCTACCACCTCTGACTCTTAGAATCCTTTTGCCTTCTCTTCCACAATCATCCCCGAGCCTATAGAGGAGAGACTGTGATATAGGTGTCTCATTTAGGGCTGAACATCATAGTCTCCTGTTCTCTGCACATTGGCCAATTTTGGCCTTTGTGTTAATCACCATCTACTTCAGGAAGAAGCATCTCTGGTAAGGGTTGATAGATGCATTTATCTATGAATATAACAACAAGTCATTAGGAGTTAAATACTATGTCCATTTAACAGAATATTAACAGTATATTCTCCCCTACAGGCTGTGACTTATCTAGCCACAGGTTCTTGACCCTGATACCAGTGCCAGGTGTGGGGCCCATCTTGTGAAGTAGGCCTCAAATCAGAAAGCGGCTGGTCACTATAACATGTGTGCCACTATGTAGGCATATATTAAAACCCTATATGTGAGTCACAGAACAGACAAGGAGAAATCAAATTATTTTCTTTACAGACTATTTGACACTAAAAGAAAAGGAAGTACCTTTCAAACAAGCTGTGTGAATGCTGAAATTTTCATTCATTTCCAGGTCATCTGCATTAAAGCTAATGTTACTTCTTTCGACCCTTGTGTCCCTATAAAAATGCTGTTGCTAGAACGCACCATTTCCCAGCACTCAGGAGGCAGAGGCAAGCACATCTCTGTGAGTTCAAGACCAGCCTGGTTTGCATAGCAAATTCCAGGCTACAGGGAGACCCTGTCTCAAAAGGACCAAAAAAAAAATGTTGTTGCTGGTATATGGCTCTTTTTTTAATGTACTACAAGACTTATTATTCATGTCTTGTGAATGTTTCATTTTTTTAATTATGTGTATGTGTGGGTATATGGGCACATGAGTATAGGTACCTGCGGAAGCCAGAAGGAGGCATTGTATCCCCTGGATCTGAAGTTACATGCATGCTGGGAACCAAACTTGTATCTTCTTTTTTTTTTTTTTAATTTTATTTATTTATTTATTTTTTGTTTTTTATTTATTTCTGTATGTGTATCAATGTACTGTCTGCATGCAGGTCTGTGCACCTGTGTAGTGCAATGCCGCGGAGGTCAGAAGAGGGTCTCGGATTCCCCTGGAGCTGGAGTTCTCCTGGAATTGGAGTTTCAGATGGTTCTCAGCCGCCATGTGGGTGCTGGGGATCGAACCTGGGTCCTCTGCAAGAGCAGTCAGCGCTGTTAACTGCTAGGCCATCTCTCCAGCCCCCAAATTTTATTTATTTTTTATGTGTATGAATGTACCTGTCTGCATTAGGTTTGTGCAAACCTGCTGTCGTAGCAATGCCACGGAGGTCAGAAGAGAGGCTGTGCTCAGATTCCCCTGGAACTGGGTTTCCTGGAATGGATACCGAGTTCTCAGCCGAGCCATGTGGGGGGTGCTGGGGAGTGAACCTGGGTCCTCTGCAGAGCAGTCGAGCGCTTCATTAACCGCTAGGCAGTCTCTCCAGCCCGCAATCTTGTATCTTCTTTTTTTTTTGTTTTTTTTTTTTTATGTGTATGAATGTACTGTCTGCATGTAGGTCTGTGCACCTGTGTCGTACAATGCTGCGGAGGTCAGAAGAGGGCTTTGCGATTCCCCTGGGACTGGAGTCAAAGACGGTTCTCAGCTGCCATGTGGGTGCTGGGGATCGAACCTGGGTCCTCTGCAAGAGCAGTCAGCACTCTTAACCACTAGGCCATCTCTCCAGCCCCAACTTGTATCTTCTTTAAGAGCAATATGCACTCTTAACTCTGGAGCCATATCTCCAGCTCCAATTTCAAAGCTTACTTTTTGTAATCCACTGGAAGTGATTTTTTCCTCTCAAAATCTTTAAATTTGAATTCTCGTTTTTTACTTGATGTGTCTTATCAGATTAAAGATCCTTACAGAAATAGAAAGTGCAGAAAATCTCAATAAATTGGAATGACCTTTAGTATAAGTATATACTATGCAGATGTAGCTGAGTGTTCTGTGATTTTATTTGTTAAATTACAAGGTAGAGTTAATCTTCTATGAAGAATTAGTTTGTAAAATGAAGTTCTAAATCAGAATCCTTGGCATCACATGATCAAAGCTCTCAGCTTATATTCCTACATTTAGAATCATGAGATCTTGGAATTCTGTTTACAAATTTTTCAAATATATTGAAGACATGGTACCACAAAGATTCAAGCAGGGAAAACCAGTAACACTCTCTCTCCTTCCCCATCCAGTTTTCTTCCAGTCTTCTCCCTTCCCATTAGAAAGTCTCAGTCATAAGCGATAAAGCATCTTATTTCCATGACACCCTGTTTATTCTGAGAGAGTTGGCATCATTGTCTGTAGGACAATTTACAGTTTAATTAAGATAAGCACAGGAAACTGAAAAAAAAAAAAAACCCTGAATTTTCCTCTGCCAAAGGAAGATAATGTTCCCGCATACTAACCAACAGCGAAACTCTGGCCTCACTTTTTACTGGTCTGGAAATGGTCTATCACTTTAGAAGAAAATGTTTCTATAGGGTGTTCAGGATTTGGTGTTCTATGCAATAAAGGTATGAATGCTTCTCAACACAGTAAGTGTAGGCTTGGTCATGGCAGAACTGGAACGTGATCCTTTGGGAATATGCTTCTAGGGCTGTGGTCAGAAAAACATGGTTAGAGGCACCATAGTCCTCTTAAACATTTTAGTCCTCTTTCTTTGGTGTGCTGGTCTAGAAAATGGGTAGCTAACTCAGTATCTGCTTAAAAGAATTTGACTTTCTAGTAGACCTGGTTCATCTAAATAGTAATACTAGAACCTGGCTGTGCCTAGCTATAAAATTCTATTAAGGAAACCAGCTTTTGCTGCTTCCTAGCTCTGGTGAAGCAGCTGAGTCTCCCTATGAATAAAGTCCTTGAACATTTCTCCACTTTTCATTTAAGAGCACAAACAAGGCCATTTCCTGCCTGGCACAGGAGCCTGTGTTGCTTGAACTGAGGGCAGAGTGCCCTCTTCTGCCACTCTCTTTTCCTCCCAGATCACAGCTGATAAGCCATAAAGGGAGGACATCTTTCAAATTCAAGAGTTTGTGCTTGATTAATGGCACTCGCTATTCTCTCATGAGTCCTTCAACTGCTTTTTTTCATTGGTTTCTCAGCCTGCCACCATTGGGATTTGCTTTGCACTCCTTAAATGTTCTCTTAGCATAGTACAAACAGTGCCTCCTCATCAGTCCTGGGCCTTCTTGCCAGTTAGGTCCTCATGTTTTTACTTGACTCCACTGAATTCAGTGAGATGTAGGCTCAGTGTGGCAAGATCTGGTGTCCAAAGAGCAATTGGTGCTAGTCAGCTGGTGAGGAGTTTTTTGGAGGATCTTGAGAAGCACAAAGAGTTCTATCCCAAGGTATAAAGAAGTTTGAGGTAAATTAAGAGGAGGCAGAATAGAAACTGGGTTAAAGCTCTTGAATACGAATTTTTAGGTTCCCTTGTTTAGGGTTGCTCAATTGAATATTTTCTAGGTTATATAATTCTTTTCTCGTTTTTCTGAGAAATTTGAACAGCAGTAACTCCTAGCATATAGAGTTCTTTGAGATTAAATGAAATAATCCAGATACTTTGAATGTAGTAAAAACCTGGTAGAGGGTTAGTTGTTACAATTATAAAAGTAAAACAACAGACATTATTTATAAAGTTTGGTAGTTAAACAGTTGTAGGAAGACTAATGCCTTTCCTATATCCCTGTTATTTTATTTACAAATTCAAATAATAACAGGAACAAATTCAAATAACAATAGGAATGTGCCTAAATATCACAATGGTTTGAATGAGAATAAAATGAAAGAGGAGTTACCTAATATTCTGGCAAAAGCACTTTAACTGTAAATCTTACTATGAAGTCAGTAAAGTAATCCTAAACATTAACATTTATGATAATAGCTAAAAATCTCAGCACTTATAAGGTAGAGGCAAAAAGGAACAAAAGTTTAAGGTCATCCTCAGCTAGCTTCATAGTGAGCTTAAGGCTAGCCTGGGGCATATGAGACCCTGTCTACAAGGAAGGAACAAAACGGTTTCAAAATATAGTTGTGGAAGATGATAGTATGAACTTAAAATGAACTTGCAGAATGTACTTACTTGCCTAGAAGTAGGTATATTTCAAACTTGAGTTAAACCTATTTTTACCTGCTTTTACACTTACCCTTTTTATGTGAAGTACTTTGATGAGCTCACTACTTTATCATTTTATTGCATTATTACATCATAAATTTTTTAATGTTCCTACAGGAAGCTTAATTGTTTATAGGAATATCTTTATTAACTAGAGTTCACCAAGTTAAGCAGAACACAAATTGAAGGGGTGATGTACGCAACACCCTCGGCTCCTCTCCCTTTATCAGATGCCCCATTCAGATAAACTGGTAGCTTCAGCTGTGTCTCAAGGATCATGCCTGAGCAGTGCTGCAGTGGTACTCGCCACCATTCTTCATTCTCTGTTTTGTCATAACTGGTGACTTCTTGCAGCCTGCCTCCACTCCTTTGTGAAATTATGAAATCACTGGATAATAATATTTTACCAAGAGTTCCCACTTGAGGGCCCTGAAATGGTGTTTATGCAGCCCATTCTTTCCTAAATGTTTGCACCTCTTCATTTCTTCCAAAATTAACCTGTTGTGTAGCCAAAGCCCCATGTACAGAAACTAGGAGTTACTACCATAGCTGAGTAGTTAATAAACAGTATCTGTGGTGAGATCCAGTAGTAATATTATTCCCTCCTTTGAGCTATTCTCTAATGGTAAAGGAAACCCCTACAATGATTTCCTGGGTTTCCCAGCCTGTTAAACAGTTGAAGTGACACCAGGCATGTGGGTGCAAATCCATCTAACTGAAATGACAGTGTATCTGGGTGCTAGATTCAGTTGGTAAATAAATATAAAAGCAACTGTAGATCTAGATCTCCATTAAGAACTCTCCTTTTAATTGTCACAAATAAGTTCTTATATTGTGTACATATTGATATAACTGATTATGTAATAAAATATATTTTATTATGTAATTGCTTTCTTTTTACTTTCATCAGTGAAAATACAAAACTAAAATTAAACATGTGACTCAAGGGGCTTGATAAATGGCTCCACAGTTAAGAGTTCTGGATGCCTTTGCAGAGGATCAAGGTTCTGTTCCCAGCACCCTTGTAGCTGCTAACAACCACCTGTATCTCCAGTTCCAGGGGAACCAACTCCCTTTTCTGACCTCTGCAGGCATTTCATGATACAGGTGTACTTAACATACACCCAAGGAAAATACTTATAAAATAAAAATAAATCAAAATGTAATATGCCTTGGGGGCCTGGAGACAGTTCAGTTGGTAGAATGCTTGCCTAACATGCACAAAGCCCTGGGTTCTATCCATAGCACCCCTTAGCACTGGGCATGGTAGTGCATGCCTGTAATTCCTGCACTCAGGAAGTGGAAGCTAGAGAATCAGACTTTCAAGATTATCCCTGGCTTCATAGTTTGGGATACATGAGACCCTGTCTCTCCTTTTTATTTTTTTGAAAAATTTTATTAAATTTGTGTGTGTTTCTTACAGAACATCCTAATCAACTTTATGCCCCCTCCCCATTGGCACCCTGCCATAGCCATATTCTGTCATATATTCTGTCATTTGTGTTACGGCCTATCATGTCAAGTTACTGTTCCTAAATGTCCCTCAGTACAATCCTCTGAGGTCTAGTCAACCTTTCTCAAGTCCCTCCCTTTAAGATCAGCTCTTTCTCCCCAGCAGTAATGAACTGTCAACAATAATTCTTTTTTTAAGGTGCCTTAAATTCTACTTCTATTAGACACAGCTATTGCAAGCTTTATATGTGCAGTATAAACTTGGAGAACTAAATCTTGGGTTGAAGAGGATTGGTTAGAATTTATATGAGAACCTGAAAGCCCACAGTTAAGGCTCTCTGGTCACTGTGAACTCTCTCCAGAGCTTCCTACTTAGCGTTTCCAACATCTCGATTCTGTCCAGTCTTCACTGTGCCCTACTCATGAAGGAGGCAGGATCGTCCACTCTTGCCACTGCCCTGCTCTTACTGTCAGAGCAGGTGAGTCCTCTGCTCTGTATGCTGAGTGGCCCTTGCAGGAGGACAGTTCCTGAATGATGCTGATCCTCCTACTGGCTCAGGGAACAGTGGAAGGAATGTTTCATCTTTGGGATGCTGCTAGTACTTGAAGCTTCTGTGTCTTATAGAAATTTAGTTTTTTCTAGAAAGCTCTGATCCCTAATCAGCCTGTTTCTTTTTTAGTAGCCTCTCCTAGTTTTAGGGGTAAGCCAGACTGCTGACTCTTATCTTTATTCCCATGTCTTTAATTTACTTTTGAGGCCTCATTCTACTTTTCCTTTAATAGTTCCCTCACAATCATCAGAGAGAAAAGTAAGTGAGAGGTATGTGGAAGGTTTTATTGCTCAACTAGCTGGAAAGTAAATTTTAAAGAAGTTAAATCTGTTGGATCATTAACAGATGTTGGCATTTTTGTTTTATTTAGAAGATATGGTCTAGTGTAAAATACCTTCCTGCTATTTGGTAATTCTTCCAAGCTCCTTTTCCTGCAAATAATCTGAGAGTAAGAAATTCTTGCTCTCTCCCCCCCTTTTGGCTGATCGTGTTTTCCACAATCAGTAAAAATTAAAAAACAAATGAACTCCTAACATAAAAGAAAACACCTGTTTGGCTTAGAGAACTTGGCTACAAAGGTCTCTTTCCTGACATGCCAAAAGCGACCATTACAGGGCCCCTTAAAAAAGTCATTTTTTCTCTATTTCATGTGAGCATTGGCAAAAATTCTGACAAGCAGTTCTTCATATTTTATTATGTTCTTGTCTGCAGAATCTCTGTCAGGCAAAAACCTTGTCAGCGGAAAACCTGTCGTAGGATCAGAGGAGACAAAAACAGGTGTCACACAGGCAGTCAAAACTGAAGGAAAAAAAGATTAGGCTAAAGAGAGAGAGGCAGACAATTACATTAATGCCATTGCTTTTATCTTATAGATGTGTGTTATTATCTCGGGGTGCTGAGTGCGCAATTGCCTCACAGAAAAGTAGACAGGAGACAAGGGGAAACTTGATAGTTATTAACTGAAGAGGCAGTGTGTCAAAGCTGGATGGGGTTCAAAGTTTTACAGAGGGAAAAACTGCAGGCAGCAAGCAACGGCTGTGCAGTTCTGCTCTCGGCTACATAAACTTAGTAGCAGTCTAACATTTCTACTTGGAGAAACAGAGAGAGAAAAAAATAAAGATTTGATTGGAGACTTTGTTGGTAACATTTATTCTGTATGCATGTGACTGAGTCACATAACCTTTTCTGTCTCATAAACTCTTGCCACAATGTGAGACATAGTGGGGCACGAAGACAATTTGTCAGTTCAGCTGTGTTGTTTGGATATGTTTAAAACACCTATTATCAACACACTTTTAATTTAAAAAAGCTATTAAGAAGCCTTTTTACTAAGTGTGAACATCTGTACATGCAAGCTGTAAATTAGGAGATCACATATGTGTGCCTCAGTCAGAGACTAAATGAATTTGGCAAGTGTTTTGTTACTGGTTTTTAAATACAGTCAAATGTCTAAAGGAAAAGAAAAGAAATGTTACATTTCCCAGGTTTTATTGATATTTATATTGTATATGTTGGTACTGATAATTGAACTTTCCCAATTAGAAATTGGGTCATTATTGTGATTGACATAATTCAAAGCAGCAACAAATTATCTCCTGTATTTCTTGGTTCACCTTATTTCCCAAAACTTATTTCTAAAAGCTGAGCCTCTGGTGATGCATAATTTAATTTCACTTTACCCAGAGTCACTTAAACTCCAAAAAAATTTTAGCTTTGTTGATAACTTACACTGTTGATAACAGAGAATGGGGTGGCAACTCTCAAATCCCCTGTCTGATCAACCATTAATTGATCACCATCAAAAGGCATGATTCTCACTCTTAGCATTATTTTGCTCATGCATTTGAAATTTGGTCAGTTTAGACTTCCTAATCCTTAAGGCTTCTTAATGTTTATTATGATCAAATCTTTTTATGTAGGTTATTTGAGCCCATGCAAAGTCGCCAATGCAAAACAGTTCGATACTTAATATATGCATTAAGCAAATCCAGCAATCCAGAAGAAAACACACATCACTGTTAGAAGTGTATGTGATAGCCCAGAGTAGGATTATGTATAGAGAAGGAAAAATAAAGATTGATTATAGATTTAAAATGAGATTTCATGCTGACTTATTTTGGGAAGAAGGAAAAAAATACTTGTTAAACAGAGGTGACACATTCATTAAAAAAAGAAACTAAAAAGACTAAGTATAATAATTTCTTTCTTTTAGGTGTTTGCTACCAGGTGCTGTTTTTTTTTTTTTTTAATGTGTATGAATGTATTGTCTGCATGTAGGTCTGTGCACCCATGTTGTGCAATGCCGCGGAGGTCAGAAGAGAGTGTCGGATTCCCCTGGAACTGGAGTTCTCCTGGAATTGGAGTTACAGACGGGTCTCAGCCACCATGTGGGTTCTGGGGATCGAACCCCGGTCCTCTGCAAGAGCAGTTGGCGCTCTTGACAGCTAGGCCATCTCTCCAGCACCCCAGGTGCTGGTTTTTAATATTATGGCTCTCAATCTTGAAATGGTTCCTCAATATGTCTGATATAGTTTAAAGCATGGCATGTGCCATGTTTACAGTAGTTCCTTAGTGAAAATTTTATATAGATATCTGCTACTTCAAGGAAATCAGGTCTGTAAAGCTGATTGTTTATATAAGAATACATAATTTGATTTTTAATAAAAAGGCATGTAATTCACTCAAGTAGCAAATTACAAAATTCCAGTTGTTATTTTCAAAGTGAGTTATGGCCTATAGTCTGTATACATTTAATTCATTGATATAAAAATTGGACAAAACAAGGTTTACGTAACCGACCTTCAGCTAGCCTTGCCAACTCAAAATTAGATAGAATAATAGTAGTAGTAATAGTAATAATCTGAAAACCTATTTTCATTGAATTATTAAATCTCTTCCTGCAGCTATTATCAAGTTTGCAGATTCAGTCTTCTCTTTTTACCACCTTCGAGTGGACTTGCTGCATATGAACAAAGATGTGCCCCTAGACATGGGCCATGTAGGGAAGAGGAAGGAGGAAAACAAGGAAAAGCAGCCCCTATTGAGCCTGCCATCCAGGAGTGTGAGCTTCTGAACCTCCACACATCAACAGTCAACTTTTATGGGTGCTGCAGTTAGACATTAATGATTTCCAAAGTCAGTTCTGAAGACTTTATTATGCATAAGACCACAGGGGGGATACACCAATCAGTTTGAAATATTAGCTATATGATCTCAAATGCAGCTCAGATTCTCTCCTGGACTAACTGTGGGTGTTTCTATGTGTCTATTCCCACGTTCTGAAAGCTACTTGCCAAATGAAGTGATTAAATATAGCAGACGGTAGTGGGGCTTTGGGGAACTACTTGTGTCCCATTTCCCTCCCTACAGTTTAGAATCATATTTGTAATAGATTATGAGAATATTTCTTGGTCTTTTTGAGACAGGGTCTCCTTGTAGACCCAGCTGACCTGGAACTCACTATGTAGACCAGGCTGGGCTTGAACTCACAGAGATCCGCTGGCTCTGCCTCCCACATACTGGGATTACAGGTGTGTGCCACCACACCCGGCAAGAACATTTATAAACTATGGCTCATCTATTAAGGAATAAGGGAAAAAGGGTCCACCTGCATAAGGCATGTAGGTAGACTATATGCTGAGGGCTTGTAGAGTCTCAGTAGGTCTTTTGGAACCTAAAACTTCTGACAGTATTTGTTCAGGAAAAAAAGCAACAAAGCATGGTGGCGCATGCCTTTAATCCCAGCACTCGGGAGGCAGAGGCAGGCAGATCTCTGAGAGTTCAAGGTTAGCCTGGTCTACATATCGAGTTCCAGACCAGCTGGGCCAGAGGGAGACCCTATCTCAAAAAGACAAAAAAGAAAGAAAGAAAGGAAGGAAGGAAGGAAGGAAGGAAGGAAGGAAGGAAGGAAGGAAGGAAGGAAGGAAGGGAAAGGAAAGGAAGGAAAGGGAAAGGGAAAGAAAGAAAAGAAAGAAAAGAAAAAGAAAGCAAACAGTGCATGTATGGGCCAAAAGTTTTCATCATCAGGGATCAGGGAATTAGCTCTTTCAACTACATATAATTTCTTTTTTCCTCAAAAGTTTTTATAAATAAGCCTTCTTTCCCTTGCTATTTAATAGCCTAACTAATTTAACTTTGACAATTTCAGCTAGAAAGTTGTGACTTAAAACTAGAACATTAGTTATTTTGTACTGAATTTGCTCCCAGTTACATAATTCTTTATCCCCAAAAGTTGTGAATAAAATTTGCAGATATAAATATTATTCAAGTCACCAGGAATTTTCTCTTAATCACAATCATTTCCTTTTCCATTATCTCCTGATTCACTAAAAGTTTTTTTTAATATGCCATCATTACCACTTATTAATGTTCTCTCATAGTGCTGAGGCTTTTATTAGGATCAGTTTATAAGAACGTTGTCTTTGCCTTAAGCTCTATTAGTCTTTTCTAGTAAGAGAGCTGAGTTTTGTAATGGGAAAGGATTGATGTTATAATGATTCCAAAGGGCCCCTTTATGATGAAATTCTAAATATGCAAAATCCCATTAAACCAGTAGAAGTTCATGGGCTAGGCACATTGAAGTGACATATAATTATAGTGGCTATAATGTGGTTATTATAAAGTATGGTATAATAAGAAATTATTGGTCATATTAGCAAGAGAATGAAGAACCACTCATCTCCATAAATTTAGAAATTATGCTCTAGAAATTTGCAGTACAAAACAATTAACAATATTCTATTTATAAGTAATCAGAACTTTAAAACCTGACCCCCAGAAATTGTTCTAACAAAATTCTAACAGTTTTATTTACATTTTCCTAAGATATATATATATATATATATATATATATATATATGATAAAAGTAAGCCATTGGAAGTAGGCATAGGGTCCAAATCTCCTAAATGTTGATAATTAAATTATCATAATTTGGAATCCTAAAGATAGTTAAGGCAAGACATGGATTTCTCCAATTAGGCTTACAACTTAAGGTAGCTTGCTCCCAGTATAAAAGAATAAGTTTAATGTTGTTTTTATTTTTTTACTTATAAAATTATTTCAAAGTGACACTTAGAAATTTGAGCTATCTAGTCCAATATTAAAATTAGCACTATAATAAATTTTCATTTAGATACTTCATAGTAATTTCTAGTTGTTTTATTCTGAAAAGTGGGTGCCTTTCAATCATCATTCTATTTTATACACTCCTTATTTCACTGAATAAAAGTAATGGCAGTTAACCCCTCATTGCTCTGCCTGAACAATTGTGAGGTGAGAGCTCCTGAACATTCAAACCTGCAGTAATAGTCCTGTGCAGAGTCACTTGAATTTGACTTTTTTTTTTTTTTTTTTTTTGGTCTTTTCAAGACAGGGTCTCCCTTTAGCCCCAGCTGTCCCGGAACTTGCTCTGTAGACCAGGCTGGCCTTGAACTCACAAAGATCCGCCTGCCTCTGCCACCCAAGTGCTAGGATTAAAGGCATGCACCACCACGCCCGGCTATGACTTTTAAAGAAAGTTATGTTCTTAAAAAGTTGTAGAAACCTCTTCTGCAGATTATTCCCTGGGCTTAGAAAAGGGGCACAGGTGGATGAGAAGCAGAACAGTCCACTCCTCTGGAGTGTTGCTTGGATATCTGGTCAATTCTGCTAATTCCTTTCATGGGCTGACAGTTTTCCAGGAATAACCTTTCGATCCTACTAATGAACATAAGCAATTAGATATTATAGGTACTTAAGCAGCATTAATAGGTATGGTAGGTTACTTTGGTATAGACACATATGTTTAGATGACGATTGGGGTGAAGGGTGAACTACAGCAATTATCTGGACCTCATTGATTAACCTGATTGAACATAAACCCCTCACTCCCCGCTGGAAGTGGGGCTGTGGGGTTTGGGCACAACAGCTGCAATTGGTTTTACATGAAGTATGCTTTGTACTCATGGATTATCACTTATAGCTAAAAAATGAAAAAATGAAAAAAAAAAAACAGAGAGATATGCAGGACAGTCTGGCAGAATGCATGATCTCGGTTTTTGGGTGGGGGTGGGGGGAAGGGAAGGGGAATATGCCTAACTGAATTGGAAAATGATGTATGAAATGCACAAAGCATCAATAAAAAAAGTGTTTAAAAAAAAAAAAAAGTTGTAGAAACCAATAACTATAAACTACCAGTGAGAACAAATTTTCTAAGATCAATGAAAAACACTTTTATACTCTTACATTAAGAAAAAAGTATCTGAATATGTTCTTATTTCTGTGACCTTCATAGAAATATTTAAAGTGAAATCTAGAATTATAGGTTTACATGTATTTTAATTTATTTGAAAGCTTTGGAGTAATTCCTGTTATTGAAAATTGAAATAAAAATAGTTAGAAACATTTCATTAGACACTCATCTCAGCATGATTTTATGTATTTGAAAAGTAAACTTAAGTTACCAGTATAGTCAGAGATATGTCTTACTATACATATGTTACATATTTTCTATTGTATTTTTCACTGACCGTACATTTACAATAAATACCACAAAATTCCAGCTTTTGTCTTCTTTGGTGTCTCTGTTCTTCATGTCAGTGAATGGTCTTCATCCAGATTTACATATCAGTCATTGTTTGAGTCTTGTTGCTTAACTAGCACTATTGATTGGAACACTATAGATTGTCTCAAAATATATTGAAATTTTTTGAGGTTCTGTTTTTGGCATTTTACAGAAACGCAGGTAAATTATGATTCCTCCACAGCTTACTTCATAGTCAAGAGGTCTGCATTGTATATCATTTTCTAATTTTTTCTAATCGTGCAGTTAGAGCTTTTCATTTCTCTGTATGAAGTTCCACATAGTAAAAGGAAATTTAAAGAATGGGGCAGTGAGATGAGATGGGGTATAAGTCAACGCTAGAGGACTTATCTAGTACGTGTGCAGTTCTCGGTTCAACCCCAACACCCTACTCCTCCACAAAGTTGGTAGTTTTCTATTCCCTTTATTTTAAACTCTAAGCCTTTCATAAAATAAAATACTTTTTATTTGTAGAAACTATTCTATTCTGTTCTATTCATGGATTATTTTTCTTTTTTATGTATGGGTGTTTTGCCTACATGTATGTTTAAGAGTACCCATGTATATGTTATATTGCCTGTGGAAGTCAGAAGAGGACATTGGATCCCCTAGAACTGGAGTTAGAAACCATGTGGATTAGCAGCCATATGGGTTCTGGGAATCCAACCCAAGTGCTCTGCAAGACCATCCAGTGCTCCTAGCTGCTGAGCCATGTCTCTAGCCCCTATAGAAGCTGTTCTTACAGTCTTACCCTGTGACTGTTCTCTGACCCTCTCATAGGTCTGTACTTTTTCTATAGATTTTTGTCTATAAACTTAATACATAAATAAGAAATATAGTGCTGTGAACTACTGTTGCAAATGTATAGGCATTATGTATAGGAATTATAACCCATCTTTTTGCAATACTAGACTTTCAATTTGTTTTTACCTAGAAAAAGTTAGAAGTCATAGAAAAGAGAATAAGGTAAGCAATGTGAAGCTTAATAAATTTCTGACAAAAATTTTATTTTCTTAAATTCTTTAAGCCTCCACTGTTCCCTGGAGGCTTAAAGAGTAGGAGAGAGAACTGAGAAAAAGGGGCCTCAATGTGATCCAGTGCCATTGTGGACTCATCAAACATTTGCCTATTTAGTGCAACGAGTGTAATTGCCTTTTCCTTTATTAACTGTTCAACCATTCACCAAAAATGAGTACTAAATACCCCAAAGTGTTAGATATTAGTGCTGCCATTATTAAAGCAAGCTGTTGTGACCTCAGCAACTGGGCAGCATAATGAATAGTATTGACATGATTGACGTGTAGGTGCCATTACTGCTGAGACCATTTGCTCATAGATGTGGAGATTTCTCCAGACTTTGTGGAAAAAGAAACATAACCTCAAGTGAAGCTCAAAAGAAAGAATAGTCAAAAGTGTTCATAAGAAAGAAGATGGCCAGGTGTGGTGGCGCACGCCTTTAATCCTAGCACTCGGGAGGCAGAGGCAGGTGGATCTTTGTGAGTTCAAAGCCAGCCTGGTCTACAGAGTGAGTTCCAGGACAGCTGGGGCTATAGAGATACCCTGTCTCAAAAAGACCAAACCAAAAAAAAAAAAAAAGATGGACACTTATGGAAAAAACTGTGAGAAATGAAGCCCTGCAAATGGAACCCTGCTTGTTCCTCTCATGTGGCTTTCTCCTCCTTCATGTCCGGCTGAAGTGGCTTTGCTTCAACCCCACCCTGCCCCCATGCAAATTATGTCTGAATACCACGTATACATGTAACTTTGTATTTATGTATATTTTGAAGTTTCTTTTTCCAATATACTACACTATTACTCTCAAGTGGGCCTGATTCATCTCTCTTTTGTCTTGAAACATAACAGAGGATTTAAAAGTATCTATTTAGCCTGGCATGGTTGTGTATACCTTTAATCCCAGCACTCAGGAGGCAGAAGCAGGTAGATCTCTGAGGTCAAGGCCAGCCTGGTCTACAAAGTGAGTTCCAGGACAGCTGGGCTGGGGCTGCAGGGAGACTCTGTCTCAAAAAGACCAAAAAAAATTTATCCATTTAGTGACCAAATATAAAAATGCTAGGAAGTCAGTGGGTAGCTCACTTTGGTTAAAACAGAGGGCTTAACTTATGTCAAAGAATTATTATGCTGGAAAATAATAGAGCCTGATCAAGTTCTTCTGATCATGTTTAATGTTCACTTGTATATACATGCATATGTGTCCCTATGAGCGTGTATTGGAGGGGTGAAGGGTTGGATGTGTGAATAGACTGGGGGAAGCAATAGAAACTTAACAGTGAAGAGATATATTAAGTGTATTTCAGGAAGACTGACTTTGTTTTATACTTGAAATGTAAGAACAGAAAGACCAAAATCTAGTCAAGAACTATTGTAGCAATGGAGGCATAAGGGCTTAAAAACCTGTTTTTAAGTGATAGGTGTTAACTCAGAAAGAAGGAATTGATCCATGAAGAAACGGCAGTGGTACTAATAAGTGACAGATTGCATAGGATAGCAAGAGCTAATAGAGATAGGTTTTAGTTTTCTTGATAGGTAATGTTAAGTGAGAAAAACAATTTCACCAAGAGAGAATCCGGTATCTACCTTTACCATCTCAACTAAATAAAATGACTCATTTAACAAAGATGGCAGATAGATCAGTGTCCAAATAGAAGTTACATATTGGAGTGAAATTATGCAATATTTTATTTTCCTTTTTCTTAAATATATAGCACTAAAAAAAGTACCTATGTGAAAATAACAGATAGAAAAAGTCTGATTTGAAGCACTTTGGCATAGTTTACTAGTCCTACCTTTCCCAGCAATGGAAGTCAAATATGTATTTGGATTTGAGGTGTGGAGCTAAATTTAAAAGTTACAGGTCACCTGCAGAGTGCAGAGTAGCTGGGTTCCTACAGGAAGATTAGCACAGAGAGGATATGGGGAGATGGCTTCTCTGGAAACTTGCTGCTTTCCTTTGCCCCTCAATAGATTGCCCTTCCAAATCCTCCAAATTAGAATGTTAGTCATATGTAATCCTGGCTTATCTTCACCCCAAGCATATTTCTACCCAAAGTCCATGATTCTTAGCATGGTCATGTTAATAAGTTCAGTTTCACTTAGAGGCATATGTTTTATTCCAGTATTTACAAGGAAAGATTGAAAAAAATACATATTAGTTAACAATTCAAATACTACCACATTGTTTAAAAAGTGCTTTTGCCTTATTGTTATAAATTTAGTTATCTTGGGGCTGGAGAGATGGCTCAGTGGTTAAGAGCACCGACTGCTCTTGCAGAAGACCCAGGTTCAATTCCCAGCTCCCACATGATGGCTAAGAACCGTCTTTAACTCCAGTTCCAGGGGAATCTAACACCCTCTTCTGACCTCTGCAGCATTACACAACATGGGTGCACCTACTTACATGCAGACAGTACACTCATACACATAAAATAATAAATAAAAAATTAAAAAAAAATAAATTTAGTTATCTTAATTCACAAATCTTTCCACGTCTACCCTAATTGTCAAAACCAGATTTCATAGTCAAATAAAACTAAGAAACCTGACCTCATTAGAGAAAGTTGAACTTATGTTTCATTTCAAATAAATGTACGAGTATGCATTTGAGAAAATTACTCCTGAACCAATCAATAGGAATGAGATGTATTGTATATGATAAATTTTTAATTCCAGAATAAAATGGGAGCACAAATAAGATTAGCTTATTCAGTTTATAATAGGAATGCCATATTCAATTATTTAGTAATAATGTACTATAATGTAGAAGTTATTTAGGGTATTTATGAAGTGATGAGTATGTTAGAAATCTTAGTATTACTTTAATGTGTGTATTTTCATATATGTAGCAAAGCCTAGCATTGGACTTTTATGGAGAAATTATATAACATCATTTGTAAAAACGTTAATTTTGCTAGATCTGATGACCAATTAACTTTGTTTTTTTTTAATATTTTACTAGTAGACTAAACAAAATGTTCAAACTTTTATAAGACAAAAATTCTGATTAATGAAAAACAAAATCAATTTTGGTGCATGTGTATGAGGTGTGTGAGGGTGCATATATGTGTATGCATGTGCATGTGTGTGCCAATGTAGAGACCAGAAGTCAAGGAATAAATATTTTGTATTGTTGGATTGCATAGGTAATAACTACTTTCTTAAGTGGTAATTTCTGAAAGAAATCATAAGTACATTTTGCAAATTTTGTAGCTCCAGGAAAACAATGCAGTTCAATTTAAAGAGTAGGCATCAGTAATATATGTTAGGGCCTCTTCTGTTGTCATAAAGATATCTCCTAGAGGTATGTTAAGTATGTTAATAAAGGTTTGCTTACCTCTGGGTGTTTGGGGACTTGGAGGCCTATTTTCATTACTGGACACTTGTCAGTGCACTCTGTAGATGAGGTATTTATTTGAGAATCACATGTAAGGAGTTCTCAAGGTTAAACCTTCTCCTTCTACTCCTTTCCATGTCATGGAGTTATTGCATCATGGTTGAGGTTCATGTATTCTCTTAAGCTACTGTTATTCCCAGACAGACATGTGTCATGTCTTCCATGCTAACATTTGTTGCCTTCACTAAACTTCTGTACTTTTGTTAGAATTTAATTGGAAAATCATAAATTATTTTCTTATTATTTAACATCTAATATTTTCTATATTCTTTTAATAAAAAATAAAGTTTTAAGTTCTCCATAGGATTTAACTGTTAGGATTAATGCTCCTTACAGTCCTCCCATCTGACCTTCTGGAACTACGTACACTATTTTACTATTCATTTTGACCTTTGGCTCTTCAGTTATAGTACACATGTCCCTGGCCAGCAGCACCAGCATATTTGTGAAAACTTTCTGGAAATGTACATTTTTTGGTCCCAACCAAGACCCACTAAAACAGAAACTCTGGGAGAAATAACTGTCTGGGGTCTAACAGGCCCTCCAGGTAATTCTGATGCACACCGTGACCAAGCACCATTGCTTTGAATCCATCTACCTACATTGCACATCCCTTCGCTCACCTGCTAGCATCCTAGTGACTTACAAGACTATACCTTCCCAACAGACTTTTACTTTTCTTCCTTGTACCACAGAAATATTTTGAGTCTCTTACAGTGTTTTTAACTCCTACCTCTGTCTTTGAAGGTGGAGGCCACATTAATTACTTTTTATTTACATAGAGCATCTATCTCAGTGGTCTGTTAATAAGTGCTGAAGTGCAAATGAATGTATACATGAATGAAGGACAGCATTTTAGAAGTAATGATCAATAAGGTCAGCTGCTATAGGGAGATCATGGAGAATAATGAACGAAAAATCTATGGATTTCACAGTAAGGCAGGTATTGGTGACCTTTGAAATGCTTGCTTCAGCAGAGTGATGGGCAGGGAGCTCAGACAGTTTGGACTTAAGAGACTTCCTATTTATCTGAACACATGGAAACAGAATTTTCCTGTGTAAAGTTGCCGAATAACTGTTTTTGTTGGTTACTTAACTCCATTGAGCCTGAAATCTCAGAATAGGTTATCATTGTAATATGATGTGCTTCTTAATTTAAAATTTAGATGAGGTCATTATAAACCCTAGAATGATAGTGGACATATAGAAGGTGGCCATTTCCTTTGCTTGTCCTTCCCATAGTTATATTTCTTTGAATACATCACTCTTTGTACATTTTTATAAGAACTGAAATTTTTCAGGATATTCCTCATTGCAGAAATTACGAATTGCATTTGGATGAGAACTAATACCTTTAGTTAAACCATGGTATCTACTTGTTGAAGTGTCCCAAAAGGTAGTTGAATTATCAACAGTAGGATTACCAGTAAATCCAATATGGATGGAAGCTAAAATCTAGGACCATGCCTTAATTTGTGGTTTCAAGTTGAGGGGGGAAGGATGGAGGGAGGGAGAAAGAAATAAAGATTCAGAGAGAGATGGAGTAAGGGAGGGAGGGGAGAGAGAGAGATTAAGATTGATTGAGATTGTTTTATTCATATAACTGAAAAGTTCCAACTCATTCAACTTATATGAGTCACATTTACTAACATTTTTACAACCTACAAATTCAGAGAGAAAAGAGAAGAAATTCCAACTAGGTGTAACTCAAATTGTCTTCCACCATTGTTGTGGTCAGGGCATGAACTATATTGATTTTTTTTTCTATTGGCTTCACTCAGTTCCTAACCCTACCGGATTCACACGTGAATCCTCCATAGACATAATGAAGATCTAGAAGTTCATCAGTGTCCAGCTATCAGTTTGCAGATTTTATGACAGTTAGAATCACTGTTGGATTTTCATTCCCCCCAAAAGTTGTCAAAACTTGGTGACTGAAAATTACCTGGAAATATTAAACATACTATTTTGATACATTGTAGAAATTTGACAGAATGATAATCTTTGATGCTATGTTCAGAATGAAGTTATGGCTATTTACTTTTCACCTCCTCACCTACATGTAGTTCATCTCTTAGATACTTGATAGACTTTTCATTAATGGATATTTGAGCTGTCACTACTGCTACTGACTTTCTGCCCAAAATTTTCATCTTCCATATCAGAGCCTAAAGCTGGGCATTTGCTTATTTCTTTATTTTATTTTTTTTTCATTTTTATTTTTTTAATTTATATATATATATTTTTTTTTTATCAAATTTACCCTTGTACCCCATCCCCCCAACCACCAATAGAGCTCATGCATTCTGCCAACAAAACATGCTTTTCATCTCTTTTTCCTTCTTTCTCAATATTTTCCACGTAGAAGTTGGCTGTTTTGAGCAGAAGTTCACTGTTTCACTCAGTTCTTTGATGAAGTAGTACTTTCTGTATTGTTTGTTTCCAATATTGCCATCACTCCCAACTGCTTGGACAAAAGCTCAAGGGGCCATGCCAAGAAATACCTACAAAATATGGGTTATTGACACTAGCATCCAAGATGAGGGATACTAGTCCGTCGTTTTGTTTTCTGGGAATGTGTTACTCACTTAGCTATGATTTCTTATAGCTCCAGCCATTTTCTGCAAAGCTCATGATGTCCTCTTTACTGCTACGCTGCATGAACTCCAATGTGTAGATTTACCACATTTTTGTCATCCGCATTTTTGTCTGTTGAGGGGCATTTCGGGTTGTGAGTTCTAGTTCATTGCTTTTGTGAATAGAGCTGAAATAAAAATGGCCGTGAATGTATCTCTATTGTGGGGTGAGTCTTGAGGTGGGTACATGCATCGGAGTGGTATGGTTTGTCGGGTGGCAAGTCATTCCAAGTCTTCCAAGTGTTCTCCACACTGCTTTCCCTAGTGGCTGTACGAGTTTACATTTCCCCCAGCATTGATGAGGGTTCCCCTTTCCCACAACCTTTCTCCAGCACTTGGTATCATCTGTTTTTCTTGATGCTAGCCAGTCTATTGGAAGCAAAGACGAATATCTTAAAATGGTTTTGATTTGAATTTCCTTAATGATTTAGTGATGTTGAACACTTCTTAAGGTTTTTCTCAGAAAATCTCTAATTCCTCGCTGTGAACTCTCTTTTCAGCTCTTGCTCCTCTATTGGAGTGGGCAACTTTTGTTTTTCTTTCTTCTTTGTTTTTTGAGTAGTTATATAGTCTGGAACATCAATGCTTTGGCAGATGTTTTCTGCTTGTTTGTGACGGTTTCCTTCCAAATCTGTGGGAATTCTCTTCGCTTCCTGATTGTTTCTTTGATGTTACAGAAGCTTTTGCGTTACTGAGATTCCCATTTGTCAATTGTCAACCTTAAATTTGTGCAGCTGCTGTCTGAATTTAGGAAGGTTTTTCCTATGTCTATGTCTTGTTAGTTCTGCTGCCAACTTTTTCTTTTATATCGCCTTCAGAGTTTGGGTTTCACCTTGAGGTCTTTTAATCCATCTGGAGTTGACTCTTTGTACAGGGTGAGAGGTAGGGGGTAAATTTCATTTCTTCTACAAATTGGTGATCCAGTTTTGACAACAAAAACTGCTGAAGATGCTGTCTTTTCTCCATGTGTCCTTCTTGGCCCCCTTGTCAATATGAGATGGCTGAAATAGTATGAGCTCAGATTTGGATCTTCGCTTTTGTTCCATTGGTCAACATGTCTGTTTTTCTGCCAGTACCAGGCTGTTTTTATTGACTATAGGCCATGTAGTATAGTTTGAAAAGTATGGTTAATAGAGATCCCCCCTTGTCACTCTTTAGCTCGTGTGTCTTTGGTATTGGGGACTTTTTTTCCAAATGAAATTAAGACTTTTTTTTTCAAAGGCCTGTGAGAAACCTGGGATTTGATCTTGATTGGGATTGCGTTAAATATATACAAGAGTTTGGTAGAAAATGAACATTTTTACTATTTAAATTTTCCCAATCCATGGAGCATGGGAGGTCTTTCCAATCTTCTGATGTCTTTCAATTCTTTCTTTAAAGGTTTAAAATTTTTGTTGTAGAGATCTTTGGTGTCTTTGGTAGGTTCGTTCCTAGGTTATTTTATTGTTTTCTGGAGCGCTTATTGTGAGTGGAAGTGTCGTATCTTTACTTCTTCTCCGTTGCTTGTTCTTGGTTGAAAGAAAGGCCATTGATTTTTTTTAATTTTTTTAAATTTTATTATTTCCATATGTGTATGAACTTATTTGTTGCAAGGCAAGGTCTGTGCCCACCCCGTGACGTTTTGCAATGCCGCGGAGTCTTCAGCAGCGGGTGTCGGACTCCCCTGGAACTGGAGCTTCCTGGAATTGGAGTTTCAGACGGCTCTCTGCAGCCATGTGGGTGCTGGGGATCGACACCTGGGTTCCTCTGCAAGAGCGGCCGGCGCGCTTAAACTGCTAGGCTCTCTCCAGCCCAGCCATGATT
This sequence comes from Rhizomys pruinosus, assembly GCA_009823505.1. Classification (NCBI taxonomy): domain Eukaryota; kingdom Metazoa; phylum Chordata; class Mammalia; order Rodentia; family Spalacidae; genus Rhizomys; species Rhizomys pruinosus. Next base: position 1,228,201 of record VZQC01014031.1, on the reverse strand, counting down.
TTTTTTATGTTAATCTTTGTATTTCCTTTCAAATCTGCTGAAGCTGTTAACCATTTCTAGGAAGTTTTCTAGTGGAGTTTTTAGCATCCCTTAACAAACAATCATATTATCAGCAAATAGTGATAGCTCGACTTTCTTTTCCAATTAGTATCCTTTAATTCCTTTTTTGCCTTATTGCGCTAGCAAGACTTCACGCACTCTATTGAAATGAAGTGGTGACAGGGGGCAGCACAGCCTTGCAGAGTTCCGACCTTTAAAGGGAATGTTTCTGGTGTTTCCCCATTTAGGATGATATTGGCTGTGGATTATTGTCTGATTGGCTTGATTATATTGAGGGATGATCCCTCCAATCCAATTCCTTCTAGGACTTTAAGCATGAAGGGATGCTGGATTTTGTTCACAAGGCTTTTTCAGCACTCAATTGAGAATTATGGTTGTGGTTTTTTCTTTCATTCCATATGTTTATTGATGATTGTTTATTGATTCGTATGTTGCAACCATCCCTGCATCTCTAGTATGAATCCACTTGGTCATGACTGGCTGATTTCTTGATGTGGGTCTGTACGTGATTGCCAGTATTTCCTGCTTAGAATTTTGGCTCTGTGTCCATTAGGGAGATGGGTCTATAGTTCTCCTTTTTGTTAGCATCTCTGCTACATGGTTTGGCAATTGAATGATCTGCGACTTCATAGAAGGAATTTGGGAGACAGTCCACTGATGTATCCTTTAAACACGTCTTCAGTAAAACGGTCTGTAGTTCATTTTGTAAATGTTTTATAGAATTCTGCCCTATGAAACCGTCTGGTGCCTGGGTTTTTTTTTAGTTGGGAGGTTTCTATTAATCAGTTCTCATGTTGGCCTGACTATGTAGTAGGTTCTGTTTAAGCTGTGGATTCTCTAATGCGTGCCTGTGGAGGCCTATTGGTGATTCCCGGATTTCAGATATTAATTCCATTTCTTCTAGGCTTTACTTTGGTAGAGTATAGGTTTTTACTATATGATTTTTCTGGATCTTTTCCTGTTGTTGTGGATATTTCTCCTTTTCATCATGATGTATGATTTGGACGTTATCTCCTTCTTTCTTTGGTTAACTGGGCTAGAGGTCGCTATTCTGTTTATTCTTTTCAAAGAGCCAACTTTGGATTCATTGATCTTTTTTTTGTATTGTTTTCTTTGCTCACCCTCGCATCCGTTTCATTGATGCTCCTCTGTTTTTCGTTTTTCTTATGTCGTGACCCCCCACCTCCCCCCCCCCCTCAACGCCCGCCTTTAAGTGCATGGTTAGATATTCACTTGTGCTCCTTCTGTTTTCTTAAATGTAGGCACTCAGGGCTATAAATTTCTCCTCTAGGAACTGCTTTTAAGGTGATCCATAGGGTTTTGTCATGTGTATGTTGTCATTGTCATTCAGTTACAGGAGCGCTTTTATATTTGCTTTTTCTTTCCTTGACCCCATTCATTAGCAGCAGTGTGTTCTGTTTAGTCTCCATGTGTGCTTGAAGGCAAGTAGGACCTTATCCTGGTGTCTTGTGATGTTGGGTTTATTGCACTTGTGGTCTGATAGAAGCATATAATTTCTTATTTCAGTCGTTTGTATTTGTGAGGTTTCTTCTGTGCTACCAATATGTGGTTGATTGGTGAAGAGAGAGAATGTTCCATGGGTGTGCGAGTAGAAAGTGTATTCTCTTATTAGGTTGGAATATTTGGTAGAAGTCTATGGGACATTGGTGTATTCCTATCATTCAGTTCAGTGTCTCTCTGTTGTTTAATCACTTTGTACCTGTTGACCTATCCAAAGTATCAGTGGGTNAAGAGTTGGTTTTCTAGACATGTATTCTTTCAACTTGTTTATGTCATGGAAGGTTTTTCTCTTTCCTTCAACTATAATTGACATTTTTGCTGGCTATAGTAATCTGGGTTGGCATCTATTGTCCTTTAACACTGGGAATGCTTTGTTCCAGGTTCTTCTTGCTTTCATAGTTTGCATTGAGAGGTCAGTTGTAATTCTGATAGGTTTCCCCTTATAGGTCACTTGTTGTTTTTCTCTTGTGGCTTTAAGGATTTTGTCTTTGTTTTGGGTGTCCAGAATTTTAACTATGATGTCGTGTGGAGAGTTTATTTTCTGATCTTGTCTGTTTGGAGTTCTATGTGCTTCTTGTATTTGTATTAGTTTGTCTTTTTTCAGTTTGGGGAAGGTTTCCTCTATTATTCTGTGGAAGATCTGATCAATACCATTCTCTTGGGATTCTTCTCCTTCCTCTATTCCTATGATGTGGAGGTTTGATCTTTTCATAGTTTCCCACAGTTCCTGGTTGTTCTACTTTTGTGTATTTTTAAATTTTTCATAATCTTTACTTGAGGTTTTTAGTTGTTCTGTGTTATCTTCCAGGTCTGATATTCTTTGTTCTGCTTCTTCCATTCTGCTTCTGAGGCTTTTTCCATTCCTTTCCTCTTGATTGGATGAGTGTTTCATTTCCTTTTTCATTTCCTCTTCTGATTTCTTTAGTATTTTTACTTCTTTTTGGAGCTTCTCAATCTCTTCCTGTAGCTCTTTGCTTCACTGGTTGGTTTCCTTATCTTTTTCAGCATGGGATCTTTTCAGTTTTTCTACTTTCTTCCGGAGTTTGTCATTTTCTCTCTCTCTAGGTCCTTCTTGAGTTCTTCATTCTCTTTTCTTAGTTCTTTGATTTGCTGTTTATAATCTTGTAATTCTTTAAATATGTTCCCAATTGTGTTTCTGATATCTGTGTCCTGGGGCATCCCCAGAGGGATCCCACTGTAGGAATCTTCCATAGGGTTGGTAGAGCTTGGTGCAGGATTATCCTGCCCCTTTCCCATGTTGTCTCTTCTTCATGTTCCTCGCATATGGGCTTCTCTTTTCCTGTATTCCAATGTGAGTCCTAAATGCCTCTTCACCATATTGAAGGCTTGCTTTGCTTGCCTCCTTCAGATGCCTTCATAATCCCAGTTGGTGGGGGGATGGGGGGTTCTCTTTAGCCTGCCCAGGTACCTGTGCTTCAGCTGGTCTCAGGAGATCTCCTGCTTATTTCTATAAATAAAATTTTATGGGGACACACACATATACACACCATTCACTTCAGCTGTATTACTATATAGCTCCTTTCCTGATATAACACACGAGTAGTTTTGAAAGAGAAATTATGGCTTGAAAATTTAAGCTTTTAGAATAAGCTGTTGACCCCTGCTATATATATTATGTGTTTTATCACATGGTTTCTACTTATTTACATATTGCATACTTAGAAAGCATAATCATAGGCTGGAGGAATGGCTCAGTGTGTAGAGGAGCTTGCTACCAAGTCTGATGACCTAGGTTCAATCCTCAGAACCTACTAGGTAGAAAGAGGAGAGAACCAGCTTCGTAAGTTGTTCTCTGACCTCCACATGTGTGACATGGTGCACATGCACATGCACACACACAACACATAAATAAATTAATAAATGTGAAATTAAAATAAAAAGGCATAATCATGAAATATCCTTACATTTCACTATCTGGTTATGAAAGGTAGTTTACATGTGTTACTTGTTGCTTTTACAGTTATCTGAACTATTTTTCTCTTCTCTCTCTCTCTCCTCTCTCTTTCTTTCTGTCTTGCTTTCACTTTCAGGGTTTTAACCTCTTCCTCTTTTAAAATCATCAGCCTCTTAATGATTTGGAGAACAGGTATTATGTTTTTCCTGTCTTCTCCTGAGCACATTTACACATTTGATCATAAACCTGCATGTACTTTGCAGAGTCCAAATGCCAAAGCCATGCACAAAAATTCGGAATTGATGTCACTTCCTCTCTCTGGGATCCTTTCAGTTTTTCATTTATTGTGGTCAGGACACAAACTCAGACTTGTTTGATGGTTTTCAGGAGGGTTGATGAAAGGAAGTGGAAAAGGAACAGATTTCCCCAAATCTGTCACTAGACTTTGTAAGCAGATCAGTCACTCATCAGAAGGCTGTGTAGTTAAGCTGTACTTGAAAAACTAGGATAGTAATACCCTTTTCCTGCTTTTTTGCAGCCTAAATGCCCTGTGGAGTGAGAGAAGACTTCAATCTCTCGGCTTGTGAATCCCTTATCTTTCCCAAACGTTAAATTAATTTTTAAAGCTATTTATTCAAAGTTGACTTAACCACTAGAATAGGAGAGATCAGACAAATCAGCTGCAAGAAATGAAGTATGAGGAAACCCGAACTCTTTGACAAAGTATTCCTGGGAGTAAATGTGTTGAATGAAGCCAGCGGGTAAATGATAAGGGCCTTTACACTGTGGATGTAAGAAAGCAATTTATCAAGAGTGCATGAACTCTCTAGTGACTACAAGTGAGGAGGAAAGGAAAGGAAAGGAGTAGCCCTAAAAAATACATTAGAAATGCTAAAGACACACACACAAACCACAGAAAACCCCTATGTGCATGTACTTTTTAATCTTTACATTATTATGCAGAAGCACTGGTATGTTAAAACAGAGGTTTCTCAGTGTTTTGTTTTTTTTTTTTTTTTAACTGTAGGCAATACTACTGTGTAATAAAGTGTTAGGGAAAGCATTTGAAATGGGCCATTCAGTACCTTAAAATTTGCAAAAACTTTGGGCACTCTCCAGTGTAGGTGTGATCAATTCAGGGTATTGTCTGTTAGCTGTTTGCGTGACTCATAAGTCTATATGACCATCTTTCCTGCTTGTAGTGCTTGCCTTTTTAATCTCTAGGACATGTGTGTATAATTCTGAAAGTTCATCCATTTGTATTCTTTTGAGAAGTGTTAGGTGCCTATCACTGATCATCTCATTAATCTCAGCCTCATCTCTTTGAGCCCTGCAGCTGAGACTTGTGTAGCTGTTATCATTTATGTTGGATAAATTGGGGCCATATGTGGTATCTTATCAGCAGCAGTTAAGTAACTCAGATATGGATGGTAACTAGGCATTATGACCTTATCTTAAGGCTTTTAATTCTAGAGGAAAGATCTAATTTCTTAGAGTTGAAGAGTGAACACAGTTGCTAAAATGTGAAATTCCAAGTCTTTATTTTTATTTATTTATTTTTTGTCTTTTTGAGACAGGGTCTCCTCATAGCCCCAGCTGTCCTGGAACTCACACTGTAGACCAGACTGGCCTCCCAAATGCTAGGATTAAAGGTGTGTGCCAACACACGTGGCTTAAAGACTGTTCTTACCTGCCATGTGGGTGCTGGGAATCGAACCTGGGTCCTCTGCAAGACCAGTCGGTGCTCTTAACCACTGAGCCATCTCTCCAGCCCTCCAAGTCTTTATTTTAAGAATACCCATGCTCAGCTTTCTTTATTTTTAATATAACACTTTTATTGATGTTTTGTGTATTTCATACATCATTCTTCAGTTAAATTTAGACATATTTTCCTTTCCCTGCCCCCCACTCCACCCCAGTTCACTCTTCCATACATGTCCTGCATCTTTCAATCTTTAAAGTTTTTCTCTGCAGAGGTTTATTTTTGGAGCAGAATTTAACTGTATCAATTCTTTGACCCAGTCCTTATGTTGTTGTTGTTCCCTCCCATTTGTATTGCTCCAAAATATGCCTATATAAATGTCACATATGTACCAGGATTGTATCCCCTGGAAATAAACTATGTGTTAATTCTGAAATATGTTTAAGAATTCACATTTTCCCTTTAATTTTATATTACTCTAAAATATGAATACATACCTTCCACCCATATATGGTAATTACAATGTCTAAAAACAAGTGGTAAGTTAATTCTAGGACCCATTAAGAGATTCACATTATAACAGCACAATTGCTTTCAGATAAAAAGAAATATGACAATAACGTTGCTCAGCTTGCCTTTCCACAAATGAGGGAAACCATTCCCTGTTTGTTTGTTTGTTTGTTTGTTTGTTTTGGGGGGGGCTTTGTTACTTCACTTAGCATAATGGCTTCAAGTTCAGTCCATTTACCCACAAAGTTCATGTTATCATCCTTCTTTACCACTGCCATAGAACTGTATTGTGTAGATGTACCACATTTTTGTTATCCACTCATCAGTTGAGGGGCATTTGGGTTGGTTCCAGCTCTTCGCAGTTGTGAAGAGAGCTGCAATGAACGTAGATGTGCTTCTGTCTTTGTGGTAGGATGAGTCTTGTTTGGTATATACCCAGAAGTGGTATGGCTGGGTCAGTTGGTAGGCTCAATAAAAAATTTTTTTAAGTCTTTTCCTGTACATGTGTCTTATAGGTTGCTATCAACATTTTCTTGTATCACCTTCAGAATTTCAGGTTTCACATTGAGGTCTTTGATCCACTTGGAGTTGATTTTTGTTCAGGGTGAGAGGTAGGGGTTTAATTTTTTTCTACAAATGTTGATCCCGTTTTGCCAGCACCATTTGCTAAAGATGCTGTCTTTCCTTCATTGAGCTTTTTTGTCCACTTTTATCAAATATGAGGTGGCTGAAATGCTATGAGCTCAAGTTTGGATTTTTAATTTTGTTCCATTGGTCAATGGATCTGTTTTTGTGCCAGTACCAGGTAGTCTTTTGGACTATAGCCCTGTAATATAGCTTGAAGTCTGGTAAGGTGTTTCCCCCTGTATTGCATTTTTTGCTCAGGGTTGCTTTAGCTATTTGGGGTCTTTTGTTTTTCCATATGAATTTAAGGATTTTTTTTCCCAAGTCTGTGAAGAAACTCATGGGGATTTTATTTTTTTCAATTACTTTTTACATTTTATTTATTTTTGTATGTGTATGACTGTACTGTCTGCATGTAGGTTTGTGCACCCGTGTCATGCAATGCTGTGGAGGTCAGAAGAGGGCATCAGATTCCCCTGGAACTGGAGTTAAAGATGGTTCTCAGCCACCATGTGGGTGCTGGGGATCAAACCCGGGTCCTCTGCAAGAGCAGTTGGCGCTTTTAACTGCTAACCCTCATGGGGCTTTTAATTGGGATATCATTGAATCTGTATATTAATTGGGGTAGAATGGACATTTTTACTATAATAATTTTTCCAATCCATAGCATGGGAGGTCTTTCCATCTTCTGATGTCTTCTTCAATTTTCTTCTTCAGGGGTTTAAAAATTTTTTTGTAAAGATCTTTGGTGTCTTTGGTTAGGTTTGTTCCTAGCTATTTTAGTGTTTTTTTAGGCTATTGTGAGTGGCAAGGTCTCATATTCCTTCTTCAGTTGCTTGTTGTTGGTGTAAAGAAGGCTACTGATTTTTGTAGGTTTATTTTGTATCCTGCCACTATATTGAAACTCTTAATGATTTCTAAGTGTTTTCTGTTGGAGTTTTTAGCATCCCTTAGGGCAAACTATCATGCCATCTGCAAAAAGGGACAGCTTGACTTTGTCCTTTCTAGTTAGTGTGTGTCCTTTTGATCAAGACAGTGACTTCTATGAAGGATATTTGCTTAGGAAAGAATTTAGAGAAGTTATAAATCAGGAAACCAATGTTAAGATGACCATTGTGGTGATTACTACTACTACTGGTGGCTGCTTATTTTCCATGGGGCTTTTCAAAGCACATTATGAAAATGTGTCCCAGAATATAAAATGGGAAAACATTTACCCACTGGCTTTCATCCTCAGCTTTCTTTTTTTAATTTAAAAAGTATTTTATTTATTATTTTTATTTTATATGTGTGAGTGTATTGCCTGCATGTATGTAAGTGCACTCATGTCATGCAGTGCTTTCAGAGATCAGGAGAGGATGTTAGATTTCCCTGAAACTGGAGTTACAGTTGTTATCTGCCATGTGGGTGCTGGGAATCTAGTCTGGGTCCTCTGTAATAGCAGGCAATCCTCTTAACCACCTGGCCATCTCTCTAGCCCCCCTTCCCTCCCCATACTCAGCTTTCTGCACTGAGGTAATACTGTTAGCTGAAATCACAGAAATTCCCAGATTTTTATTTTAGTTATTTATTTTCATTTTCACCTGACATTCTTGTAAGAGCTGTTAACAAAGTAGCTAAGTAACTTCAGACACCATGACAATGAAGACAAAACTATTCCACAGGCAAATAAGAGAAAAATTAGAAGTACTAAAATTTCTAATCTCTCTTAGCTAATTTCATTTATAGTTTTTAGCTCTCCACAGAGACATCAGCTTTCCTTATTCCTACTGAGTTAGGCCTTTTTTGTGGTTGAAGTTGTAGTTGTGGTTGTGGTTGTTGTTGACATGGGTTCTGTGAGTATCTCAGGCTGCCCTTGAATTCCCATTCCGTTGTATTAGCCATCTGAGTGTTATGATTATAAATATGTAATCTACACCATTCCAGGCTTGAGTTAGACCCTTAACCCTGTATCCTAAAAACTAATCTTCCTCCTCTTTAAACCACTTAGGTATTATAAGGGGTGCTAGAAGGGATGAATCTTAAAAAAAAAAAAGATGTTGTTACTAAGTAGTTCATGTTGGCCTAAAAGTCACATTTTCTTCCTACTTTAGACTCACCAGTGCTGAGATTATAAGTATTTGCAACATGAGTTTGGACTTGAGTGTGTATGGATAGGAACAGAGAACACTATGATAACTTGAACTATAGTTCAGGTAGCAAATTAATTAGCCAGGATTTTAGAGTCATCCATTGTTATTTTAAACAATATCCTCGGTGACTCTCTATAAATTACATGTTTTAGATATTTACTATTATCTCTAATTTATGAGCACCAAATCAAAGAAAAAAAGCTAAATGGAGAAAAGAGAAGCTTTTGCCCAAGCATCTGTGGTTATGACCACTCTGTCAACATGGAGCCCTGATAATATATAGTGATGTTTCTGATTTCTTTGTTTCTGTCCTTTCTGTCTCTGGAACATCGGTGGATTGACCACAGCTTTGGATAAACTCAGCACACAGCATCTGTACCACCCCACTCAAGTGGAGATTGTACAATCCAATGTGGTGTTTGACATCAGCAGCCTGATGCTCTACGGGACACAGGCAGTGCCAGTGAGACTAAAGATCCTGCTAGATCGGCTCTTCAGTGTCCTGAAGCAAGAGGAAGTGCTGCACATACTGCATGGCCTGGGCTGGACTCTGCGAGACTATGTCCGGGGATACATCCTTCAGGTAGGGGAGGACTTGAGTGCTGCAACTGGGACAACTCTCAGATGGTTGGATGAGTGCTCCGTTGCACACAGGTTTTTCTCTTGCCCTTCATAGGCCCAGATATATGTACCTTCTGCTGGTCAAGGAGTTGGAAAGGAGAGTTATTTTAGTAGGCTGCTGTCAATCCCCAGTAATGTGTGTAGTTAAAGGGAAGTAGTGCTAAAGTTACAGCTGGTCCAAAACTTGCTGTATAGACCAACCTGGTCTTGATCCCACAGAAATCTACCTGCCTCTGCCTTCCAAGTGCTGGGATTAAGAGTGTTCGCCATCACACCTAGCCATTCATTCCTTTTGAATACAGCTCTCTTTCCCTACAAAATAAATAGGCTTATTTCCCCAGTAAGTTTTATTGTCTTTGAGATAAAAAGTGGATATTGAAAATATGAGAATACCCTCTACCTGGGTCCATGAATGTTTTTTCTCATGTCCAGGAGGCATGATGTACTTCTTGATTGCTGTGTGCCCTCATATTTATATTCTTCCCCCAAATCAAAGGCAGAACTGTAGCCTACATAATCTGTCTTTTTGCAGATCCATCAAACTCTCATGTTATAGCTTTCAGAGTTTGATATTCTGGACAACAGATATGGTTATAGGTTTGACCAAGGAACCTGATTGTCAGGCCTGGAACCACTTTTGTACCAGAGCTGTTTCTGATGTGGTAGAGCTTTCAGCATAATCTGGGAGGCCCATAGTCTCTTCCCCACCACAAACCCCCATATTTTTCAACTTTTATTTTATTGTTATATATTTCATGAGTCATTTTGCAATATATATATTTTGCCTCTGAAATTTCTCATCTATCTGCCTTCCTGCAATGCTTCAGGAGTAAATTTTGAGAACAATATGTTAGGGAATCCCTGGGATCCCAAAACTGAGTGATGAATACTACTTATGTCTAAGAAAATTTCATTTAGATGGGGCTGGAGAGATGGCCTAGCTGTTAAGAACACCGACTGCTCTTGCAGAGGACCCGGGTTTGATCCCTAGCACCCACATGGCGGCTGAGAACCGTCTTTAACTCCAGTTCCAGCACCCTCTTCTGACCTCCGTGGCATTGCACGACACTGGTGCACAAACAGTACATTCTGTGCAGACATGTGCAGACAGTACATTCATACACATAAAAAATAAATAAATTTTTTAAAAAGACCAAAACAAATATATAAAAGAAATTTTTCATTTAGAAAAGGTAGAGTCTGAAATAGTTTTTGAAGTTTCCTATGGCATAATACCAAGAGAACTAACCATTCCAAAAAGAAAAAGTTGTTTGTGGCTGTGCCAGCCTTTTAGAACTATAGATCATTCCAGTGCTCATGACCAGAGCCTCCCTATTTAATATGCAAGGCCTTTGCTACCAGCTATGTGTACTATACAGACTGGGTCTATGATGAACGGGAGCCTTCAGTGTCCCTATGCTTTAACCTGGGGTGAGAACACATAAATTCCTGCCATTCTCCTGCATGGTTCCTCCAGGTCTTAGCCAGCACAAGGGAGCAGTAGGATAGTGAATAGAAGTAGAAATAAGAATAGGATGATCTGTCTGCTCCTGTAATAGAAAGATTTCTTAGTTTAGTGAGAGCCTCAGCTTGGAAAGCATAGAAATTTTGGCCCTCAGAGGCTGTGGTGAAGGTGATAGTATTTATACAGTACTATATTCAGTTTATGGAGTGTGTTTTCAGCATTTTCTTACTTGCCTCAGGATGGAAACATTCAGTGTGCAAAGTGGGCTGATAAGTACTGGGAAGTCAGCAGATATGAAGGAGCATAAAGTTCATGATAGAAGGCCAGGCATAAGAACACATAGAGCCACTTCCATAGTGACCGCTTATACTGGCTTAGAGACATGTACAGTACCAGTTCTTTCTGCAGTCAATTCTACAACATGATTGTCAATGTCTCTTACAGATGTTTAACTAGATTGTTACCTAACAGTCTTTCCTTTATATAAAACCCATCAGGTACCATCCTTTTTGTCTGTGCTGTGGTGTTTGGTTCTACCATCAATGATGTATTTAAATTCCATGTGTAATTTTTTGTCTATGATCACAGGAATATATACATCATGTCTTCCTGTTTCAAACAAATAGATATGGGCATGCCTTCATAATAATTCTTTAGAAGCTTCTGTGGAATTTCAAAATTTTTAGTTTATTACTATTTTAATTATATGTGTATGTGGGTATCTGTGTGAGGTTTTTGCACATAAGTGAACTTCTGGAGTAACAGGCTTTTGTGAGCTGCCTAATATGGGTGCTGGAAACTGAACTCAGATCCTCTAGAATAGAATGTACTCTTAGCCACTGAACCATCTCTGTATGTTTTGATGACAGCTAATACACAGCCTGCTGGTTTTTCTGTAACATAATAACACCACTGTTTCCTTCTGCTCTGTCTTGACCAGAGGTTTTTTAGAAAATGAAAAATTTGGCAGGATGTGGTGGCACATATGTTTAATCCCAGCAGAGCCAGGCTGCTCTCTATGAGTTTAAGGCCAGCCTAGCCTACCTAGTGAGTTCCAGGTCAGCTGGGGCTACAGGGAAAACCTGTCTCAAAAAGACAAAGAGATGGGGCTGGAGAAATGGCCTAGCGGTTAAGAACGCCGACTGCTCTTACAGAGGACCCGGGTTCGAACCCCAGCACCCACATGGCAGCCGAGAACCTTCTGAAACTCCAATTCCAGAACTCCAGTTCCAGGGGAATCCGACACCCTCTTCTGACCTCCGCGGCATTGCACGACACGGGTGCACAAACCTGCATGCAAGACAGTACATTCATACACATACAGAAATAAATAAAATTTAAAAAAAAGACAAAGAGGAAGGAAGGAAGGAAGGAAGGAAGGAAGGAAGGAAGGAAGGAAGGAAGGAAGGAAAGAAAGAAAGAAAGAAAAGAAGGAAGAAAGAAAGAGAAAGAGAGAAAGAAAAAGAAAGGAAAGAAAGAAGAAAGGAAAGAGGAAGGAAGGAGAGAGGAAGGGAGGGAGGGAGGGAGAGAGAGAGAAAGAAAGGAAGGAAGGAAAGAGAGAGGAAGGAGGGAGGGAGAGGGAGAACAAGGAAGAAGAAAAAGGAAGGAAGAAAAGAAAGAAAGAAGAGAGAGAAAGAAAAGAAAGAGAAAGGAAGGAGAGAGAGAAAAGAAGAAAGAAAAAAGTTAAGTTTATTTAGATAATTGTTTTCCCAACATTTCATTATACCTTTAAGTTTAGAAAATATACTTCTTTAAAATGTACTGTAGGGGCCTAGAGAGATAACTGTTTAAGAGCTGCTCTTGCAGAGCACCTGGGTTCAGTTCCCAGTACCCACATGGCAGCTAACGACCATCCATAATTCCAGTTCCTGGGAATCTGATGCCCTCTTCTGACCTCTATGGACATTGAATAACATGGGTCCACTTATGTACATATAGGCAATTCACTCATACACATGAAATAATAAATAAAATATTAAAATTGAAATGCACTGTAGATTCCATTGTATATGAGAGATAGTTGCAAGAAAAGTTAAGTATGAAAGAAAAAATTAGCAAAAGCTTCAAATCAACATGTTTAATGTCTCTTATGAGGAAATGAAACATCACATACAGAGAATATTGTCATTCTTTAGCTGTATTTAATTTTCATTGAGTAATGTAAATTTTGATAAATTATCTAACAGAATTACCTAACAGTAAATAAAATTAATAAAAGTAAAATAAAATAAAAATAAATTACCTAACAGTACTCAAATTTTAATAAATAATTTCTCCATTCAGAGTTTAAAATGAATGTTTTCAGAAAATCAGAGCTTTTTTTTACACTAGAGGTTGTCTTGCTGTATTGATAGAATTGACACAATATTTATTTTACTTAGAGACAATTTTGTCATTTAGCATATATAATATACTTCTTCTTTGTGAAAACAATTCTTGAGTTAGAGTGAAAAGGTTTCAGGACACAGAACCATTTAAAGGTACTTAGAAAATTTTGTAAAAAAAAAAAGCTCATTTGTAAAAGGAAAAAAAGAGCTCAACTATAAAAATAACACCCTTTTTTCTAAAGATGTTCCTTGACTACTGGCCAATATTTTAGAAATTATGTCTACTAATGATAAGGTATGTACTTGACTTGGAATATAATTATATGTAGCATTTTTATACAACTGTATTATAAAATATGCATCTGAGGGCTAGGGACCCTATAATGCACTATTAGTGTACAAGTCATTTTATCTAGCTAAAACTCAATTGTCTTGTAGCCCTCAAGGCATCAATTTTAACATTATTGCTCTGAACAACAGTATATTGAATATTATGTCAGTTAAAGGAGAATAATTATCAAGGCAAGTTAAGGTGGCTGTTAGTCTTACCACATATTGACTTGGTTAGCAGTTGGCTATAGATTGTGTTACTGGGCAAATGAAGATGTACGGTAAGTTGAACTGGTCAAGCCAGGATATTAATTTAACTCTCTGTGGGCTCTCACCTACATCCTTTATATATTTCCTATTTTTAGCAGTAATTTTGAATGTGGAAGAAAAGCAGATGTATGAGCTATTAAATTTGGGATGAGGGGTGTGGTTGGAGGAGAAGAGCAGGCCAGTCAGAACTCACGTAGAAGTTGTCATTCCTAGAATTAAAAAGTTCAAAAAAAGGGAAGATGACAGTGATGCCACACATTCATTGAAAAGATTGGCATATCTGTTTGATAAAAATGGCCTTTCACTTAGATAATTATCTATGTAATTCATAAGCCAGCCAGTTGGTATAAAATGCACAGTGCAACTTAATCCACAGCTACTTAAGAATATAAGTAATTTTTTTATTTTTTATTTATTTATTTTCTATGTGTATGAATGTACTGTCTGCTTGTAGGTTAGTTTTCTAAAAATTTTTCATTCAGAAAGTACAGACATAAGTGCTTCAGAAAAGTAAAATGGGAGTAGTCAGTTAAATCCTGAATTATAAAAATATGGGAGCGTTGTGACCTTTTCTGGTAATAAAGAATGATAATTATTATTTTAGGTCATATTCTAAGGGCCCATTTATTGACAAATAATGAAAGTGTCTGATCTTTCCTTTCCCCATTTCCTCCATCTTTCTCCTAAGAAATCAGAATATAGATGATTATCATTGTTGAATTTAGTCATTTAAAAAAATCTAATTTTCACACCACCTCTTTTTAGCTGGAACATGTAGCTGACTTGCCTGAGCGCATGTACCAGCCTGTTCTTTGGAAACCTCCCCATTTGAAAGTGGGTCCTGCCAGAACTCAAAGAACTAGCTCAGATCTTCTGAATAATTATCTGGGGTGTCAGCAGCTTGTGAGCAGAGGAGTAGTATACACATCTCAAGTCGCCCAGGCCTTAACAGAGCAATCAGCACCATAGAACAGCATTTCTCAGTGCTTCTCAAAGAGAATCAGTCTGTGAGAAACCACACTTTAGATGTGGGAGGAACTAAGCACTGGGTCCTTCTCTGAGCATTTTATTATACACATTAGCATGATAAAAACTATAAGAAGTTTTGAAAGAAAGGGGCTGTGAGACCCTAACCTTTCCCAATTCACAATCTTTTTCTGTGGAGTTTATCGGAAGTATTCACATCCTGAACAAACCCACCTCTTGCTCAGCAATGGATATGTGTGTGAAGGATTTCTTCTACCTACTGCTGCTCCATCAGCATGGGTCATATCTTGTCTTGTAGATATGGGATGAAGTTCCAGCTGCTGTTTTTGTTTTAACTAGGACCAGATGAACCAATGGAGCTCTTTTCTGGTTTGGTTCCATCTCCAGACTTTCTTCAAAGCTCCTACCACAATTTACACTCATTCAGTTGTTACAGTGTGCCCTTGACATTGCATTAAAATACCACAAATTCAGGGCACTCAGTACATACTGGTTACAAGAAAATCTGCTTAAACTTGGAATAGCTTGATATTTTACTATAGAACTCCCGCAATACCCAGCAACTTCAGTTCATCAAAGAATCCCTGGTATTTCTTTAGACTTTTTAGGGGCTGACTATAGTAGTTTTTCTCTGGGCTGTCAAAGGTAGAAAGAAGCAAAGGCTTCAGGCTGCCTAGCCAGTGGTCTGTGCAAAATAAATGTTTTGTGGTATCTGTGTGGTAGAAAATGTCAATATTTAGCATACAGTTGTATTATGTGACTCAGTTCTTCTCTGAATCCCCTTCTATAGTTTTCTTGTAGTTACTGCCAGTAAATTAGCATTTGGTATAGTTGATGCCCAAAGAGGTTAAGTGACTTTTCTATGATCACAGTAACTTCTTTTTTTTCCCTTCAGTATATATTTTTATTGAATTTTTGTGCATTTCACACAGTACATCCCAAGCACATCCAGATCCCCTTCCCAAAGTCCAGCTGCTCCTACAGTCCTCTGTCATGTATATTAAGGCCTGTTGAATCGGGTCTGAATCCCTGGATGTCCCTAGGTGTGCGTTCATCCACTGGCACCTAGTCAGTCTATCTAGCATAACTTCCTTAAAAAAGGACCAACTTGCTGGAGATGGTGGTGCATGCCATTAATCCCAGCACTCAGCAGGCGGATCTCTGTGAGTTCAAGGCCAGCCTGGTCTACAGAGCAAGCTCCAGGCAAGCTGGGACTAAAGGGAGACCCTGTCTCAAAAATACCAAAAAAAAAAGACCAACCTCTAATTGGTGTAGTTAGTATGGTAAGCTTCCTGAAGATAAGAGCCATGTATTTCCTGTTCACCACTTAAACCGTATCCCAACACTTGATTTGGGATAATATAGAGCACATTAAATGTTAGGTGGAGAGTTTGACCTAAATGTCACTTGAATTTAGGCCTCTAAGAGGAGTGATTAGATGCTTGGGGTTTTGTTTTTTATTATTATTTTTTTGTCTTTTTGAGACAGTGTTTCCCTTTAGTCCCAGCTGGCCTGGAGCTCCTGTGTAGACCAGGCTGGCCTTAGACTCACAGAGATCTGCCTGCCTCTGCCTCCCAAGTGCTGGGATTAAAGGCGTGCACCACCACGCCCATCATGTTTCACTTATTTTTTAAAGACTACCAGACTGTCTTTTAAGAGTGAAATTTGTTGTTAGAGTCCTAAGTTTGAGGATATGGGTTGAGGAAGAGAGGTCTGAGAGGTCCTGAACTTTAATGACTAAAGATTTCTTGTATTCAGCAGCAGGTTAGATATGCCTGGCCTTAGGCAAAAATAGGTGACTATGTTTCTTTTTTGTCTATGTCTTGGTATTCTGGGTCAGAGGCAGATTTGTAGTTTGGGCTACGAGCTTGAAGTCTTACCAGATGTATAAGATTAGGCCCATGTTTTTATTTACCTTGAGGCCCTCACCTGTAAAACAGCATAATAATAGTACTTTGTAGCTTTGTGAATATAAAAGCAAAATGATGCACCTAAAGTGTTACTAAGTCCAGCTCATATTAACTATTAATATAATTATGACAAGATGAGCATATAAACCATTACAGACTATCACCTTTAGAACTTGTTTTATAAAATAAACTCTGGATTTGTATATTTCACTGTGCTCCTTAGCACAGAATGCCTCTCCAACCAGTCAGACAAAAAAGATAGCTACTATTAAATTGAAAATAAATCACATGTACATAACCATATTCACAAATACACATGGATATTTGTACATTTGAGTGTACTTGGATATAAATGAGATGCAGATGATCACAGTGATGGACATTGGGCTCTGGAGTTGGGCAAACTTGGATATGAATTTTGGTATCACTTTTAATAGCTTTTTTGTAATTTTTTATTGAAATTTTGAGTATTTCATATAGAACATCTTAATTTATACCCCGCTTCCTCACTGGCACCCTCCTATAGCCCACCCACACTGGAATTCATGCATTTTTGTCATTCGTGTTAAGGCCTCTCTAGGAAAGTTAGTGTCCCCAGACATCCCTCAGTGCAAGTTCATCACTGAGGTCTAGTCAGTCTATCTAGAGTCTCTCCCTTAAAGAATATCAGCTCTTCCTCACCCAGCAATAATCTGCTGCCAGTAGATTAAGGCCTGCTGCCCATTTCCACAATTCTGTGCTGGGTTTTTGTCTACTTGAGTTTTCATGGGTCTTCTGCATGCTGACACTATTGCTGTTAAGTTCATACAAACAGTGTCCCAGGAGCCTGTCAGACCCTTATTTCCATATGGTCATGCACTTCCTTTATGGCTCTTATAATTTTACTGCCCCCTCTTCTGAAATGGTTCCTGAGCCCTTGTGAAGTTTAAAATGGGAGTCCTGTCCAAGGACTCTGCAGGCTCTTATATTCTCTGTGCTTTGGCCATTTGTGACCTTTTTTTGTTCCTGGTCCTTTACTGCATGAGGGAACTTCATTGATGAGAGTAGAGAGATGCATTAGTGTTTTCTTTACTCCTTGTTCTATGCCATAGACCTTTGCTGTAGAGGTTGCATTTTAGATGTGCCACTTAGGCTTGAGCAGTAGACAGACAATGTCTGTATATGACCAGTTGTGGAGCTCTGTAATAATCTCTATCTGTTGCAAAAGAAGCTTCTTTGTTGAGTGAAGTCTGGGATACTTGTCTGTAAATATAAGGATCCATATTTTCCACATAGTAAGAACTTAACATTTGTCTAGGGATGAGACAGGTTTGAGGTTTCCTCTAAGATCTATGACCTCTCCAGCCATGTGTTTTTGGCTATATTTACAGTACTACACATGAGTTTCCTTCCACTGAGTGGGCATTAAGTCCAATTAGGTAGCTGTTGAGTACCCCCAAGATAAAAGTGCCACTACTGCCCCAATGTAGTTTGCTGTGCTGGCCATTGGTGTGGTTATTAGGCCTTAAAGCTGGGGTTGGACCATCAGTTGATGTTCTCCCTTAGCAGCTTGCATAGTGTTCTCCAAATACTCTGAGAGCTAGCCTTCAGGGGCTTCCAGGTCAATTCTAGCCCCCATTGCTCTAAGTCCTATGAGAAGTATGTCCTGTCTTCAGCAATTGGATCTTAAAGTTCTGAGAGGCAGTCAAGGGCTGTGGTAATACCCTATGTAACTTTGGGAGCCTCTTGGACTATCCTAGCCAACAATTCAAAGGGAAGTTTCTCCTGTCTGGAACTTTTTTTGTTGCTGTTATGTAGCATTCAGCTTTTACATAAGGAAAATAAATTATCAATATGTTTCTTCATCTATAAATGCTAAAATATAATGATACTGTATTTAAATATTGTATGCAATAACTAGCCCAAGGCACTCTTTATTAATAAGTATAATATTATATATGCTTACATGTATGCATTTTGTAAGTAATGATTTTGTCTACCACTTTTATATTTCTTTATTTCACAACTTATTCAATACCTTTCTGCCCCCTGGTGCAGAATAAATGAGTATTAGATGAATTTGTTAAAATTAGTGTGTGGATGCCAGGCATGGTGTTTCACACCTTTAATCCCAGAACTCTGGAGGCAGAGGCAGGCGGATCTTTGTGAGTTCAAGGTCAGCTTGGTTTACATATTGAGCTCCAGGCCAGCTTGGACTAAAGGGAGACCCTGTCTCAAAAAAAAGACAAAAAAAATTAGTGTATGGGTGTAGTTCAATGATGGAACATTGGCTTGGCAGGCAGACTCTTGTGTTCAGTGCCCAACACTGCAAAATCAATAGGCAGCCTGTTTAATGAGTATGAGCGGGCCTCACAGAATTTTAGGGAATTCCAAAAGTATAAAGAAGAAAGTACCAAGGCATAGTTCATTTAGGTAAACTTTAAATCAGTTAATAACTATGTACAGAGAGTACCAGAGTAGGCCTTCCAGAAAGCCCACACTGTAATAAGCAACCCAGCCCTGAACAAATGTTAGGAAGAAATATATGATGAAATCTAAGAGAATATGTAACTGAGTGGCCCTTCTAGAAAGCCCACACTGTAATAAGCAAGACAGCCCTGCCCTGAACAAGTGTTAGGAATGAACTAACCTGATGAAAACTAAGAGAATATATGAATGACTTAAAGTAGGGATAATTTGGTGCCACGTAAAGATTAGATTAGATTAGATTATCACCACATGTGGTGGTTGAATGAGAAATGTCCCCCCTAGGCTCCAAGTATTTGAATGCTTGGCCCCAGTTAGTGTCCCAATTAGAAGGTGTGATCCTTTAGAGAAAACACATCATTGGGGGTGGAGTTTGAGAGTATATAGCCTTGTCCCACTACCGGCTCTCTCTCTCTCTCTCTCTCTCTCTCTCTCTCTCTCTCTCTCTCTCTCTCTCTCTCTCTCTTTCTCTCTCTTTCTGTGCTTCCTGTATATCCTTGGAGATATGAGCTCTCAGTTGTCTCCTCCAACTGCCCCCTGCCATGTCTCCCCCATCATGATGGATTCCTAACCCTCTGGAATCATAAGCCCAAATAAACACTTCCTTCTATAAGTTGCCTTGGTTATGATGTTTTATCACAGCAACAGAAAAGTATGTAACACACCAGAGTACATTAAAAAGTTGTCCTTGTATGATATTACCAATTTGCGAATCTTTCAAGAGAGGAAGAGCACATGTATAAATAGCTAAGATGCCCTGTCTTTGGCAGGGACATACAGAAGGTAGATGATTTGAGACACTATGTTATGTTTATAGTGTCTGTTTTTTCAGAGCACTTGGACGGCTCTACAAACATTATCCTGGCAATTCTCCTAGCCTCCCTATTAAAAAGATAGTTTCAGAGACTATTATCCCCAGTTTTAAAGTTACAATGGCTAATGGCCTTAGGCAAACCCAGAGCTGGAAGTAGAATACAGGGATTTTGAATCCCTTGCCAAAACTCTGTTTGAATAGCAATGAAAACCAAAACCTTAGACCTAAGGATGAAGTTTGATGTTTTGTGCTAAGAGCTAAAATGAAAATATTCTTACCTTCACCTTTGCAACATAGAAGTAAATAGCTCACTAAATTCTGACTGGAATGCAATGACTGCTAGAGTAGAAATTATGTATATTCAGGGATTTTTGCACCCCCCCAGGAGAAGCACAAGTGATTCCATCTTTCACCCACAAGTTTTCATTTGATAAAAACCAGTTCATATTTACTTGAATATATATTCTCTTGGATGGCATTGATTAAACCATATTATTTGCTTTTTGTTGAATTTAAAATGGGCAGGTCTGGAACTTTGGTCTTAAAACTCAAATCAACCATCAATTAACTTTCTAGCTATGCATAAAATACATGTCCGTGAGTCTCATTTTCTTGGTTGGCACCTTCTTAGTGAAGAGCAGTAACGTACTAAATTCATAGTGAAGCTCAGAGAATTTAATTCCACAACTAATCATCTTTTTCAGTCCCAACCGTTTAAGTTTCTAGAATGCAGAATTTTCATGGCTCTGTTACTTGCCCATATATTTTATTTGAGTTACTATATTCTTTTCTAATATTTTCTTCAGCTTGACATGAGGAATAACTAGAACCAAAATCAATTATGGCTGACAAAGAGGCATGAGGAGGCTTTTAGGGCCAGGTCCTACCATCTGGGTTGGGTTTGATTTGGTTTGCTTTGGTATGGTGTGGGGTGTGTGTGTGTGTGTGTGTGTGTGTGTGTGTGTGTGTGTGCTACATTTTTTTCCCAAAGCCAATTTTTTTTATTGATGCTTTGTGTATTTCATACATCATTTCCCCAATTCAGTTCAGGCATATTTCCCCCTTCCCTTCCCCCACCCACCCACCCAGATCATGCATTCTGCCATAACTGTCCTGCATCTTTGCTCTCAATTTTTTTTTCCCATTTTTTAGCTATAAGTGATAATCCATGAGTACAAGCATCCTTCATGCAAAACCTATCTGCAGGCTGTTGTGCCCAAACACCTACAGCCCCACCATCCAGTGGGGGGTGACAGGTTGTTTGTTCAATCAAGTTGATCAAATGAGTGTCCAGACTACATTGCTGTAGTTTCACCATTCACCCCAATCGCAGCCCTTACATTCTACCACGCCCCCTCTTCCGCAGGTTGTTCCCTAGGCTTAGAAAAGGGGCACAGGTGGATGAGAGGTAAAACAGTCCACTCTCTCTGGAGCTGTTGTCTTGGACTCTGGTCACTTCTGGCTGTTTTCTTTCATGGGCTGACAGTTTGTCCAGGAATAACCTTTCGATCCTACTAATGAAGCACAAGCAATTAGATATATAAGTATTAATTGTTATCGTAGGTTACTTTGGTATAGGCACAGATGTTTGGATGGTATGTTAATCCATGAGTTACATTTTTTTCTGTTGAATATGACAGGGTCTTACTGTGGCTTATAACATCTCCTGACCGTTACAGGGTGCAAGCTTGTGGCATCAGCCATGGGTTATTCCTCCATGAAACTTACCTTCTAGGAGCCGCAAAGGTTTTAATACGAGAGACTTTCTTACCTCCCCCCCCATAGAACAAGGAGAAATATGATGATGATGTCGTTCTCCAACTGTAAATTGGAGACAACTATTACAGAGGTAATCTCTTATAAAACCGATAAAACTGCCTTCTTGAATTGACTAATAGACATAGGAACTGTGAAAAGGATTATTCTCTATTCAGAACCAAATATAACACTAAAGTCTCCAAAGCCAATTTTTTATTGAAGCTTTGTGCATTTCATACAAATTTTCAAATCAAATCTAGACCCATGCCCCTCTCCTTGCCCCCCCCACCCCACCAGAGCTTACGCATTCTTCCAAACAAAGTGTCCTACATTTGAAGTACTGGTATGTGAAATCCTGAAGGGCTGTGAGAGATTTAAAAAAATGAAATAAGGATCTGTAGGTCTTGTAGAAGCTTTTGCCATGTCTGTACAGATGGAACAAACATAAGTAAATTTACAGAACTACAGAATCTTACAAAGAATATATGTTTGATTCCTACAACTGCATTGTGTAGTGCCAACAGTGATTGCAAAATAGAAATGTAGGCCAATACATGTGCTCGTAGAATCAGAATAACCACTGCCAAACTGAATTAATCTATGAAGACTTGTTGTAAGAGAAGATTATTATTATTGTTGTTATTATTATTATTATTATTATTATTATTATTATTATTTGGGGGGTCTTTTTGAGACAGGGTAGAGAAAATTCTTAAGAAAAAAATGACCAGGCATAGTGGCACATGCCTTTAATCCCAGCACTCAGGAGGCAGAGTCAGGTGGATCTCTGTGAGTTCAAGGCCAGCTGGGGCTATGGGGAGACCTATCTTAGAAAGACCAAAACAAAACAAAACAAAACAAAAAAGGGATATTGTACTCTGTAGAGAGGAGAGAACAAACATGTTTCTATGTGAACAAGTTCATGGGAAAAGTTGATTTTCAGTAGGTTGAACAACTCTGAGCTCTGATGTTGGTGAGCATGGCGTTTTATCTGTCTGATGCTTGCATATCACTACTACTTTCTCTGGAAAGTGACTCCTGATTCTGAGAGTTCACCAGTTTGGCATTTGTTTTTCATAAGCCTCAGACTTAACATGGTAGGTAAGTCTCTAGGGACTCTCTAATTATTTTACCACTCTGGTCCTTTTCCTGTATAGGAAGTGTCTCCATTTGTTGCAGTCAATGAACAAAGTGTTCAGATTTTCACACTCTCCCTCCTAGCCCTTTTCTCTTGCTTTGCTCAGTCAAAGATACTTTAGATGGGAAACTTGGGAGAGTACATTGAGCAGCACTAAGTATATAATTCAGCAGTGGATTGTTTTGTACAACTACAGCAGACTATAATGCAGAAAACCCACAGTTAAGGGAAAGATACTGGTTGGGAGGCATTTTCCATCCAGAATTCATCATCTGTTCGCTGTGTGATTCTTATGCATTGACCCCAGAAAAAAACATGTTTTAGAGACTTTGAGAGCCAGAAGTTCTTTCTATGAGGAAACCCTTTTCCCTGGCTTCTTTATTCTTATGTAATTTTCTGTTTCACAAAGCCATAATAATAGTGTCAGAGGCAGCTTTCTAGTTCATGTGAGTAATGTGGGTTTTGTATCTTCTATTTTTATTTTAATACGCTTTCCCCACTGTGGATTTTTTTGTTTTGCTTTGTGTTAAAATAGTGTTAAGAAAATGTAGCAATTCAAAATGTGGTATGCAGTACATTATTTCTGCAATAAAGTTTGAAGGAAGGTGCTGTTGAAAACAGACATTTCTGAAGATAAACAGGAGAGTGAGAAGCAAGCCACTCAGTATTGGCTCACAGTGGTAGTAGTCCAGGCTTTAAAACTTGGCATTAATAACAGAATAGACCGTGGGTTTTTGTGTCTAGTGTTGCTATTCATATTAATCTGCTTATTTTATAGATTGCTGATAAGACAACATTAGGAAGTCAGAGAAGCGTCTTAATTTGATCCATTCACTTGCCTGTGTTTAAATATATAATAATGGTTAGAAAATTTTTTAAGAACAACAGTAAGATTTATTTAGATACCTTTTGAAAGAGTAATTAAAAGCTCCTTGTCTCTGTGCTCTCATCTCTGCCAAAATTTGAGTTCATGCCGAACCTGTTCCACTGAGTCAGCCATCAGTCTGTCACCAGTGGAATTGCTATTCCGCATATTGACAGGTGAGGGAATGTCTGCCTTGCAGTAGCTGTGGGCTTGTGCCAGAATCTGAGATCCATAGGACCAGTTCTGGGAGCTTTTCAATTCAGAACCAAGGTCCCGATTTCTAATAGTAGAGCTGGGGAAGCCAGTTAATTCTGTGACTAAAACCATGGTTTAGAAAATAAAAAGTTCTCCCTTCATTGTAGTGCTTTATTGCTTTAAAATATGAGTGTCTCTGCCCATTGATCCTCTGGTGACTTTCTGCTGGATTCAAACTGTGGTTTCTTAGGTGAAAAGGTCAGCATGTTATTCATTCAGCCACACATCGATGAAGATTAACTGAAAGCAGCACAAGACATTTGGATGCTGCCATACCTAGGATACCTGAAGGAAGTTTCTTTCTTTCCTCCCTAGCCTAACTCAGACTGCTATAGAAAGAGGATGCTCTGTCTTCTGGGAGTGGGGGAGGGTTCTCATTGGGTATATATTAACTGCTTCAAATCCCATGGCCATAGGGTGAATAAGAACCCTTGAGAATCGGACATGTCATCTTTGTAGCATCATCTGATTTAGTGCTTTTCCTCAAGTCTGCAGTGTCTCTGGGGGCCTTTTTCCCTTGCAGCACTGATCTTTCAATGAGGTGCTAGTGTCTGTCCTGAGCAATAACAAGGAAAAACCATGAAGTGTGAACAGCTCTTATTAGAGGGGTAAATGTCATTAACGCCTTTGTAGCCTTCTCTATAGACTGAATGCTCTTGTCAAAAGAGTAACTCACTGAAGCCTCCCTTTAAATCATATAAATGGAGTTTAACATGCTGGAGTTGTACATTTTAATTAAGCAAGGCCCTTGCCCCCCTTTGCTTATACAATTTTTTATAGCCAGCTGTGCTTGTATACCTTAGAAGAACAATCCTCTAAAATACTGCTTTCGAAAAAATGTTAATCAAGTTTATGTCAAGGATTTGAAAAATAGTTTACTCTAAATCAAAGTTTTACTTATTCTTTGATGGTAGCAACTAACCAGTATCTCTGTCACCTTTAGTGTTTTAGGTACACAGGTGTACCCAGCACTGTAATATACATGTTTTATATACTATATGAGAAAACACTAGAATGCCAAGTATATGAGTCTAGATTAATTGAGGCACCTAGTGTTTAAGCAGTGATTTTACATTATTTCACATTATTACACTAAGCTCTTTCTGTAAACATGAATTTCCCTTATGTAAATTTCTAGTGTTTTCTTGAAGCAAAAAATTTATAGGCAAAAATTTGCTTTAATCTCTTCTATTAATTTCTAGTTACTCTTGGTTATGTCTTTAAGTTGCAAAATTAAGTAGTTATATGGTGGAAGACTGAGACATGAAAATAGAATGTCTTTTTTCTGGTAATTATTTTTTATTAAAAAAAATGAAACAGTTAAAATATGGGTGGTAAATCCAGAGACGTTATAGTCAAATTAAAAGTAAAATTATTTATACTGTGCTTATTGCTAGAATATTTAATAAGATGTTTATTTAGCACATAGTTTTTTTTTTTTAATTTGATCCTCCCCGTGCTCCTTTTAAAAATGCATTAAGTGAGCAAGCCATAGTTCTCCCTCAAATTATGTGTGGTTTTTGTTTATTTGTTTTTGCTTCTTACTGATAAGATGGAAGAAAATTCTAAAGATATTTACTTAAGTGTCTGCTACTATCTATAGGTGGTAAACAGACTGCATATCCCTGTGTTACAGCTTTCAGTGTGATGGAAGGTGGTGGCTAAGGCTGACCTAAAGGAAAATAAGGATCATTAGTTGCACTTAATAATAAATACTTAAGCTAGTTGTGTATATATATGTATATATAATGCATATGTATGCACATACACATACACACATACTCACACAAACAATTAAATGTAAATAGACTCTGGAATGTATTTCCAACTTTATTGAGAAGTTAATGATTAAAACTATCTTAAACCCTTCCTAGATATCTTGGTTGTATTGTTAATTTAAATTCTGCTATGAAGACTCAATAGACAAAAGTATTTTCAGCCCTACCCACATCTGCTTAAGATAGATTAATTCTTTTGAATTAATGAGATTTTTACTGTGTATTATAGAAATTCACCTGTTTATTAAAGAAGTTAAGCAGTAAAATTTGGTTCCTTCCTATTCTTTAACTCATATACATATATATATATATATGTGTGTGTGTGTGTGTGTGTGTATATATATATGTTAATGATATAATGAGATAAGTTAATGAAAATTTATTTTAAAGTTCCTTTTCAGTCAGAATCCAAAGATCATCCCTTTTACCCCCTCAATCATTTCTCAAAACCTGTGAAGCCACTCATTCAGAACAAGATGATCTCAGTGGAATTGCTGTTGCCAGTCCCACTTAGGGAATAATTGGGCCAGTTATAATGTGCATGTTTTACATTAAATTCTACATTAATAGAAAGAATGTAAAATTTGGAAATAGAATATATTCCCTTTGTTAGCTTCCTTTATACACAGTGTCTGGAACTTTAGTTCATCTAAAGCTTTCTTGATGGGGAAGTTGCACATGCATATAATTAGAAGGTGACAGTCTAGTGCCAGTAGGAGATTCTTAGGGAAAGTGGTCGCACATGTGGGGGACTGTGAGAAGACTTCAGAGAGCACCACCGGCTTCACCTGCTCCTTTCTCTGTTCTACCTTACACCTGTATCTAGGCTGTCAATACATAAATTATACTTTCTAAGGTTCATATTTTAGGATAACTTTGATGCCCAGGGCTTCAAAATGATCAAAGATACATAGTAAAATTTCATAAATGTTTTTCAAGGTACCAGATTGAAGGAAGCTTTATTGTACTGTATTTACCATATGGAAAAGTATTTGGGACCTGAAAAGGGCGCAGTCTCAGAATGGGAGCACCTCTTAAAAGAAAACTTTGTCAAAGAATGCTATAGAATAGGGTTTTCAAGTATGATTTATTCACCAGAGGCTATTTCTTTTGAAAGCCCAAACAGCATTCTAGGTAAAAGTGGTCTCTCAGACCTAAGGAGTATGTGATAGTTTAAATTTCATAAACATTTAAGATTTGTCTATGTCACAGGTCAAATATATCTTGGCATATGTCTGGTTGCTATTTATTTTAGTCAAAGTTTGGATTTTGTTGTGATTATTAGGTTGAATTTCTTTACAAAATTAAGTGTACCTTCTCGTTCATGTATAATTTTATATTAATAGAAAGTCAAGATGGCAGAATTTAAATGCCAAAATCATGGTGGAAAAGATAAGGTGTCGGGGCTAGAGAGATGGCTCAGCAGTTACACTTGCTGTTCTTCCAAGTTCCATTCCCAGCACCCACATGGCAGCTAACAACCATCCTTAGCTCTAGTTCAGGGAATCTGACACTCTCTTCTGGCCTCTGGGGGCATTTCATGCATGTGGTGCACTTACATGCAGGCAAAACACTCATACACAGAAAAGAAAAACAACAAGTAAAATTTTAAAAATAAAAAGTGTTATTTCTCTGCAAAATTCTTTGATTTTGTTATAGCTACATATTTTTATGATCACTTTTATGTAATAAATATATGAATATTGAAGAGGGTTTGTGAAGGTCATAAGTTTTTAGTTATTGTCTACTAATTTATAACAATCATGTATGTAAAGGAGTAATGTGTGATTATTAAATATAAGAATACTAAAGATTATATTTTTTTCAAATCACACTACAGTGTTTTCAGTAAGTTCCACAGAGATGGAATATACTTAAATACTGAACAGTCTTGGACCTTTGTAGTATGTTATCTATAAGGTAGTTCTAAAAACTAAATTTTGGAATGATGTTCACAAAGATAAAGCATGTTTTCCTGTGGCTAAATATATAAATTGTATAGTTATCTTCCCCATCTAAAGTAGTTGAAAACATAAATATGTTAAACATGAAACCTCTAAACATGTTTCAGGAAACTTTCTACTTAAATCTATAAAGTATATTGTTTTGCTTTTATAGAGCTTATGAATATTTTATGTTAGCACATTTGATAGATCCTAATATAGCAATGATACTTTATATATAAAATACAAATATATTTATACATTTCTATACAGTTACATATTTTGTTTAAAAATTAGAATAGAATGAATTTCTTCTGTTTATAGCACTAACCTTGAGGATCAGGTAATGAAACAGCTTTTGTTAATAAAAATTTGGTTTATACCCAGGCATGGTGGTGTACACCTTTAATCCCAGGACTGAGGAGGCAGAGGCAGGCAGATCTCTGGGAGTTCAAGGCCAGCCTGGTCTACATAGTGAGTTCCAGAACAGAAACCAGAATTTTACTTAGAAATTGTTCACCAGCTGAGCGTAAGTGGCACACACCTTTAATCCTAGCACTCGGGAGGCAGGGCAGAGGCAGGCGGATCTTTGTGACTTCAAGGCCAGCCTGGTCAATATAGTGAGTTCCAGGACAGCTGGGGCTATAGGGAGACCCTGTATCAAAAAGACCAAAAAAAGGGGAAAAAAAGTTAACCAAATACTCTTATTTCTTTGCTAAGTATAACTTTTAAAGTGTGAAAATATGATGATTCATCTGCAAGATGGTTACTTTTTTTAAACTAGAGTATTAGTTTGACATAGATTTCTGTGAAGTGTTTATAGGATATAAAAAGAGCTTGTTTTAGCCAGCAGTGGTGGTGCACACCTTTAATCCCAGCACTCAGAAGGCAGAGGCAGGCAGATCTCTGTGAGGTCAAGGCCAGCATGTCTACATACCTAGCTCTAGGACAGCTGGAACTAAAGGTAGACCCTGTCTCAAAAAGATTTAAAAAAAAAAAAAAAGAGCTTGATTTAATGTTACAGTTACTGTGGACAGGGCTTAAACACAAGACTGATAGGAAGGAATTTTTTGTTTAAGTCCAAGAGGCTCTATAAACACAAACTAGGAACATATATTTAGGTTAAATAAAAGTCAATATACCTCAGGTTATTAATGATTTTAAGACCTAAAGAATTTTGCTGAACTTTACAGCAAGAAAGTTTGCATGGAGTACTTCAGTAGGTGGTATTAAATTTCATCACATTTTTTTTACCTTTGTGCAGTGTTGCATGCCATGAAGAAATTTTATACAAAAATATATAATAGTCTATGAAAGCATTTAGAAGGAGAGAGAAATATGGCTGGTTGCAGAGTACCAACACTAATGGTTGTTAGGTTATAGTTTTACTTCAATGATAGTTAATGCTTTCAAATGAGCATATTAGTTACCTAGTTTCATGACAAACTATTCCAAACTTGCTAGTTTAATATGGGTCAGCTGGGCATCCCCCTATGGACCAGGGGTTGGTTGGTCTATGGTGACCTTATTTATACATCTGGTTGTCAAGTTGTTACTGGTTTTTGGTTAAGACAAGTGAGGCAATTCGTTTATCACTCACTGTTTAGTAGGTTAGTCTTGTTCATGCGTCCATAGTTCTAGAGTTCTGAAGAGTAGCAAGATATGGAAAGCTGAAATATGCTATCCTTTGAGCATGTCTGCTTGCTTCATGGTTATGCAATTGCTCAAAGCAAGTCAAATTGCAAAGCTAAGAAAAAGAAAGAATGGAAGGTGGAAAATAACTTTTCCCCAACACAGACATGCAGAGGAATATGCAGTTTGGAGCCAATACTGTAATAATTGAATACCTCAGGGCTGGAGAGATGGTTCAGCAGTTAAGAGCACTGGCTGTTCTTATACAGGACCTGGGTTTGATTCCCAGCACCCACATGGCAGCTAACAACTCTCCGTAACTCCAGTTCCAGGGGGATCTGATGTCCTCTTCTGACCCCCATGAGCCCTGCACTACACAGGTGCACCTACCTACATACAGGCAGAATACTCATACACATAAAAAAATGAATACATTTTAAAAATTGACAACCTCACAGCCTTGGGAGGGTTTTATTGGTAATTATGTCTATGTGGAACTAAACCTGTACTAAGATGCCTTATTTGGAAATTGTCAGTATAGTTAAGTTGAAATATGGCTGGAATTGAGTGGTGGCAGAGGAAATAAACAGAAGAATTAGATAAAAATCATCCAACTGATGTAGTTGGTGAGATACTAGTAAACACATAGATGAAATCCAGGCTTCTAGGTAGAGTGCATGGTATTCTAGACTGCTTTTTTGTCTAAGTTATATGTAACCTAACTGTTCTCAGTGAACTTATGATATCTACACAAACTTCTAAAAAGTTCCCTATCTTTTACCAGAAACATTAATATGAAGTGATAATTTCCTTTTGTCTTCCTTAAAACCCATGTTCTTATTCCAGTACATTTGGCAGTGGGGGATTCTTTTGAAATTTGCTTGCTGCTGTGTAGCTCAGGCTAGCTTCCAAATCATGGTCGTTCTGGTTCCCTTGTGCTAGGAACATAGGCATGTGCTAACACCCCCAACCTACGAGTATTTTCTTTATACCACCTGCCTTGCAAAGATCATCAAATTGCAATAAGTATATTAGTTCACTTTCTAATAATACTTGGGCAACTTCAATATAAACAAAACACCCCAAAGTTTACATTTCCTATTTTTGTCTCTTAAAACTGAACAATAGCCTCTGATTTTGAGGTTATTTTTATCTTAATATCCAGATTTTGCCCCCTATCTACACTCCCCTATAGCCCCTGAACTAAATTTCACACATTCTGTCCTAAATGTCAAGGCCTATCAAGTCAGGTTCACATACCCAGATGTCCCTCAGTGTGAGTTCATCCACTGGAGCCTGATCTGCCTATCTAGAGTCACTACTCTAAAGAAAATCAGTGCTCCCTCACCTAACAGTGATCAGTTGCCAAATTGTTCCTCTATTAAACTTGGGTCCTCCTGCCCATTTCCCCAGTTCTATGCTGGCATTTTGTCTGATTGAGTTTGCATTGGTTTTGTGCATATTGTCACCATTACCAACAAAACAAAACAACAACCAAAAGTTGATAGGTATTAGGAATGCTTAAATAGAACACATTTATTGAGCAAGTACTAAATTTTAAAGGGAATTTTATTTTGTGTTTACTAAATTCAGAGTTATGGGAATATTTGAAAAGCAAAATTTGAAATAAAATCTAAATGATAAATAATAAAGTAAGTTGTCTATACCACTTTGCTGATATCTTATTGTTTACAATGTTATATTCATAAAATATAAATTATTAGTCTCTTCACTAACAAACAAACCTTTAATTAGGCAGGTCATAAATACTACAAAATAGCCCTAGTTCACAACTAAAGGGTTTGTTAGCCTTCATTAACTGTATAATAAATTTGTGCTAAACTAAAATAAATAAATAAATAATCAACAATAAAGCTGGTAAAAAAAAAAAAAGAAATATGTCAACTTTGACCAAAGTTGAAAATCAGAAAATAATTTTATTTTCCAAGTTTACTGAGATAAGTATAACACTTCTATTTCTTTCTTTGTCGTTTGCTTTGCAGTACAAGTGTTAAACAACTCTAGAATGTGTATGTTTTTTGAACGAAATCATAACTATTTATGGGAATATATAAAGTTTTCTTTCTATTATGTGAATAGAAAATTGGTTTGATTATAGCTTCTTTGTACCACTTGTTCACAAATGGACAACATTTTGGGTGAGACTATGTGGCCATACCTACAAAAGAAAATAGTCACTTGAGGGGGAAAATCTATTATATGAAAAAATATATTTTAATTTTTTACTATGGTCTGTTAAGAGAGAAAGGAAACAAAACTGAAGGAGGAGGAGAGATACAGATGGATGATTAGGAATGATCTCATGATTCTTTATGATAAAAATCATGTAATTTTGAAAGCACAAATAGAATCCTGGTGTAATTAGGTTGCAGAGTTAGTTGTTCATCCTGCATTGCTATATATGACTCTCTTCTATATGGTCAATTTCAGTTACTATAATACTTAAACTGGAACTTTTCCACAATGTTAGATAAAGGAAGAAAACTTATTATTGGTAAAGGGCAAAAAAAAAAAAAAAAGAAAGAAAAAGAAAAGCTACCCAGAGTCGAAACTAGCACTCAAATTTGAATCTTCTAATATTACACACATTTGCATTGAGTAATGTTTCTGCTTAAATAGCAATTCATTCATTGTAGGATTGTTTGTAAAATCACTCACAGAATTACTGATTCACTTGTGGTCACAAAATTTGTTTATGTTAAGTAGACTTGGATGTTTAACATATTTTAGACGTCACACATTTTTTATAGTTACAACAAAATTTCTTGTATCACTACTAATATGAATGGTTTTCTTAAGAGTTTTGATTTTTAGACTACTTCTCACTAGTAAAATTCACATCTATAAAATTTTGCCAGCTGCTCTAGAAAAACCAATATAAACATACATATTCGATTGTTAGTAACATTTACCTTGCCTTTTTCTCTCCTTGTTGGCATTCATAAGGCTTCTGAATGGCTAGCAATTTAGTTTCAATGTATTTCCTTTTCATACATAGTTTATAAATAGTAGCAATGTTGAAAATGTAATGCTTGTTTTAAATTTATAAACTAGAAATTGAAAGAGTGAAACTGTGCCTGTTGCATGAAATACAAATTGACAGGTTTTTCTTTCTATGAAGATTTAGTTTCAAGAACAGTAGTATTTCATTTTGATTGTTATCTAAACAGCTATGCTATATGTTTAGCTGAAAGTCATTTATCTCTGACTTTTCTTACATTTGAACACCCATGAGCTGTCTTCTTCCCCATAGGCTTTGATTCAGAACTATTGTACCATTTCATGTGTCTTGTTTCTTTTTTCTCCCCATATATCAATTTGTAGTTCTTTAAAAATTAGAAATAATTGGGCTGGAGAGATGGCCTAGCGGTTAAGAGCACCGACCGCTCTTACAGAGGACCCGGGTTCGATCCCCAGCACCCACATGGCGGCTGAGAACCGTCTGAAACTCCAGTTCCAGGGGAATCCGACACCCTCTTCTGACCTCCGCGGCATTGCACGACACGGGTACACACACCTGCATGCAGACAGTACATTCATACACATACCTAAATAAATAAAATTAATTAAAAAAAATTAGAAATAATTAAAATATCATTTATTTATGTATTATAAAGCAGAATAATATAAGCATATACAGAAATAAAAATAATAACCTTATGTGCCTATTACTTAATCCTGATGTTTATTTCCAGAGGCTTTGCAGGATGTTTCTTGTACAAGACATAAACCATATATTTCAATTGTCATATCTAATGCTTTTCATATCCAGAAATCATGCTTCATGTTATGTTTTATGAGATTTCATAAAAATAAGTGATCCAAGTAGAATTTATAGTTATTTTTTAAATCTGTCATAGCAAAATTGTCTTTTTCATTCTCAAATGGGTATATATGGGATATAAAGCTTAAATGAGTTTTATTTTCAAGTCAAGTCTATGTTTTGAAATGAAGCAGTTATCAGTTATTTGGAAGAAACTTACATTGGTTAAGTTCTGCTGGTTAAATGCTGGTTAAGCTGATATGAAATCAGCTGTCTAAATGAAAAACTACCTTGATTTACAAGTGTTGTTCCCTGACTTCTGTGGTGAAAATCTTCCCACTGATTTCAGCCCATCACTCAGAATCTTTGAATGTGAAATTGGGAAGAAATTGTTTCATATACATTTTGGTTTTTGAGACAAGGTCAAAGGTAGTCCAGCTTGACCGCAAACTTACTGTGTACCCGTGGATGGCCTTGAACTCCTGATCGTTCTGTCTCTACTTACCAAGTGCTAAGACTACAGATGTGAAACATCACACCCAGGATTGTATATGCTTTTATAAAGTATTTCTAGAAAACCAGACTTATACAGAAATCAATAATCTCAGCAACACAGATAATTGTAGCAGGTAGTCAAATAATTAGAAGTAAAGAGTTTTGTGTATACAGTACCCTGGTTTTAAAAATGTTGTTTACATAACTTAATTTTGAATATGTCTCTGAGCACTCAGCTTCCAAAATTCCTGAATATAATACAGTCAGACATCATGTCTGATGTGAGCTAGTTGTAATGGACCACTGTAGCCAGCTCTTTCTCCTGATTGGCAGAACAAGGACAAGAAGCTACAGTCAGATCCTACTGTAGAGAGGTGTTTTGCCTGTGGGACCCAGGAAAAAGGGAAGCCTTTTTCTTTTTCACTTCAAATTACTAACCACCAGGCCCTATAAGTTTTGGTATTTGTTAATTCTGTAGTCTTATTGAAAAGACAGAAAAATACTTGGTTTACTTTTTTCATTCCAATAATTTTTTTCTTTTTATTGAAGCAGAGTCTCACTATGTTTCTTAGGGTAGCCTCAAACTCAGGATCTTTCCATGTCTGTCTTTGTATGCTAAGACTGTGGGTATGTGCCATTCTACTTGGCTTTTTTTTCTTTTTGTCTTTTCGAGACAGGGTCTCCCTGTAGCTCCAGCTATCCTGGAACTCACTGTGTACACCATGCTGGCCTTGAACTCACAAAAGATCCGCCTGCCTCTGCCTCCCAAGTGCTAGGATTAAAGGCGTGCGCCACCACGCCCAGCTCTACTTGGCTTTTAAATATGGTTTTTATTTCTGTGTTTCTTGGCTATTGTATGCCTGTCAGTTGACCATTAAAAGAAGTTTATCTTGATTTCTTACTTTGGCAGCTCCTATTTTTAATATCTTCAAATGCTTATCCAATAGCAAAGATAAGCTATCAAAATAGTTTTATTAATAAGCTATACCAAAGTTGCATACCACAAAGTAGTACATATGTTGATACACAAAGAAAACAAATCCCTAAAATTGTTACTATACATTAGTAACTGACAATGAATGAGAAGCATGTAAAGAATGCAGTGAAGATCACCGGGGGAGGGGGTATTAGACGCATATATGCCTCTTTCTTTCTCTCTCTCTCTCTATGTATGTATGTATGTATGATGTTTACTTGCATGTGTGCAGGTATTTGCCAGTGTGCATACATGTAGAGGCTGGAGGGGTGTGTTAAGTGTTCTCCTCTACCACTCTCCATCATATTTCCTTGAGACAGAATCTCTTGCTGAACCTGGAGCTGGACTGGCAGCCAGCAAGCCC
Organism: Rhizomys pruinosus; assembly: GCA_009823505.1. Classification (NCBI taxonomy): domain Eukaryota; kingdom Metazoa; phylum Chordata; class Mammalia; order Rodentia; family Spalacidae; genus Rhizomys; species Rhizomys pruinosus. Next base: position 1,193,559 of record VZQC01014031.1, on the reverse strand, counting down.
CATAAAATTAAAAACACACTGAGGTTTTTACTTAGGTGTTGGGATTCAAACTCATGTCTTCATGTTTGTGCAACAAGTGCCCTTACCTGCTCAGGCATCTTGTCAGATGCCTTTTTTTCTTTCTTCAGAATTTCCTTTCAAGAAGTGGGGGAAAAGCTTCCTGCTGCATTACTATGGCAGTTCCCATTTATGATATTACTCTACATTTTGAATAAAACTTTATGTCAAAAATATAGTTGATTTGTGTGTGTGCATGTGTGTGAAGGGACAGTGTAAAAGATTTTTACACACAGACCATGTAGATGGGTTTTTAACTAGTATGCATGGTTAGGAATAAATTGGACATAGTTTGTGTATAACTCTTTAGTATTAATTCTGACCAGATCTCAATGTAAATAATGTTAACTGTCATAAAATAAACACAGCAGGGTTTGCACCATATGTTTTGTAATTACTTCATAGCTTCTTTTTTGTTTGTTTTTACTGAAATTAAACCTACAGCTAACTCTCTGAAGTTATGTTTATATAAAAATAAATTACATTTATATTTTAACAAACAACTTCACAAACCAAGTTTTGTAGGCAGCCTTTATTTTAAAAAATTAATTAATGAGTGAAAATCCCCCCTCCCAAGACACAGCCTCACACACAAGTATGCTGTACTTTCTTGTCCAGTTTCTTATTTTTACACATGTGAAAGAAGTGTCCTTGGAATGCACCAGAGGAGGGAATTGCCTAACCTGCACTCCCAGAGGGCGCATGGCTTAAGCAGCCCTGGAGCAGCCCTGGAGACTTAGGCTACTGTAGTCTCCTAGTTTGTTTTTGTTTTCTTACCTTTCTGCTCACAGGTGTTTAATATTGTCAAAAATAAAGGCTCCCTTAAAACATTTAGGTAATTTTAAAAACTGTTATTAGATTCATAATCACCGTTTCTCTTGATCTCAGGGGAGGCTAGGTACCCTTGATTATCTTTAATAGAGCATATGAAACTGATAGTGCCAATGGAAGGTGGGTGGCAAGTTTTGTAACAGCCTGCCTTCTTTTCCCCCCTCCCTGCTTATTGCTAAATATGTCTCTTGGCAGACTCAACAATATCCATAATTATCAGGCACTGTGAACCTTTACTACAGAGCTACTTCTACATGACACCTGTCCAACTCTTGTTTCCTTTCTGCATCTTCGCATGCCTCAACTTGCAGGCTCACCTCATGTTAAAGCAGTAGGCCATCATTAGTGAATTCAGAATTCATATCTCTTCTGTTCAGATTCATAGGCACTAGCAGTTCTAAACACATAGTTTACAACACGTCATGGTTTATAGCACAATGTTCACAACAGTAGGCATTTCTGAAACCTAAGTGAATGAATAAGCAAAGTGAATGCAGACATTTTTCCTGGCAGTGTAGTTTCCACCCCCATATATGGAGTGCTTTTCCCTGCTTTTGACAGATTTGTTTAGCATAATACGATTCTTTTTTTTCTGTAATAGATCATCTTGATCATTGCCCTCTCTTTGAGAGAGAAGAAAGGTTGTTCAGTTTTGATAGACTCCTTAGAGAATCTCTGGATTCCCCATTTAACTTTTACTGTGCTTAGCAGTTCTTGTGAATGACAGTGAGAAATGTACAATGAGCTATAGATCATTTGTTGCAAAATTTTTCTTACTAAATTTTAAGGTAAAACTTATATTCCTTTGAAAAGCTACAAAGATGAATTTTATAAAAGGCAAGGTAAATAGTGAATGCTATTTAGTACTGCAAGAGTACAGATAGTCTACCTTAGAAGTGCTGCTTTACAACTCTGAATTTAAGGAAAAGATCAAAGAATATGTCCTTGTACATTTTTAATGAAGAAATTGTAAGAAGTTTATAGCAGATTGGAATAAGAGTAAATCATTTTAACCCCCCTCCCCCTTAGAAGCTTTGATAGAGTTGTGGTGGCACACACCTTTAATCCCAGCACTTGGGAGGCAGAGGCAGGCCAGCCTGGTCTACAGAGTGAGTTCCAGGCCAAATGGGGCTACAGAGGGACCCTGTCTTGAAAAAACAAAAAACTATAAAGCTTTGATACTCTAATTTATGAATATTATAACCAGAAGTTAGAACAATATTTAATATATAAATTTTTATTTTACAATTAGTAATTGTCTTATATCATGAAGATTTGACTAACCCCTTTCTTTAATAGATGCCGAAAATGTGCAGTTGGATAAAATTTGAGGACAAGTCAAAATATATAAAAATCTTTAAAGATTTTTAAACCTTTAAAGTATGGTTTTCCATTTTTATTTATAAAGCTAACACAAGATCAATATAAAAACACAAACATCATTGTAACATATCATAAAACCTGTCTCTAGCCCTTTCATATAGAAAGCTCCTCACCATATTAATCACTTGGTTGTAGTCCTCCATTTATCTTCATTTATTTATACTACCAATTAATTCTCACTATTAATTTTAATTAATAGTTTCATTCTCTATATACATAGATAGATATACATATCTATGACATTTTCAGGATTTATCTTAAATGCTATCCCAAATTGTTCCTCATCCCCAAATTTTCATGCCAGATTTCTGGAACTAATTAAGATTACCTTATTGGAAAAAGGGGTCTTCCAAGGCTCAGGCATCACTGTGGGAGAGGAGGATGGGAAGATTATCAGAGCCAGAGGCGGTGGATGACCACAAGGAAACAGTTTTCCACACAGATATCAGTTTCTCAAGAACTCACAACAATAATGACAGCATGCACAAGTCTTATGCAAGCTCAAACCAGAAAAAAAAATCCCAGCATAGACATGAGGAAGTGGGTAAGAAGCTCCAGCCCCACCTAAGGAAATTGTAGCAACAGATGGCTACTGGAAGGGGCAGAGATAGTCTCTTGCAAGCATGGGACTTTTGGATGGACCCACACTGAAGGACATTTGGAGATACAAAATAGATGCTATAGACATATATATATATATATAATATCCTAATATATATTATATTCCTATATTCTATTATCATATATATGATCATATATATTTCTATTATCATATATACATAGATATATAGAGAATAGAGAATTAAATTTGGCATGGGGCAATAAGGGGAGGTGCAGATACTAGGAGGGATATAAATACTACCAAACAATATTGTATGAAAATTGCAAAATTTCAATTAAAAAAGTAGATAATCTTGAGCTATCTGAATGGTGCCTAAATTATCTAAGAGAGAGGTAGGCTTGGTGACAGACCCACAGAGGAGGCATATATAGAGGAGAAGATTATGCAAGGATGAGGACAGAAAATGGAGTCATGTACCTGATGCCAAGCATAGTAAGCAGCCACCACAAGGTAGCAGAGAGGCATGAACAGACTCACTCTCAGAACCTCCAAATAGAGTACAGCCCTGCTGATACCTTGACTTTGGACTTCAAGCCCCAAGAGCTGTAAGAGAATAGATTACTGTTGTTTTAGTCATTAAAGTTGTGGTGCTTGGGTCCAGTCACCCTAAAAAATAAACATAGGCTTCTTTTCAAGATATTTCAAGAAATATAGGGATCTAAGTTTATTCTCGGAGGTCATAATTTTGATACATATGTGATGGTTATATAGGCATATTTTGGAGCAATATACAGAGGAGGGAACAACGACATAAAGACTGGGTCAAAGAACTGACTGATACAGTTAAATTCTGTCCAAAACAACAAGCCTCTGCAATGAAAAACTTTAGAAAGACTGAGAGAAAGATGCAAGACATGTATGGCAGAAGACATGAACTAGGGTGGGGTGGGGAGCAGGGACAGGGGAATGTGTCTAAATTGGACTGAAAGATAATGTATTAAATACATAAATCAATAAAAAAAAATAATAATAACCCACTTCCAGCATGAATCAGAAAGTAAAGTACCTGGCTCCAGAAAGGCTGGAAAGTAAAAAAAAAAAATAAAGAAAAGAAAACCTGAGATGAATGTAAAATAAAACATTAATTACATTAGATATTTAAGAAAAAATAATAATAATAAAAAGAACTATAGGGATCTCACCCATTGTTTAACAATCACATAAATTTACATTATGTTGGATGCAACATAATTTAGCTAAATAACCCTTTATTTAAGGATAATTCATTTCCAATGTTTAAGATTTATAAATATTATTTTAGGAATTACATATGTATTACTGTGGATATTTTTATAGAATAGCTGTCTAGATAAAGAATTGTTAGATCTATTGTAGTTATTTATAAAATAATCATATGTTGACTAGGTATAATGCATGCACATGGGTAACCCCACCATGTAGTTGCTGAGATATGTCTCACATACAGACACTTTCATGGGCTTCTTGAATATCCTTAGGAGGATAGTCTTATGCTTTTGTGAATATAAATACAGTTTTCTTTCCTTCTTTGAATAAATAAGTGACTAGCACATGCAGTTTTTGATCATTATATACCTTGCCTTTTTTACATGATAGTAATTCTTATACTTAAAAGGTATAATTATTGTTTTACTGAGGTTGCTTATGTTTTCTCTAAAGTTTGCATTTTTTCCCATCAATGATTTATAACTTACTTTGTTTTCTAAAATTTCTTAAAAATCACTTTTTATTTCATCTTTTCCCATCTTAGTAGTGGTTATGATATTTCATAGGTTTAAAATATAACTGTGTATTGAATATTTTTCATTGAATATTTTCAAGTTAATAATATTGAATTTTCAGGTTTTTAGACATTAAGAACTTTCAATTATTGTTTTCCTTAATGTAAATAAATAAAATGATTCTCATAACTCTTACTAATAGTTTTTGGTCCATGGTTGCTATAAAGTTACCCATCAAAGTGACAGATGTCACATTCACACATATATAAAATAGAATAAAATTCCTTAAGTGATAATTACTCCCAGTATTTTTTAAACCAGGTTCTAGAGCATCTCTCTAATTTTTCCTCCTCATTTCACCATTCTGGCATTAGAACTGTTTAGTTTCTCTCATTCTCAAGTCCAGTTTACTCTTGATAATACAGGATGCATTTGGCATCTGTTCTGTTGATAAAGCCTTCAGGAAAAATTACAAAGCTGTTCTCACAAGTTCATCATTACTCAGAACCACAATTCACCTTATGGTTATCTCAGCCTTTCTTCCCCCTTAGAACTGAACTCTGGGATGGCACTGCCGTCTTTGGAGAGGCAGCGCTACAGTGTCTCATCTCTCCCACCTTAATTTGTAGTGAAGCATTGCATTTGGATGACAGGCAGTTGTTCATGCTTGAATAACTCAAGATTTAAATTCTACAATTTGTGGCATCCATGTAATGCTTACCAGTAGGTACATCTGTTAACTATTCTCTTATAAATAATCTTTTCCCCTCTCAGCCTGTCTCCTAGGTAGTGTACCTGTCACCATTAATAACTCCTCTTCAGCTCTCTGGTGATTTGACCTATCAATTGTCATTCATGGAGAAGTGGTGCTCTGGCCTTCTATTGAAGCTTATGCAGGTTACTTAGTTACCTAGTCACCCTAGTAACCTTATACTTGCAGAAAGTTGTATTGATAGGATTCACAAGTAGTACTGAATGCTGTACCACATAGTTTGAGGAAGGTGGGTGCATTTTAGATCTAACATGATGTAACTTGCCATTTAGGCCCCAGAGCATGGGTACTGGGTTTTAGACATAGGGATGAGTATGGTAAAGATAATCTACAATAGATACAGCCTTTCTGTCTCTTTGATTCTACACCTGAACCTAATTATCATAGTGGCATCATCATCCTCTGATGTTTGCAAACTTTGGGTGAGTGTATTCAACCTGGTTAGTGGACTCATCAGATATGGCATTCTGCCTGTGTCTAAAACCTGAAGATGAGAGGCTATAGTGACTATAATTCAGAAGGCCTCTATGTAAGTACTTTGGCAGTCCTGAGCTGCTTCTTTGTAGACATGAACCAGCTTGCTTCACTATGTCTCCTGGAAATGTGCTGCTCCCAGTGCTTCTCCAGACTTAATTCCTACCTGCCTTAGGCCTCCATTTAGCTGTCATTTTCTAGGAAATTATCTCTACTCTGTGTGGCATTGGCAGTATCACCTAAAGTCCCCACATGACAAGGTTTCATTGTCCCTTATTATCCTCTATGATAATTCCCTGTTTACCTGTCCTTCTCTCCTACTGGATTGCAAGTTCTTCGGATGGGACATAGTGTCGGAATCCATATTCCAGTCACATCGTAGAACTTAATAAATTTATGTTAAGAAAATGAGAGTTTATTTTTATAGCCTCACTTTCTGTTGACATATCATGATCATATCAATGGGAAAATAAAGTAGTAAATTATGGGCATGCATATTTATCTTACACTGTGCTACCATCATGGGTACAGATAGGAAAATACCTTCATGCTTATTTCATGGAGTGAGTAATGTACACTTATTTGGTGTGCCTTAACAAGATTTCTTCATAGTGCATAAATAATGGTAGAGAATAAACTATCATTAGAGGAAAGAAAAGAAGAATTAAACTGAGAACTGAACTCAGTAGTTATGAACATAGACTATGTATAATAAATTCTCTAAGTAGGCCAATCAGTTAGGCATTGTGCTGGTAAGGCTTTCATTTGGAAATTGAATTACCCTTCAAATGTTCTTTATATTCTCACCTCACTGGACATAATAAATTTTTAAATTGTCAAATTTCTAATACCAAGAAAATGCTATAACTCCCTGCCACACACATGCATGTCTGTATATGCTGTCTATACACATATATATTAATTTATAAATGAACATAATAGCAATCTGAAAGGATCAGAGTAGGAAATGTATTTAGTGAGAGTTCAGTAACAAACAAAACCCCAGAATGAACTATTTAATTTGCATTCATAGGGACATAGACTGCTTTGCCTGTAGTTACCAACTGGTAGAGTGCTAGAAGAAGGTATCTACTCAAAAATTCATGAATAGATTTTTATGTAGAAAATGTAATTTAAGGTAAGCTATTTTTAAGCTTAATATATGCCTTTAGTAACAAAGTTAGATATGGGTCTATAAATGAGAAGTATGCCAAATATTGGTATATAGTTCTAAAGGGTAGCATGCCCTTTTGTTTGGTAAAATGGTGAAGTATCATATAGTAAGCACATTATTTTTTGCTTTTCAGTTTTCATTCAGTAATATATCTTACAATTTCTTATCACAGAAAGAACTACCTCATTCTTTTATAATAGTGGACATTGTATGAATGTTTCATAGTCTATGTGCCTAAACCTTCATAGGCTAATAGTCTAGATACTGAGACAGATGTTGAACCTCTGGCCTTCTGGGTGGTAATGGGGTAGCTGGTAGCATGTACTCTCATGGGCATTGCCCTTGATTAAAAGGTTTACCATCTTTTTTTAGTTTTTAAAATTTATTTTACATATTTGTTATTTATTTTTTCTTAATTTTTATTGAGCTTTTGTACATTTCATACAATAGTTTTTGAAATTTTTCTTTTGCTTTATTTATATGTATATATGCATGTATTGCATGCATATACACAAGTACATCCATGTACTGAGATGCCGGCAAAGGACAGAAGAGGGTGTTGGATCCCTGGGAACTGGAGTTTCAGACAGTTGTTAGCTACCATGTGGGTGCTGAGATTCAAGCCTGGGTCTTCTGTAAGAACTACCAATGTTCTTAACCACTGAGCCATCTCTTCAGCCCCCACCCCCATACAGCAGTTTTTTATCAGATTTAGCCCCCTTCTCATTCATATCCCCATCACCCCCACCTTCTCACCCCACCCACCCTCACAGGACCTGATGCATTCTACCATACATATTAAATCCTATCCAATCAAGCATTTGTACCCAGATGTCCTTTGGTGTAAATTCATCCACTGCACTCTACTCAGCCTATCTAGTGATGGTAAATAAGGTCCATTCTCCCCTCACCCAGCAGTAATCAGTCTCTAGCAGGTCCCAGGCTAGAGCCAGCTGGCCACCCTTTTCCCTTGCTTCACTCTGGACTCTTGTCTGATTGAGTCAGCCTGGGTCTTATGCTCAGTGCCACCAATGCCACAAGTTCACATGTGCAAGGTTCCCTTGGCCCAAAAACCTCTGTTTCTCTATGTTCATGGACCAATCCTGGCTCTTAAATCTTTCCATTCCTCCTTCTTCAGTGGTCACTGAGCCATGGATTGGTGAGTTTCAATATAGGAGTCCTACCCAGAGATACACACTATACAGTCAATTATTCTTTAAAACTTGGCCAGTTGTGGTCTTCTGTGTGCATTGCACTCTGTTGTATAAAGATGCTTCATTGGCGAGAGTTGAGGTATGCACTGGTATTCTCCCTACACCAGTTCCTCTGTGTTCCATGAGCCTCAGGTGTAGAGGTTCTATTGTAGATGTGTCACCTAGGACTGGGCATCTCTCAGACATATATTCTCTGTGTGTGACCAGTTGTGGACCTCTGCAGTAACTTTCATCTGTTGCAAAAAGAAGCTGCTTTGATGAATGGTACACAGTATACTTGTCTATAAATACAAGGATCCATATTAAGTATATGGTAAGAAATTTCATTTTTCTAGAGATATGGCAGAGATAGGGTTTTCTCTAGGATCTATGCCCTCTCCAGCCATGTGTTTACAGTGCTACCCATAAATTCACTCCCACTGAGAGGACTTTAAGGCCAATTAAATAGCTGTTGATTACTCCCCCCCCATAATGGTACCATTATTGCACCAATACAAGTAGTTTTCTCTGCAAGTTGTTATGTGTGGTGGTTTGAATGAGAATGTCCCCCCTCATAGATTTTAAGTATTCAGATATTTTGTTTCCAGTTGGTGGCACTGTTCTTGGAGGTCTTAGAAGGTGTGGCCATGCTGGAGGAAGTACGTTATTGGGGGCAGGCTTAGTGAGTTTAACAAGCCTTGTGGTCTCCAGTCAGTCTCTCCCTCTCCCTCTCCCTCTCCCTCTCCCTCTCCCTCTCCCTCTCCCTCTCCCTCCCCCTCCCCCTCTCCCTCTCCCTCTCCCTC